>HG992155.1:11046698-11579957 GCA_905220505.1 Laothoe populi | reverse complement strand
ACAGACAGACAGACAGACAGACAGACAGACAGACAGACAGACAGACAGACAGACAGACAGACAGACAGACAGACAGACAGACAGACAGACAGACAGACAGACAGACAGACAGACAGACAGACAGACAGACAGACAGACAGACAGACAGACAGACAGACAGACAGACAGACAGACAGACAGACAGACAGACAGACAGACAGACAGACAGACAGACAGACAGACAGACAGACAGACAGACAGACAGACAGACAGACAGACAGACAGACAGACAGACAGACAGACAGACAGACAGACAGACAGACAGACAGACAGACAGACAGACAGACAGACAGACAGACAGACAGACAGACAGACAGACAGACAGACAGACAGACAGACAGACAGACAGACAGACAGACAGACAGACAGACAGACAGACAGACAGACAGACAGACAGACAGACAGACAGACAGACAGACAGACAGACAGACAGACAGACAGACAGACAGACAGACAGACAGACAGACAGACAGACAGACAGACAGACAGACAGACAGACAGACAGACAGACAGACAGACAGACAGACAGACAGACAGACAGACAGACAGACAGACAGACAGACAGACAGACAGACAGACAGACAGACAGACAGACAGACAGACAGACAGACAGACAGACAGACAGACAGACAGACAGACAGACAGACAGACAGACAGACAGACAGACAGACAGACAGACAGACAGACAGACAGACAGACAGACAGACAGACAGACAGACAGACAGACAGACAGACAGACAGACAGACAGACAGACAGACAGACAGACAGACAGACAGACAGACAGCGACAGACAGACAGACAGACAGACAGACAGACAGACAGACAGACAGACAGACAGACAGACAGACAGACAGACAGACAGACAGACAGACAGACAGACAGACAGACAGACAGACAGACAGACAGACAGACAGACAGACAGACAGACAGACAGACAGACAGACAGACAGACAGACAGACAGACAGACAGACAGACAGACAGACAGACAGACAGACAGACAGACAGACAGACAGACAGACAGACAGACAGACAGACAGACAGACAGACAGACAGACAGACAGACAGACAGACAGACAGACAGACAGACAGACAGACAGACAGACAGACAGACAGACAGACAGACAGACAGACAGACAGACAGACAGACAGACAGACAGACAGACAGACAGACAGACAGACAGACAGACAGACAGACAGACAGACAGACAGACAGACAGACAGACAGACAGACAGACAGACAGACAGACAGACAGACAGACAGACAGACAGACAGACAGACAGACAGACAGACAGACAGACAGACAGACAGACAGACAGACAGACAGACAGACAGACAGACAGACAGACAGACAGACAGACAGACAGACAGACAGACAGACAGACAGACAGACAGACAGACAGACAGACAGACAGACAGACAGACAGACAGACAGACAGACAGACAGACAGACAGACAGACAGACAGACAGACAGACAGACAGACAGACAGACAGACAGACAGACAGACAGACAGACAGACAGACAGACAGACAGACAGACAGACAGACAGACAGACAGACAGACAGACAGACAGACAGACAGACAGACAGACAGACAGACAGACAGACAGACAGACAGACAGACAGACAGACAGACAGACAGACAGACAGACAGACAGACAGACAGACAGACAGACAGACAGACAGACAGACAGACAGACAGACAGACAGACAGACAGACAGACAGACAGACAGACAGACAGACAGACAGACAGACAGACAGACAGACAGACAGACAGACAGACAGACAGACAGACAGACAGACAGACAGACAGACAGACAGACAGACAGACAGACAGACAGACAGACAGACAGACAGACAGACAGACAGACAGACAGACAGACAGACAGACAGACAGACAGACAGACAGACAGACAGACAGACAGACAGACAGACAGACAGACAGACAGACAGACAGACAGACAGACAGACAGACAGACAGACAGACAGACAGACAGACAGACAGACAGACAGACAGACAGACAGACAGACAGACAGACAGACAGACAGACAGACAGACAGACAGACAGACAGACAGACAGACAGACAGACAGACAGACAGACAGACAGACAGACAGACAGACAGACAGACAGACAGACAGACAGACAGACAGACAGACAGACAGACAGACAGACAGACAGACAGACAGACAGACAGACAGACAGACAGACAGACAGACAGACAGACAGACAGACAGACAGACAGACAGACAGACAGACAGACAGACAGACAGACAGACAGACAGACAGACAGACAGACAGACAGACAGACAGACAGACAGACAGACAGACAGACAGACAGACAGACAGACAGACAGACAGACAGACAGACAGACAGACAGACAGACAGACAGACAGACAGACAGACAGACAGACAGACAGACAGACAGACAGACAGACAGACAGACAGACAGACAGACAGACAGACAGACAGACAGACAGACAGACAGACAGACAGACAGACAGACAGACAGACAGACAGACAGACAGACAGACAGACAGACAGACAGACAGACAGACAGACAGACAGACAGACAGACAGACAGACAGACAGACAGACAGACAGACAGACAGACAGACAGACAGACAGACAGACAGACAGACAGACAGACAGACAGACAGACAGACAGACAGACAGACAGACAGACAGACAGACAGACAGACAGACAGACAGACAGACAGACAGACAGACAGACAGACAGACAGACAGACAGACAGACAGACAGACAGACAGACAGACAGACAGACAGACAGACAGACAGACAGACAGACAGACAGACAGACAGACAGACAGACAGACAGACAGACAGACAGACAGACAGACAGACAGACAGACAGACAGACAGACAGACAGACAGACAGACAGACAGACAGACAGACAGACAGACAGACAGACAGACAGACAGACAGACAGACAGACAGACAGACAGACAGACAGACAGACAGACAGACAGACAGACAGACAGACAGACAGACAGACAGACAGACAGACAGACAGACAGACAGACAGACAGACAGACAGACAGACAGACAGACAGACAGACAGACAGACAGACAGACAGACAGACAGACAGACAGACAGACAGACAGACAGACAGACAGACAGACAGACAGACAGACAGACAGACAGACAGACAGACAGACAGACAGACAGACAGACAGACAGACAGACAGACAGACAGACAGACAGACAGACAGACAGACAGACAGACAGACAGACAGACAGACAGACAGACAGACAGACAGACAGACAGACAGACAGACAGACAGACAGACAGACAGACAGACAGACAGACAGACAGACAGACAGACAGACAGACAGACAGACAGACAGACAGACAGACAGACAGACAGACAGACAGACAGACAGACAGACAGACAGACAGACAGACAGACAGACAGACAGACAGACAGACAGACAGACAGACAGACAGACAGACAGACAGACAGACAGACAGACAGACAGACAGACAGACAGACAGACAGACAGACAGACAGACAGACAGACAGACAGACAGACAGACAGACAGACAGACAGACAGACAGACAGACAGACAGACAGACAGACAGACAGACAGACAGACAGACAGACAGACAGACAGACAGACAGACAGACAGACAGACAGACAGACAGACAGACAGACAGACAGACAGACAGACAGACAGACAGACAGACAGACAGACAGACAGACAGACAGACAGACAGACAGACAGACAGACAGACAGACAGACAGACAGACAGACAGACAGACAGACAGACAGACAGACAGACAGACAGACAGACAGACAGACAGACAGACAGACAGACAGACAGACAGACAGACAGACAGACAGACAGACAGACAGACAGACAGACAGACAGACAGACAGACAGACAGACAGACAGACAGACAGACAGACAGACAGACAGACAGACAGACAGACAGACAGACAGACAGACAGACAGACAGACAGACAGACAGACAGACAGACAGACAGACAGACAGACAGACAGACAGACAGACAGACAGACAGACAGACAGACAGACAGACAGACAGACAGACAGACAGACAGACAGACAGACAGACAGACAGACAGACAGACAGACAGACAGACAGACAGACAGACAGACAGACAGACAGACAGACAGACAGACAGACAGACAGACAGACAGACAGACAGACAGACAGACAGACAGACAGACAGACAGACAGACAGACAGACAGACAGACAGACAGACAGACAGACAGACAGACAGACAGACAGACAGACAGACAGACAGACAGACAGACAGACAGACAGACAGACAGACAGACAGACAGACAGACAGACAGACAGACAGACAGACAGACAGACAGACAGACAGACAGACAGACAGACAGACAGACAGACAGACAGACAGACAGACAGACAGACAGACAGACAGACAGACAGACAGACAGACAGACAGACAGACAGACAGACAGACAGACAGACAGACAGACAGACAGACAGACAGACAGACAGACAGACAGACAGACAGACAGACAGACAGACAGACAGACAGACAGACAGACAGACAGACAGACAGACAGACAGACAGACAGACAGACAGACAGACAGACAGACAGACAGACAGACAGACAGACAGACAGACAGACAGACAGACAGACAGACAGACAGACAGACAGACAGACAGACAGACAGACAGACAGACAGACAGACAGACAGACAGACAGACAGACAGACAGACAGACAGACAGACAGACAGACAGACAGACAGACAGACAGACAGACAGACAGACAGACAGACAGACAGACAGACAGACAGACAGACAGACAGACAGACAGACAGACAGACAGACAGACAGACAGACAGACAGACAGACAGACAGACAGACAGACAGACAGACAGACAGACAGACAGACAGACAGACAGACAGACAGACAGACAGACAGACAGACAGACAGACAGACAGACAGACAGACAGACAGACAGACAGACAGACAGACAGACAGACAGACAGACAGACAGACAGACAGACAGACAGACAGACAGACAGACAGACAGACAGACAGACAGACAGACAGACAGACAGACAGACAGACAGACAGACAGACAGACAGACAGACAGACAGACAGACAGACAGACAGACAGACAGACAGACAGACAGACAGACAGACAGACAGACAGACAGACAGACAGACAGACAGACAGACAGACAGACAGACAGACAGACAGACAGACAGACAGACAGACAGACAGACAGACAGACAGACAGACAGACAGACAGACAGACAGACAGACAGACAGACAGACAGACAGACAGACAGACAGACAGACAGACAGACAGACAGACAGACAGACAGACAGACAGACAGACAGACAGACAGACAGACAGACAGACAGACAGACAGACAGACAGACAGACAGACAGACAGACAGACAGACAGACAGACAGACAGACAGACAGACAGACAGACAGACAGACAGACAGACAGACAGACAGACAGACAGACAGACAGACAGACAGACAGACAGACAGACAGACAGACAGACAGACAGACAGACAGACAGACAGACAGACAGACAGACAGACAGACAGACAGACAGACAGACAGACAGACAGACAGACAGACAGACAGACAGACAGACAGACAGACAGACAGACAGACAGACAGACAGACAGACAGACAGACAGACAGACAGACAGACAGACAGACAGACAGACAGACAGACAGACAGACAGACAGACAGACAGACAGACAGACAGACAGACAGACAGACAGACAGACAGACAGACAGACAGACAGACAGACAGACAGACAGACAGACAGACAGACAGACAGACAGACAGACAGACAGACAGACAGACAGACAGACAGACAGACAGACAGACAGACAGACAGACAGACAGACAGACAGACAGACAGACAGACAGACAGACAGACAGACAGACAGACAGACAGACAGACAGACAGACAGACAGACAGACAGACAGACAGACAGACAGACAGACAGACAGACAGACAGACAGACAGACAGACAGACAGACAGACAGACAGACAGACAGACAGACAGACTTCATTAATTATAATTGTTTTATCTATCGATAGATAAGGACAAAGCTAGAACCTTTAAACCTCGTGTCGACATTGCCACACATACTGTTGTTTACACACCAAGATAAATTTGTAACTGAGTGCAAAAATTTGACAGTGTTGTATGAAATGTGTAGTGTGCGTGCGTAGGGACGTGATTGCATTTGCATTTTGCATTTGTGTGCACATGTTTATCTGTAGGTGTACGAAGCCCCCCACCAACATTGCTGAATTTTTTGTTCAAGATTCGAGCGTAATGTAGTCTCCTTTTGGTTACCTACTCGAAGCAATAAATTCATAATATGCTTTCTTAGAGTATTTAACACTGGAGACGCCATTGAGGGCTTACCCCGTTTGACAAATGTAAGAGCACGGTGCTCATACACGTTCTATAAAACTAGTTGCGCTTCGTGATCCGCCACTAAAAAAGTGACATCACGTGCGAATGGAGCTCCCTGAAAATGCGAGCCTGTAGCGGTATTAACATGTAAAAATAGATCTGACACATCAAACTTACAAAAATACAACATTATTTTTCACCTGGACGTATTTTTTTAAGTAATATTATCCTTAAAAGCAACAAAACATATAATTTCTAAAAATTATCATCGGGTAATAAATGTTGCCAGGTTAAACTTTTAGCCACAGTAGTGTAAAATTTATTTGCATTTAATATCTTAAACAGAAGTTGTTTTTTTAATATTAAATTTTAGCTAATGTTGCCCGCGGCTCCGCCCGCGTGTAGGTCTTGGAGCATTTTAACCTTCTATATTTTGCTATCCCATAGGAAGCGTGCATTTTTTCGAGTTAAAAGTGGTCTTTGTCATTTTCTGATCCCTAAACTCCCACTATTCAAAAAATCATGTCGATCCCTTGCTCTGTGAAAAACTAAACTATCCCATGGGAACTGTACATTTCTCCGGGGTAAAAAGTAGCCTATGTGCTTTTCCAGACTATAATCTATCTCTGTGACAAATTTTATTTAGATCCGTCCAGCCGTTGTAGCGTGATTGGATATCAAACAACCATGCATCCAGCCAAACATACGCATTTATAATATTAGTAAGATTACTTTATTTATGCTTCCTTAACTTGGTTTATAATTTAAAAATATTAGGAGAGTTGACATATCGACTAAGTTTACAATTTCATAAACTTTATTACACTGGCATTTTTGGTAGTTTATGTGGTAACACTGTCGTTATGCAAGACTCAAATAGTGTTGTAGATAAACTTATAAAGGTTATCGATATAATTACTAATCCATCTGGACTGTCTTCTAAACACATACTTTTAATGTAAATAGTTCTAACACACTAGGAATGTCACAAAATATACCAAAATCAGAATAAAGTATTTGTCAAAAAAATTTGATCCTAAAAGTCAAATCCAGATCGCTTTAGATAAAGAGTACTAATTCGTGTAGATTAAGCAAGGTCGTGTTTTCATTAGGAAAACAGAAGAAGACGAGTTTACTTATATAAGAAACCAAGAAACCAGAACCAATCTAAAGCAATTCTCTGCCATATCCCGTTTGTCCAAATCATATAACTCTATTTGTGAAACGATGTATGTATGATGTATTTGTTCATAAATTGCCAAAATTCAAAAAAGCTGTTGTAGCAAAATGGTTAGCTGTACATACAGCTAACCATTTTTTCTTATAGCTACAATTCTATAATATTGTTATACTTAGATATAATATTCATATTTTATTATTAATTTATTAATTAAATTCTCATTTGGTCATGCTCATTGTTATTTTTGAAAATTTAATTAACCTTTTACTTTTATTGAATACTGGTGTTCCTTTTTTTTCTCAACGCATGTCGTGGTATCCTTAAAATGTTGTTCATTAATAGTAAGATTATTGTTACCTCATTATAACTTAGACCTAAGTAATGTTACAACAGCTGGATATCCATTTTAAATAAATTAAGGCGTATTATTTAAAATTCATTTTCTAAAAAATAAAGTTTTTATTTTTGCTTATTTGGCTTGTATTTTTCTCAGTACTTACTCATTACCTTTATTATCTTTACAGTATTTCGATTAAATTAGAAATATTAATTTACACTATTTTTAACTATACCTCTCTACTTCCGTCCCTTTTCACGAAATCACACCCAGAGATTGCAAGAAAGCGTCAGAAAAGATGATACACATAAAAACTAATCTTAAAACATTTCATAAATTATTATTATTTTATTTTATCTATCGATAGATAAGGACAACGCTATCGATACCTCGTGTCGACATTGCTACGCTCTACTGTTTTTACACAGTTGTCAATATATTACACTGTAAATACATTACACACCAAGATAAATTTGTAACTGTGTGCATAAATTTGCCAGTGTTGTATGAAATTGTGTAGTGTGCGTGCGTAGCGACGTGATTACATTTTGCATTTGTGTGCACATGTTTATTTGTAGTTGTACGAAGCCCCCCACCGACATTGCTGAATTTTTTGTTCAAGATTCGAGGGTAATGCCGTCTCCTTTTGGTTGCCTACTCTAAGTATGCTTTATTTATTTGAATCCAACTTCCTAATATAGACAAACTTTTGACGAAGTTTATGTATCTGAAAATATCCTAATCGTTGCTAAATCAGAAAAATGAAAGTAATTTATGATTTTATTCATGAGATTAATTGTTTTATTGATTAAAAATCAATTGTATACTGTATTGTATTGTATAATCGATTAAAAATGTATTGTAGTCATATAATCGATTTCAGATCGCTAATGATCGCATGCTTAGTTATACCTAATACTGGATTGCTAGGCAGTATGGTCGATTGACTATAGCCAGTCCTTTGGACGAATAAAACGAAAAAAAAAATAACACTGGATAGTGGATTAAATTACATGCTCAGTGAGTGGATTCAGGATTGTCAAATTTCAAAAGTTGCACTTGGGAAATAATGTATTTATATAGATTATTATTATAAATATTCTGTAAATAGAGTATCCAATGGATCGATCTCTCTGAATATAATATAATATTGTAGCATTTAATAAAAAAAACGAGTTTGTGTTATTTAACATTTGAAACGCTGTTGTTTATACATTATTATTCGTGCTTAAAATGGGTAAGTTTATTCTAACTAATAATAAATAAGATACTGCTTTAATTGAAATGACAGACTTTTTTAACTAATATTATCTCAATACTTGGACTTAATGTTTTGCCTGTATTTCTATAGATACACAAAACATACTATTATTCTCGGGTCAAAATAAAAGTGAAGTTTATTTACTGAAAATGAATCCACTCACTGAAAGAAACGAAATGGCTACAAGAGTTGTACCTCTCAATGTATTGGAAAATGTAAGTAAATATTGAAAAATGCTTAAATCATTTATCTCAGAAAACCAACAAATGATTCTTACACTAAGAAATAAGTATAAGCTAACACCTGTATCCCTGAAGAGTCAAATGTATGTATTCATGGTGTGCCCAGCTTTTATCCATCAATTTAACCATAACCGGCTGTAAAACGAGAGGCTGTGGGTTCGATTTCCGCACAGAGATAGATGTTTATATGACAGACAGATATTTGTTGTGGTATATAGATATGTGGTATATCTTCTCCGCTGTCAGTACTCTGTCGCGCAAAACACAACGCCAGTCTTAAAATGGCGCGCAATTCTAAAAGGAAACGTTTACGTTTAAAACACAATTAATAAAAATTTTAGTTGGAAAAAATATACACTATTTTATGTCATTGGAATGGTTATGAAATAAGCTAAAAGAATATATATAGTTTAATATAGTTTTTCCCTAATATGATATCGTTAGATTAAGTTGAAAATGCGGGAGCGAAATATTTATCCTATTTACGTAAAAATGTTGTAACAATTTAAAAATAAAAGCATTCATTCGAATACTTTTTTATTTATTAATATATTATTTCACAATAATCAATCAAAGGAACACACAGCTCCTTACATTTTTTACAATACAAGCTTGAACAATAACATTCCTCAAGTGGACGTAGACAATACCGTAGACAATATTCCAAACAATATATAAAAATATATAACATAATATTGTATAGCAATTGATGTTATTTCACATCCTTGTCTATTTCCCTACATATTGTAAAAGTTAGAGTAGGATAAATATATTTAGTAATACCACACTGCCGAAAGATATCTGACCGTTGAAAAACGGCCTCCTCGAGGCCGCTGACAGTCGTCCGATTTTGTTTCGAACCTTTAGAAGTCCGCCCGACAGTGGGGGGGATATCTGGTTGTGGGACTAAAGTCCCATATAGTTCTTTATACCTATGATACAGGTTTTACCTAGAATGGAGTCAGAACTATGTGTGTGACTGTTGGGTGTATTTAATTATACAGGAGGGAAGCCTATCATTGTCACAACCACAAATTTTGATTCTAGGGATCCCAAGTGTATTGTTTAGTCGAAAAATATACAAAATATTGCCCAATCTAGAATCTAGATAATGGTTTCCTATGTTTCCTGAATATTATACATTGAGTATGAGACAGAAAAATACCTGTTTTGAATTTAGAACATGTTCATATTTTGTAATTTAAAAATACTGTATCCAGTATCATTTCAATATCCAGTGCAGGTTACAATTATTGCTTTAATTCATTGCATCCTAAAATTGTAGTCCCGTTACTTATCCACACATATAATTGTATTTTTAGTTGACAATATTGAACATTATTTGAAATAATTTCAATATTTCTACTCAATCTTTTCAGAATTATCCAGCCTATGACCATGTACAACATATTACACCAATTCTCCCATTGAGACAAACTGACAGTATACAAATAAATCATCCATTAAGTGAGTTAATGTTGACATATAAGTATGTATAATTCATGCCCAAAATAATTTAAAAACACCTAACTCAAGTACAAGTAGGTAATACCACAGAAAGCATAGGTGCATTGCTGCTAATTTGTCAGTAAGGAAATGGATATTATCGAGAGGGTTTAGAAGATTTTTTTAAACTTTGACCATAAAAGAATGAAACCACTTTTAAAGACAAAATAGGTGGTGCAAATAGTGAATTTGCACTAAAAAGAAAATAGACTTAGTTAACATTGTTATTGCAAGACACTTGTTAAAAATCGTCATTTTTAAGTCAGTTTAGTGACTATTTAGTTTGATAATATAAAATTCCTTAATTAATTTCATTTAAAATGCCTCAAAAGTATACTAATTTAACCATTGTAAAATTGTATTTTTTAGGTGGGCACATGGACTTGGCTAATTTACTGCAAGTAAAATTGGATACAAACATGCAAAACCAAATAAATACTTCATTTATAAATCCATTTGAAATGTCGTCAGAAAAGCCTTTTCAAAGATCTAATAAGAGCCAAGGAATCCTGAAACAAAACTGCTATAAAAATTTAAATTTAACAAAGGATAACATCGAGAGACAATGTGATTATAGTAAGTATATTATACTATCTTTATAGATAAAGAATGTGATTAGAAATGGTGGCTTGTACTATCACAATGCATGGCAACAACAATAATAATAATATTATAGCATTATATTAGACACTTATTACCTATACAAAACCCTAGTAAGGTGATGATATACTGTTACGATTATTCATTAATAAGTAATAGAATTAAAGTTGTTTTTTTTTAAAGTTTCAACACATTATTACAAAATATACCTTAATGAGAGTGTGGTTATTAATTTGTTCATAATAACTGATAAAATGGTTACTGGCTGGATTTCAAAGAGAAAAAAATAGATAGATAATTCTTTTTCTTTATAAATTGTTGGTAATGTAAAGGAGGGTTAAGCCTAGAAGGTGCTTCTGTGTCCGCGCGCACACTTGAGCACCAAAATATCTCGTGCGCAAATTAGTTCATTTTCATCGATACATGGTTGATATTCCACCAGTAGCACGCAGTAGTGCGCACGAAGCGTTTTGTTAGTACATTTATCATGCGCACCGCTAGAGAGTGGAACTCTTTGCCGGAGTCTATATTTCCCGCAAATTATAACCTGAGTATCTTCAAGTCAAGAGTGAATAAGTATCTTCTAGGAAAGCGTACTCCACCGTAGACCACATCATCACTTACCATCTAGCGAGATAGGGGTCAAACGCAAGCCTATTTCGATAATAAAAAAAAAAGAAACAAAGTGTTTCAGATCTCTGGACTCAGGGTTGATAATGTGTGGTGTTTGTGGCCGCTTCACTGCGGAGCTTAGTTACATAAGGTACTTGAGAGTGCACCAGAGTCTTGCATCTAGTCCCGAGACCGAACACATTGGAATATATCTAATGTAAATTTTGCAGTTCACATGTCTGATCGTGTAGTGCCCCAACGTGCCCTGGCGGTACTCCCGACGGCGCTGCGGCTGAGACGCGGTGTTGTAACTCCACGAAGGTTTCTGCCACCGCGAGTACGATTTGGTCCTATACAAGGTGGGTTTTCGTCGGTTTTGGTACATCTATTTTGTGATAAAACCAATGTGGCAGACGTCTTTAATTTTGGCACATTTTTTGCGCGTTAAATTTTGTTTATTATATATTTATCTCTAGCTACTTCAATATAATACTTTCTTTTATTATTACTTTTTCTTATTATCAATGTCCCACTCTTTTACCAAGAACTTTTAAAAACGTTGGCTGATCATAAAATAATCTAGCAACACTGGTTAAAACCTACATTAACTACTAGTATCCATGGACATGAATAAATTAAAAAAAACCTACATTAACTATGATGTATCATAGCAGTATAAAAATTAAATTATTAGTAACAATTATTATTCTGAAAATAATAATTAAATAATATAAACATGAACAGTTCTAACATTTCATGGACTCATATGGAATTAATGAATACATTTTCGCCTACTAAACATCACAATTATGCCCAGAGGCAGTCTATATACACAGTCAGGTCATAAGTATTGTCACACAGTAAAAACTTTTATTTTAGAATGCTGGCCACAAAAAAGTTTATTGAATTCGAATTTCAAATTGTTCATGAAAATAAAAATGTATACTTTTTAGAATTTTACTCATTTTTAAATATGGAGTGGACGCTTAAAGAAGACAGTGTTGCAGTAATTGCGTTGCATCGTTGCGGTTACACGCCAATTCAAATTTTTGACATACTGAAAAATTTGAATATAACCAAAAGATTCGTTTATCGTACCATCAAACGATACAATGAAGACTCTTGTGTAGATGACAGGTCAAGAAGTGGTCGCCCTCGGTCTGTTAGGACTCCAGCAGTGATAAAAGCTGTGAAGGCGCGAATTCAAAGAAATCCCAAACGTAAGCAGAAACTGTTGGCCCTTCAGATGGGGTTAAGCAGAACCACGGTGAAAAGGGTGTTAAATGAAGACTTAGGGCTTCGGGCATATCGAAGAAAAACAGGACATCGTTTGAATGCTCGTCTAATGGACCTGAGACTGAAGAGATGCCGCGCTTTTTTGAAGCGGTACGCGGGAAAAAAATATCGGGAAATGCTTTTTTCAGATGAAAAAATTTTTACCGTAGAAGAGAGCTACAACAAACAAAATGATAAGGTGTACGCACACAGTAGTGAAGAAGCGAGCAACCGTATTCCGCGTGTCCAACGAGGTCATTTTCCATCCTCGCTCATGGTATGGTTGGGAGTTTCTTATTGGGGCTTAACAGAGGTACATTTTTGTGAGAAAGGTGTAAAAACGAATGCAGTTGTGTATCAAAATACAGTCCTGACGAACCTTGTGGAACCTGTTTCTCATACCATGTTCAATAACAGGCACTGGGTATTCCAACAAGATTCGGCGCCAGCTCATAGAGCGAAGAGCACACAAGACTAGCTGGCGGCGCGTGAAATCGACTTCATCCGGCATGAAGACTGGCCCTCCTCCAGTCCAGATTTGAATCCGTTAGATTACAAGATATGGCAACACTTGGAGGAAAAGGCGTGCTCAAAGCCTCATCCCAATTTGGAGTCACTCAAGACATCCTTGATTAAGGCAGCCGATTAATATTGACATGGACCTCGTTCGTGCTGCGATAGACAACTGCCCGCGCAGATTGAAGGCCTGTATTCAAAATCACGGAGGTCATTTTGAATAAACTTTAGTGTCATAAGAATCTATGTTTTGTTAAGTTCATTTTGGTATATAAATGGTTACATAATGAATAAACTTGTTTCAATTATTTTATATTAAACATGTGACAGAATTTATGACCTGACTAGGTACATAGGTACTTATATTATTATTTTGTTTAAGAAGTAAATTTTAATTACTTAACTGTTTATGTTGTATTTTATTTCAGGAATAAAGCGGCCCGTGTCTTCACCAAAGACTAATGATTTGATATTAAATGCAGCATCAAATAATGCACCTATATTTTTATTAAAACGGAATGATAACAGCTTAATGCATATTGATGTGTCTGATAAAGGTACTAAATTAAACCTAAATAACTTTTTTATTTCATCTCGTTCACTGATCCAAAGTAGACATACCACCAATTAGGGCCAACTAGCACTTAGAGATAATGTTGTCATAAAAAAGAAACCAAGGTGCTGACATAAATAAAATCATTGATTTCTGAAAATTATTCACATACATACATATACACTCACGCCTGTAATCCCCGAAGGGGTAGGCAGAGGTGTAACCAGTACACCCACTTTTCGCCGAATTTCGGTCCCATAATGTGATAGGGGGCGAGCCTATCGCCACACCGGGCACCATTCCAGACTCCGGGTTAATACTGAGTATTTCTAGGTAGAAAAACCCAATATCACTTTACCCGACCCGGGGATCGAACCCGAGACCTCAGCACAGCAATCGTAACGCATGCGCAATTACAACTGCGCCACCGAGGCAGTCCTTAAAATTAAAGAAAATAGTTAAAATTAATAAAAAGTCCAGAAAATTATTCATTATTATAAAAAGGGGAAACCAGAAGTACAGTATAGATTTTAGTGAATGAGAGTTTGCTAGTATCGAAGTATATGACATAATAGGCTGTATCTCTTTGATTAATTTTAAATTGATACCGAGAAAAAGAGTCTTGACAGAATGTTTGAAAGTAATTTTGTCAGACTTGGACTTTTAAAATAAATTTCGAATTTATTTAAAAAAAATATATATTATTAACCATATATGTATTAAAAAATATTAATTTGTTTCACAGATAAATCTAACTGGTTTTGTTTGTTGCCACTTGGCAATGAAAACACGGCTAACGTATGGATTTATGAAGAA
Source organism: Laothoe populi (assembly GCA_905220505.1). Taxonomy (NCBI): domain Eukaryota; kingdom Metazoa; phylum Arthropoda; class Insecta; order Lepidoptera; family Sphingidae; genus Laothoe; species Laothoe populi. The sequence goes on along the minus strand of HG992155.1, from coordinate 11,564,577 downwards.
GATAACGAATTATATGGGATAACTACAGAATCTATACCTCCTCGGAAACCTTTATCTCTTGGTTACAGTAAATCTTACGCGCTAGATTATGGACTGCCGGTGGGGCAGCCTGTACTGGACCTTAAAGAAGGTAGATATCAAATTATAAATAATAATGCTAATAACGTAGTAGTCATATCACGTCATATAAAAAAAAGCTACAGACATGGCCGTCTTCAGTTTAATATCAAAATATATAGTGTACACTTTAATTATCTTCAAGTGACCGCGTATTTTTAATAATTTTCAATGCGCATGTCTTCTTGAAAGGCAAAAACCAAATAAATCCTTCGTTAAATAAAGTTAAAAACTTGTCTTTATAATTTCAAGAGTTATTGACAATATTTCTATTCATAAACCAACCTATTGGAAGTATTGTAAAAATATCATTAGTTGATAGACTGCCTCGGTGGCGCAGTTGTAATTGGCATGCGTTACGACTGCTGTACTGAAGTCTCGGGTTCGATCCTCGGGTCGGGTAAAGGGATATTGGGGGTTTCTATTCAGAAATTCAGTATTAGCCCACAGTCTGGAATTTGTGCCCTTCTGGCGGTAGGCTCGCCCCTATCACATTGTGGGACCGAAATAAATTCGGCGAAAAGTGTGTGTACCGGTGCACCTCTGCCTACCCCTTCGGGGATAACAGGCGTGAGTGAGAGAGTATACGTATGTATCATTAGTTTTTTAGTTAGCAATAAAAAAGTATTTTTGACAATATATTTGAATATGGTGTAAACATCGTGAGGAAACCTGCATATCTGAGAATTCCTTAAGAATTTCGAAGGTATGTGAAGTCTACCAACCCGCATTAGGCCAGCGTGGTGGACTAAGGCCTAACCCCTCTCATTAGTAGGGGAGGCCCGTGCCCAGCAGTGGGACAATATTTAATACAGGGCTATTATTATGTTTGTCACACCGTAATCTCGGGACTATAGAGTCCCGGACATTTGGAAGGTGTGCGTGGGGCCGAAGCCAACACGTAGAGGCCCGTTAGACAATTTTAATTTATTTTTGTGATGTGACACCAGCCGACGGTTATCCCTGTATACACTATACAAGTGCACCCACGGACAACCCCCGGTTGGTGTAGGACTATTGTATGGATGGATAATATTATTTGAATGCGGTATACCGATATTTCGTGGTACTATATTTCTAAATTGATATTGGTAGATAATGGTATAGGTTTATTGATATCGTAGTGCACTTCCAACATTAGTATTTACAACAAGATATTTAATATCATCATCAGTATAAAACAAAATATTAAATACTATTCTATTTATCATTTGCAGCGTCCACTGTACACAAGCAGTGGTGGTGTTTCGTATGCCGCAAGCCAATGGCGACGGATGTGTTACTACAACAACACATAGACACTCACCATAAGGTGAGTCTTTATTCAATTCTTATATTAAATTGGTTGTTGAACTCAATATGACGTTTCAGAACATACGAAAAAAAGCAGCGGAGTCCGAACATACATACATACGCCTGTGATTCCCGAAGGTGTAGGCACAGGTGTAACCAGTACACCCACTTTTCGCCGAATTTATTACGGTCCCATAATGTGATCTATCACCATACCGGGCACAATAGGGTAGTGTCCTGTGTTTAATTTTGTACATTATTCTATATGCAACCGACTATAATACGCAAAAGACACTCTTTTGCGAAAACAGAATCAAAATTGCTTGAAAAATGAGGTACATTTATTTTAAATATGGGTATGAGCAAATACTCACAGAAATGGTTGCGTATTGGGAAAATATTGTTATCTCCCTCGCACAACGGCACAGTAATGGGGATTCTGCGAACCGTGACGTCACGGTACATATTATGCATCTTTTTACTGTCATTTGACAATTACCCCTTCCAACAGATTTGAGTGGCGTCTAATTTACATATTTTTGTTCGGATTCATACAATTTATTCGATAATAGGATAGGTAATGGAAATTGTTGATTATATTAATTAATAAATCGAGTCAACTACCCTATTCTAGACTCCATACTGATACTGAGTATATAGACACAGAATCGAACCTGAGACCTCAGCACAACAGTCATAACGCATGCACAATTACAATTTTGCTGGTGGTAGGATATTCATATCCGCCCGGATAGCGACCACCTTACACAGGGTGTAAAATCCGGCACAGTGGCACACGCAAGTGTGTCGCGTTCCGGAATCAGCCAGTGTACATCCGGTTTTTGTCGGGGATCTAGAGTCGGGGTACGATGTTTGGCCGTTTTGTAGCCTTCTGAGTATTCTGTCAATAGAACCTCGACCGCTTCTTCACCTTCTTGCCCATGGCCTAGTAGTAGGCGTGAAGAAACAGGCCAGCGTGGTTGAGTAGCGGGGGATAGATCGTCTCTCGCTACTCGATACTCTAATTGGACCACTCTACGCTTACTATCAGGTGCAGTGTGTTCAATTTGCCGTGCCAGGAAAAAAAAGAAACCTGCGCCACCGAGGCAGTCAAGTTCAAACATATATATAGTAATTAGTTGGTATACTGAATATAGTTAAAGACATATACGCTATTAATACTATTTTCCGTATCACCTTTAATTTTCTTGTATTTGAAGGTGTTCATGAATCGTTCCTTTGTGGGCTTTATGCTGTAAATTCTGAAATGACGGATCAGAGGGATATCTTTATATCTTATTGAAATATCAGTCACCGATCACGAATTCTTAAGGATTATGAAGCAAATTGTGGTTACATGAATATTTTGAAACTCCAGGACGACATGACAGCATCGCGGAGACGATATTACCATTGCCGTCATTGCAAGAGGAAGTTCTGCAGACGATATACGTAAGTACTTACATACATATACACTCACGCCTATAATCCCCGAAGGGGTAGGCAGAGGTGTAACTAGTACACCCACTTTTCGGTCCTATAATGTGATAGGGGGTGAGCCTATCGCCATACCGGGTACAAATTTCAGACTCCGGGCTAATACTGAGAATTTCTAGATAAAAACATTACCTGACCCGGGGATTGAACCCGAGACCTAAGCACAGCAGTCGTAACGCATGCGTTCGTACAGCATCATTGGTGCAACTAGCGGGACCGACAATTCGGACAAACATGCGCACCAGACGGATAAAAAATCCTGCACATAATATTACTTTAATTGTAATATATGTAACACTATAAAAGTCATATACTTTAAAAATATTAAAAAAACACGCTTTAATTCGACTGTCGATATTTTTTAAATACTTAATTCATTTGTTAGTTAAATACTAGTAAAACTAGTATAAAGCGTCATAATGACATCGCCTTGCCAAAATTGACTGTGGCAGTCAAGCTATGGCGCCAAAATTAAATTTGTGTTGTTCTGAACCTCGTATTCAGGTGGATTCCAACGTTTTCATAAAACCCATAGACATAGAGAATCGTCTGAGCTGACATAGACAATATCCTCACAAAATGTACCACTTTGTAGAGAGAGACAAAACAACTGTGCTGCTAATACCTAGTTATTTTCGCTCCTGCAACTCTGTGACGTAGACCCATCAAAATTCTAGAAAAAAAACGCTTTATCTCTGTCATATTTTTCTGTCCGTATTTACTTAATATCTGGATGGCCAGTCGATGCTTTTTGTCTATGATAAAATCACTGCCTCATTCTTGAACAGAATGGTGCATATATAAGATGACTCTTACGCTCGCATTTCCATATACAGAATTAACGATCATGTTGCGCTAATTATTTTAAAATTACAGGTTGAAAAGACATTTGATGTCTCGGTTTTGTTTAAAGAATGCAAAACAAACGTAAGTATAACAATGAATAAAGACAATTTACAGTAATAATATTTTTATGTAGCTATTTTTCTAATAATATAGGGTATTATCGATATTTAGAACAAAACCTAAAACTAGAATATCTTCTACTCACTCATATCTTCTTCACAAATATCATAAATCGAATGAACCTGACAATTTGGTTTGCTGTTGGGTGTCATTTATTTAGAATTAATTATATTTTTAAATGCAGCAATCTTAATAAAAAAATAATTTATAAAAATGCTTTTATCTTGCAGCCAAGATAAAATATATTCTGAAGAGCCACCTGATGTTGGCATCAACATAACACAAAGTACTGATGACAACAGAATGCCGTCTGACGAAAGTTTCCAAAATTATTCCAATGGCTTAGATTTCTCAACTAATCTATTCGATGACCGCATGCCCGGTTTAGATATATCGGGTAATTCTAGAGGAGAAAACGATTTTATTCCTTACACAATAGACAGAGAGGAAAATCTTGTCACTGATCTGGGATTCATCAATGGACTCGATTGTACTCAAAATGTCCCACTTGAAGTCCATGTACCAGATAATTCTACGGTAAGTTTATTTATCATTAATGGTGGTAGGATATTCATATCCACCCGGATAGCGACCACCGTACACAGGGTGAAAAACCCGCCATAGTGGCACACACAAGTGTGTCGCGTTCCCCAATCAGACAGTACATCCGGTTTTTTGTCGGGGGTCTAGAGTTGAGGTACGATGTTTTGCCGTTTTGCGGCCTTCTGAGTACTCTGACAATAGACCATTGACCGCTTCTTCCTCTTCTTGCCCATGGCGTAGTGTGAAGAAGCAGGCCGGCATGATTATGTTGAGTAGCAGGGGATAGGTTGTCTATCGCTACTCGATACTCTATTTAGACGGCACTGCACTTACCATCAGGTGCCGTGTACTTTGCCGTGCCAGGATAAAAAAAACTGTATTTTATGCATTATCCAACACGTTACCACACCACAATATAAAATTTTACAAAGTTTCATAATATAAACACTAATATGTAGTTACAATCTTATCAGTGAAATTTACTTAGATTAGGTATGCTCGCGATTTTTTCAATTTTACTTTAGTGTTAATATAGCGGATTTAAACGAACACGGTATTGATTAAAACAGACACTATTTTGAGATAAAAAATATTGTAATATGCAAAATTTTAAAAATTAATATGTAATATAAATACTGATTTTTTACTGCATACCACTACGGCATGAGAAAACGTGTCTTGCCAGTCGACGAAAAAAATCTATACTAATTTCCAACTAATTTAAAGAAGGATAAATTTTGATTTGTAAAGTATTAGTTTTCAGACCGATTACAATATATTTCGTAGTGGATATTATCAGATCCAAAACGATATAATGGAAATACTAAATCATTGTATGTGTTTTTATACATCATGGCAACTGGGTTACCTGATGATAAATTATCCCTGCCACCCATGAATAGACACAATGCTATAAGAGTCGTGGCTGCCTAGCCGACCACAAAACATCAATCAATGTGGGAAAGTCTAAACCACCGAAATATCACCTTATGTAACCCAAAGTCTATAATTCAAAATTTTCTGTCATACACAAGAGGTGTATTGAATTGAATATGCCAGCTTACACATTGCATTAATTTTAGCAACGCCAAGAGTGTTTGGAGCCTCCCCTGATATCATCACAAACTTGCACCCGACCTGGGCAAAAAAAGAAAAAGAAACAACAGAATATGTACGTATGACACAGGAATTATTTAATTTTATTCTTCGTCTCATCGATTTAGTGGCAGCTAGTGAACAGCGAATATATTCAACGGTAATCCTACTATGTGGCAGGTCAGAAAATATATGGCAATATAGGAAATTAAAATCTGCAGCGACTATTGCAATGTTTTATAACTAAAGACTATCTATAAACCCTTCTAAAACACAGAAAAAAGTTGCTTTAGAACCAAAGTCGGCAAACTTTCACTATCAACCAATCAGAAGTGTCTGTCAAGTTATCAATCCTACTTCTCATGAAGTCAATGACAATCAAAAATAGCAAACTTTGCAGGAATACAGTAGCATCTTACCTTAGTTGGGTTCAAAATCGGCAAGATTTTGCACCGTTAAGCTTAATTTTTTATCGTTGTTGTTGTCATTGATTAAATTAAATATCTCCTCAGACTAAAATAATATATTCAGTAAAATTATCTTTCGCCTTAAACAAAAGTTATGTTTTTTTTAATTTTCCAAAATATAAGTCGGTCCTACTTTGCGGACGTTGGTTTTATACGATTCATATATAGATTCAAGAAGGACGTTCGAACATTAAAGAAACTATTTTGTTCTCAGAGAAACGCGACGGTTCCAATGTCATTGTGGTCGTGTGTACAACAGTAAGGAGAAACTCACTAAACACATTTACACCGTATGTCCTGCTCGCCACACATCGAAACCTGTGAGCTACTTTCATTCACTTTTTTTAGATATCTAAAAACGATTCCATGCTACCCATGAAGAATATGAAACCATTCCGTTCAGAACATACTATCCTACTTCCTAATAATATTATAAATGCGAATGTTTGGATGGCTGGATGTTTGTTACTCAATCAGGCTGCAACGGCTGGACGGATGTGGTTGAAATTTGGCACAGAGCTAGATTATAGTCTGGAATAGCACATAGGCTACTTTTGATCCCAGAAAAATGTACAGTTCCGGTGGTATAGTTTTCACAGGGCAAGGGATCGACACGATTTTTATATAGTGGCAGTTTAGGGATCAGAAAATGACAGGCTACTTTTATCCCGTGAAAATGCACGCTTCCTATGAGATAGCAAAATATAGAAGGGTGTAATAGCTTAAGATGCCTCCATGGATTGTATAATTTATCTTACAAAAAATCCTCCACGCGGGTGGGGCCGCGGGCAACATCTAGTTGGTCGAAATCTAAAAGAGAAAGCATTCTCTGCTTTCTTACTTTACATCAATGACATTGTTTACTGTGTCACGTGGCCACAGTAGATTGCAAATCTTGGCGATGTGTTATGTTATTTAGACTAATAAAATTGCCGTGCTGATATTATGTTTGCTATAGATGGAATCTATCCAACTATGTTAAGGTTGAATATGGTAAAAATACACTTTTATTTCAGGATACTGATGTACCATGCGAAACAAGATACAAATGTGAAAAGTGTCAACTTCATTTCAAAGTGAGTTATTTAAATTTAAATAATATCGACAAATAGTTATACATATTGTTTAAGGCTGGACAGAGAAAGCATGTACTTACATACATAAACCAAGAAAAAAATGCATAGAAATTATATTAATAAAATTACCTTTTTTTAAACCTGCAAAAATAATGCTGTCATTAATATTATAACGTTGTAAAGCCTATAAATGTGTTCTGTAATTAAAAATCATCAATTTTTATAGCAGGATATTTTTATATACGCATTAAATATGTCTATTTAAACAAGTAATAAATGGTATAATCTGCTCTTTTGCATCAGTGACGACAAAGCTTCACTAACTCTTCTCGAAGAGGATTTTTTTTCTATCCTGGCTTGGCAATCTGCCACACTGCACCTGATGGTAAGTGCAGTTTCGTCCAGTTAAAGTATCTATAGTATAGTAGTATAGTATAGCGAGAGACAATTTATCCCTCGTTACTCAACACAAGTCATCGCGATAAAGGAGTAAAGTCTAATAATAAATAACACCTAACAGTCACACACATAGCCCCGACCCCACACTAAGATACGAGTCTTGTATTGTGGGTATCAGGGACCTAGAGAGACGCACGGTCTCACAACACCCAGACCCCGGACACAAATATCTGCCTGTCACACAAACATTTTTCCCGGTGTGGGAATCGAACCCACGGCCTCTAGTTTCACAGCTGGCTACTCGGCAACTGCGCCACGGAGGCTGTCAATAATACATATTTGTTTTTATTTTCAGCGTCGCGGTATGCTCGTGAACCACTTGTGGCGCGTGCACAAGGCTGCGTCCACATCTGTACCATTGGAGAAACGCATCCGCCACTACCCATGCATCGTGTGTCCTAAAATATATAGCACCGCTGCCAAACGCAACCAACATGTCCGCATTCACCACCCAGGTAATACTGTGCATTATTTGACTTAACAATAATAATATAGGTGTCATATATTACTGGCATATATGTATATAAATAGAGTATGGTTTATAAATAAAAAATATAGCAATGGAGTAAAGACTAATTCATAATTGAAAGACGTGCAGACCAAAACTAATACTTTTTATTTATAAACCATAGACTATTTATATACATATATGCCAATAATATACGACATCTTCCCTCTTTTTTTTATTTTTAGATATTTACTAACTATTTCCGGGATTGTTTTTATAAACCATAGACTATTATATACATATATGTCAGTAATATACGAAAATAGGTTAACTCTAAGAAAACGAACACTTTTTACAGTATATAAATTTTCTGCCTACTTTAAATCTGGAATGTTCTGAATCTGAAATAAAAAAAATATTCCGACGAACTGAGAACCACCTCCTTTTTTTGAACTCGGTTAAAAATGCTGAAAAAACTCAAATAGAATAAATATAAAAATATGTGTAATGTACCTCACATTACATTTTTACCAGAGTGGATAGCGACCACCGTACACACGTAAACCCACCACGTTGCTTGCTTTAATAGTCGATATTAAATTGAGACTGTACGTACTACTAAGTGCAATGTTAGTCACTTTGCCGTGTAAATTTTTTTTAGAAGTCGGTATGTATTCATTTATCTCTTTGTTTTTACGCCTCGGCCGCCTACAAAACTTGTGCGTAGTTTTTCGTAACTTGTTGCGTGCAAAACATTTTATTTAACATATAAAAGTTATATCATAATTTTTTAAGTATAGTGTTTTTTAAACAATTAATTATAGTGTAAACAGTATAGTTGTTGTTTGTTTGTTTGTAGAAGCGTCGACGGTCCGCGCTGCGCCGATAGAGGGCGGCGTGGTGACGTCATCGCCGGCGGCGTGCGGCCTGTGTCCGCGCCAGTACTGCACGCGTGCCAAGTTACTGCAGCACATGCGCGCCGCACACACGCACACACCCGCACACACACACACACACACACACACACACACACACACAACACACTAACACCTAACATCTTGGACACCAACTATACACCCAATATACCCCATACACACCAAACACAAGACTAACACTCAGATATCACATATAGGAAATATATCTGATTTTACAAAAACGACTTAACACACACTAATTGACTGAAATGCTTTAACTGGGTACAAACCTGACTGGACTCGGCCCTGGAACGCCGAGGCGCTCCATTTTTAACCGACTTCATAAAAGTAGGAGGTTCTCTATTCGTCGGAATCTTTTTTTTATGTATGTTCCCCGATTACTCAAAGATGCCTGGACCGACTCGAGAAATTCTTTTGTGTTTAAAATGGTATACTTCCCAAGTGGTCCCATTGGCACCAAGTCAGGATCTGATGACGGGATCTCAGGAAAATCGAGAGCAACCCTCAAATTTTATAGGGACACATAATTTGTTTTTATATTACAAACCTTCACCCCGCTCAGTCTATAACTTATCAATCTACCCGTACTTATTTTATAAGAGACCCCCGATATTTCAAATAAACAGTAACTACCCTAACACTAATATAAATCTACGCCCAATTATGTTGGGCTTCCAACTACCATAAGAAGTGGTTATCGCTGACGTTTCATAATGTTGTGTGAAGATTCGATAATATCGTTCGTGTTAGTGTTAATGCAAATAATAATAATATCAAATGCACTTCTGTTATAATTATTACTGGAAAAAGAAACATTAAAATATGTAAGAATGTTGTAGTCGACAACGGCAGATGTGTCATTGTCGACAGTTGATAATCAGTATTGATCGGAATCGATAACGGTTCGACAACGGTTGCTGTCATCGTGTAAGTGTATGTTAGTAAAGTTTTTTTAATACGGCCACTGTTAATGTATTAAGATATATATACGACATCTTAAATATGTGTTATATATGGCAACAGAGCCATTCCTATATCTACAGTAATACCTAGTTGTCGAGAATTATTAATGAATAATTGAACCAATTGGCGACCAGTAGCTCAACCATGAGTTTTTCTCACGTCTAATCGCTAGCGACAACGTAAAATATTTATATGGCGAAACGAACAGCGCCTCTAAGGATTACGTGACAAACTAAATTCAGTAGTATAAGAACGAAACATTCCATAAATAAAACCATCGATGCGACTTCGTTTATCTATCGTAACTTTTTGATATAAGCTCATGGTTGACCGTTGAGCTACAGTTCAGTCGATAGACATAACTGTTGGCATTGCAATTCGTATAAGTATTAGGCGTCTAGTGGAAATGTAATCTATAAAATGTTATATTCATTTGTGTGCTTTCATCTTTAACTTAAGTTTTTTGTTGATGTATGCCTCTGCATCACAATGCATTTATACTTTTAACATATTATTATACAAAAGATATAGCATACGTAATTACAGAAAACAACTGCCAAAATGGAAACGTTGACATATACTATAGTATGGAAAAAGATTTCATTTCTTCTTAATTTGATCCACCATTGCAATAATAGTTTCCATAAGTTTAATATTAACTATAATAAAAATTCAAGAGAATTTCTTATATTTCAATCTTTAAAAGACGAAGGCGACGAAATAAACTAGTAAGATTTTTTAGTGGATGGTGATAAAGTGTGTACCTTTTCAAATAAAATAAAAAATGAATTTGTGTAATTTTTAACTTAATTAAAAAGGAGGCTGTTCCTCCACGCGTTTCATTCGCCTTTTTGTTTGTACATATCTCTCTGGTAAGATATCGTCACAAAAACATTCTATATATATAGTTGCCTGTCTATTAGCAGATAAAAATAAGACTCCTCAATGAAATAGGTGTGATCAGGGGAATTTTATTTTTCAATATGCTAGTTAAATCAATCATGAATATTCAACACCTATTTAATTACAGCTTTCTTTTTTATGATTTTTCTGATTTCCATAGAAAAATAAATAAAAAATTTAAAATCTGGATCTAAGCACATTTGATCTTCGGGAGTTCTACTTCTGCAATTAAAGTCATTTACTCTATCGAATACAAAAATAAAAAGGAAGTGACGCTTTTTCAGGTCTTTCACACTGTGCGCTGGCACCTAAGTATCAAAATGTGTTGAAAAATTCAAACTGTGCTTTTGAATTGATTTTAAAGATGTTCATTTTTTTCTTGATTTGTGTATAAAATTACTTCGTATTTTGTTGTGTCGAATTAATTTTAGTTATTTGTAGCGACATTCCCGAAAAATCTGCCTTAAATTGATTTACAGTAAAACTGTTAATAGTATATAAGGTAAATAACATAATTTCATAACGTTTAGAACGTAATATCAATAAATATTAATTGAATGGGAAGTCTATATTTCACAACAAAATTCATTATATAGTTTGTCCCGTTTTGGCCCGCGGAAAGTCCCGTTCGAGAAAAGGCGACGCAGTTATCAAATAGTTCTTAGTAAAATTAATAGATGGCAGTTTCACAACAAATTAATTATATAGTTTGTCCCGTTTTGGCGCGCGGAAAGTCCCGTTCGAGACAGTGACGGGAGTTATAACTTCTAAATACATAGTTCTTAGTAAAATGATAGATAGCATTAGTGGGCGGACAAGGTTTTTGGAACATCTTTCTTCTTCGACAGTTCGTGTCTATAGAATATAAGTTAATGATACCCCACTTGGGTATATTTAAAAATATTCGGTTATTCATCCCCACTTCCACCCCCCATATCCCCTTGTTGTCCTCATGAGTTGGTCTTGACTCATCCCGAGTTAGCTCAGCTTTGGCTTCTACAGAGCTATCGGCAAGTATGGCGATGTTTCAAGACCTTCACAGCGTGCTCAAGAGTAATAAGTACATCATCAAGAAGCAGGTTCGTCTGTGACGAGTTACAGTGTTGCTCGTGGTCTAAAGATGTGATTACCAAAGTAACTTATAATAAAAAACTTATAAGTAATTTATCATTATTTATACTTACCTACCTACGTCAAATGATCACTTAAAGCTGCAATTTCTTTACCAAAGCTTGATCAACGGTAACTTTAGTTTATACGTTGTTATGATTTAGAATAACATTATTATTATTATTTCTATTTTCTGATATAACAAATTTCTCTGGTGTTAGTTTTTGGCCTACGTTAGGGGTAGATGCATTTAGACAACCGATCACTGTTAAATACAGTAAATGATTGAAATATAAACACGTGAATGAAGTTAAGTTCATGCCCCGATATTCAATTTATATGCAAAACAACATATTCTCAACAATATCTACACATTCTAATGAAAACTCGTGAAATAATCCAAGATTTTAAAATAGCAAGAAAATCATACTAAATTATGAGCTTCTACTACGTCTCAGTACATGAACAGTTTCCTGTTTCAGGATACTTTGTGCAAAAATGTTGGCGACTTGTAGTTATTAACTGGCAACACTGTTAGGTTAAGTTTACCATTTTAGAGTCATCTTGTATATATATATATATATTTTGTACAGATTTATTATTTTAGCAGATAAGATAGCGATGACATATTTCATTTGTTAATCGTTTGTATATAAAAAACTGTTATTGGCAAGAAATATATTCTCCGGAGATTCTATGGTTTTATTTCTCTGAAAAATCTTATGCATGCCGGCATGCAATGTTTGACAGGCGAAAGTCGCCCTTATTGACATCGCAGATTTCATAAGATTTTAAACATTAAATTTATTTATTTTGGCTTGTATTTGTGCTTGAAAAAGAGTAGAATATACATAAAAATATAGTTATAATTTTATATTATTCATATAATAAATCGCAAAACACAGAGTACGCAATTACGCATATTTTAAATTTTATATACTTTACTTGTAGGCATTACAGTACAATGTTGTTATGAATACACTTTGGTTTTCTTATGCCGTTTAGAGGGTAGATAGATACAATATAACTGTTTTATGGACTATGTACCCTACCTTACCTTCGAAGTTTGAAATTCCCGCGTTTTATTTTAGGTTCATATCTAGGTTGTAAATTTTTTTTCTCTGATCCGTGAGGGGTTGGACCCCCAGAATAAAACCCTCCCTTTTACCGGACCCCGGAAGTCCATTAAAGAGGGGTTACTCATTATTCTGATTAATTTGCAATAAAGGATAATTTAACATTTATATAACGAGGGTACTAAACACAAAAAAAAAAATGATTATCAATGCTTTCTGATAAGTCATCGTTTTAGCTATCTTTATCTCTTTTTAACTTATCTCTCTCTGTCTCTCTCGTATGTATAAAATGCACTGACGTATATTATATGGACAGGATATTTGATCCGCGAAAGTGTGCCTATTTGATTTTCGCCATATTGGCGCTGATAGCAGTGCAGTCGAGCAGTGAGCGTCCGCGGAACTAACGATAGAGTTGAGACACGAAGGATGATATATCGACAATGATACACAACAGTCGATGGTTTACAAATCTTAAAAATAATAAAACATCGCCTTAGCAAAACATATTTTAACCCCTCCAGTCAGGAAGGATATTAAAAAAAAAGTCGGGAGTAAAGCAACAAGCTTTTATTTCCATAGCATTAAAGTTAAAAATTGCATGCAAGAACGGCGAGTGTTGCTAGTGTTAGCGCCGCCGGCGTGCCTATCCGTCATGACAGTTTAATCTACTATAATATGTTTAAAACGCTTAATATAATATTAAACCCACCGGAAAATATTGTGGGCACACTGCCTTTTTTTAACTGGGTCCGTGAAACATGTCTAATAAAACAATCTTCCATAAAATGTTCCGAACATAAATAGCTATTTATGTTTGGAAACAAATTTTCAACATTCATGTTTCTCAGCCATAGTTTTTGTATCACCGAGTCAGTTGGAAACCTATAATGGAAATTTTATAATGTAATTTTATAATTTGAAATGAATATTTCCTATTCCTTAGACATAATATATCGATATGTATTGTCGAAATTAAACTTGGGCAACCCTACCTAGATATAATTTATATATAAATTTGCTATTACAAAACAAATTAACATAAAAATATGTCTTATTAGAGTTATTTTTTGCTTACAAATTATAATTTCATCTTTAAAATGACTAGTTACAATATACATAGCTAAAACATGATGCAACTAACTTGTGAAATGTTACTCCACTTCCCGTTTGGTAACGGGTCATACAAAAAACACAAACTCTCATGGTTACTTAACAACAACCACACACAAATAATTCTTCAAATTCAGGTCTTCAATGCAATAATCAGTTAAAAGCCACTGTCAAGACAGACGCACTCGAAACAATAAAATGGCCATATATATATATATATATATATATATATATATATATATATATATATATATATATATATATATGTTAGGAATGTTGATAAAATATCGATATATCGAAATATCGATATTATGATTTAGAAATATCGATATTTATTACTAATTTTTTTTTGGACGATATATCGATATTTTGATATTGAAATATAGATATCGGAGATTTATACTCGTAAATTATTGAAACTACTACATCATCGTCAACTTAATCTACGGTACTTTAGTTACACTTTAATATGTGTTTCCTCTTTCCCTATTTAATTTAGTTGCTTAGTATAGTATTCACTTAAATTTTTATAATAAATATAGTGGATTATAAACTGTGTAGCTAAATAATTTTGTAGCTCATTACCTTTATGATTGTCTTTACACACTTTATATTAGCTACAATTGTATCTAAGTAGACTAAGTATATATGTAACGGAATCTTTCAACGCAATGTTCACCACCTTCAAGACATCCGATTTACTTGAATATTTACACACGTATCAAGGACTTATGATCTATAGGTTCACCAAGATAATAAAAAATATAAGGTATAATTTTAGATCATATTTTTTAATGGGGTCTTAATTTACAATCGAATATTTTATTATAACTAGGTTTGATGCTGTTTTGGGACTATAAATTATATTTAAAAAATAGCACGCTTTGATAGCTAGCCGAACTAAAAAGTAGAAAATAATATTAAGTTCATGGCAAAAAATTATAATTTAAATAAACTAAAAAATATCAGGTTTTAAGGTGTCGTCAAATATGATTCCAAGATCTTTGAATCTAATAAATTCATTGGCGCCCCGATTCACGAAGAAAGGATGTATGGCGTCAGGACCAGACCCTTAGACGAGTCAAAATTTTTAATAAAAATATCGATATTTTTTTCGGATATATCAAACTCCGATATAGATATATTTAAAAATATCGATATATCAAACTCCGATATTGATATATTTAAAAATATCGATATATCGGAAATCCGATATTTTAAAAAATATCAACATCCCTATTATATGTCAAATTTAGTTTCAAATACACTCGAGAGGGGCGCTTCAAATAAGTCAAGAAAATTGCTGTCATTTTGTATTAGATATCCTGTCCATATAATATACGTCAGTGATAAAATGAAGTTCTGTGATAGAGCGAGAGCCGAGAGTAGACATCTTGTTCTGTATTTGACATCTGTTATCTGTGCCATATAAACATGTAAAACTCAAAACAATAAAAAAAATGTTTTTATTTTACTACTGCAGTGCAGTAAACAGTGCTTTTTCATACTCCTGATTAACATAAGTTACGAAACACTACAAGTGCCATACAAAGTACCAATAGAGTAACTTATAATTTTTAAATATTAAAGTACCAATTCGATTACGCGTACTTTGGCGTATTGATTTTTAATAAACTTAAGTTGACAATTGTGCAGTAGGTACTAGTTTACCTAAGTGATGAAATGTGTCAATTGTATCGGTAGAATGGAATATGGAGTGGAAGAAGGACATATACCGAGTGAATTTATTGAATATGACTTTGCTGAAGACGCACTAGATTTTGAGGTTAGTACTTAAATCATACAAAAATTAAGGAAAATAATAATAATCTAGGATTATAGTTCGTACTCTCCTGTGTAAGAGACACTTACCTAAACGAAAAAACTATTTTGACAAGGCCACCAGAGGAACAACGTAGAGGAAACTGGGGAGAACCGAACTACTTTTCATTCATACATAAAAATACACAAGGTGCATCGAATCTTTAATTTCAATGACTAAATCTTTCAGAGTTTATCTAGTTGTAGTGTGCTTAAGGACAGGCTACCGGCTGAGACGTATCGAATGGACTGAGGATCCGCTCCGCTAAGGATCTACTTTTTCTGGGACAAATGTGTAAGCTTATGTACACATAAGTGTGAATTGTGTTATTTAGTGATTAGTTTCATGATTCGATTATTAAGATAGGGATTATCTTAATAATAATATATTAGGGAGTCTCAAATGGCTTGGCTTACATTATGGTCGGTACTGATAATCGGCCAAATTGACATCACCATTTGTATTCATTTCTATAAAGCAATAGGTACGTCAAATGCACAGTGCAGTTACCAATATCGTAATCTATAATAATCTGTATATATAAAAGAAGAAACTGACTGACTGACTGACTGACTGACTGACTGACTGACTGACTGACTGACTGACTGACTGACTGACTGACTGACTGACTGACTGACTGACTGACTGACTGACTGACTGACTGACTGACTGACTGACTGACTGACTGACTGACTGACTGACTGACTGACTGACTGACTGACTGACTGACTGACTGACTGACTGACTGACTGACTGACTGACTGACTGACTGACTGACTGACTGACTGACTGACTGACTGACTGACTGACTGACTGACTGACTGACTGACTGACTGACTGACTGACTGACTGACTGACTGACTGACTGACTGACTGACTGACTGACTGACTGACTGACTGACTGACTGACTGACTGACTGACTGACTGACTGACTGACTGACTGACTGACTGACTGACTGACTGACTGACTGACTGACTGACTGACTGACTGACTGACTGACTGACTGACTGACTGACTGACTGACTGACTGACTGACTGACTGACTGACTGACTGACTGACTGACTGACTGACTGACTGACTGACTGACTGACTGACTGACTGACTGACTGACTGACTGACTGACTGACTGACTGACTGACTGACTGACTGACTGACTGACTGACTGACTGACTGACTGACTGACTGACTGACTGACTGACTGACTGACTGACTGACTGACTGACTGACTGACTGACTGACTGACTGACTGACTGACTGACTGACTGACTGACTGACTGACTGACTGACTGACTGACTGACTGACTGACTGACTGACTGACTGACTGACTGACTGACTGACTGACTGACTGACTGACTGACTGACTGACTGACTGACTGACTGACTGACTGACTGACTGACTGACTGACTGACTGACTGACTGACTGACTGACTGACTGACTGACTGACTGACTGACTGACTGACTGACTGACTGACTGACTGACTGACTGACTGACTGACTGACTGACTGACTGACTGACTGACTGACTGACTGACTGACTGACTGACTGACTGACTGACTGACTGACTGACTGACTGACTGACTGACTGACTGACTGACTGACTGACTGACTGACTGACTGACTGACTGACTGACTGACTGACTGACTGACTGACTGACTGACTGACTGACTGACTGACTGACTGACTGATCGATCAAAGCACAGCCAAAACGGCTGGGGTTAGAGACTTGAAATTTTGACAGTAGGTACCTTTTATGACGTAGGCATCCACTAAGGAAGGGTTTTTGGAAATACCACCCCTAAGGGGGTAAAATAGGGGATGATAGTTTGTATGAAAATCCGTCATTTTTGAAGTTAAGTGTATGAAAATTTGTATTTGGCCTTTTAGTCAAAAATAAAAAATATGTATTTCAAGATTTTTGGAAATTTCACCCCGAAGTAGGTAAAATAGGGGAAAAAAGTTTGTATCAAAATCTGTCATTTTTGAAGTTAAACGCATGAAATTTGGTATTTGGCCTTACAGTTAAAAATTAAAAACACATATGTCAGGGTTTTTGGAAATTCCAGCAATAGGGGGGTTAAATAGGGTAAGTAAGAAAGTTTGTGTGAAAATCCTTCATTTTTGAAGTTAAATGCATGAAAATATGTATTTTGTAGTGTATACTTTTTGTTGCAAACATGACCTCCACGCGGACGGAGCCGCGAGCAACAGCTAGTTATACATACAAAAATAAGCCGCCTTCTTGTTCTCTTGTATTTCTAAAAAGGTCGAAGCCATGTGAAAAGTTTACTTTACACTTTTATTCTTATTAGTATCCAATTATATAAGGCAGTGTGCTAGACATGCTGTATACATAAGTTTACTAAATTATACACATTTTGTATCTAATTTTACAATCTGGCAGTTATGTTCTTCACCTTCTTAAGCACAATCCATTCGGAACAGACGTAAGACATAAAATGAGACCAAGTACGGTCCTACAGGATTTTCGTACAAAAATGAGAAACGATAAATCTGAATATTTTTTATGAAATTGAATAAAACCCATAATTCCTGTTTCAAGCATATCAATCCATAATTCGACTTGTGAATAATATCTTGTTAATATGGCTGATCTCAGACCACGATTCCACTCAATAGTACTCGATCCCATTCATCGTACACGATTCCGTTTTAATCCACTCGATTATATTCGATATCGTTCGATTCTATTCGAAAACCAAAATCAAACCTCTCTGAAAATGGGTTGATAAATGGTTGAGACCGTCTGACTGCCAACTCTTGCGCCCCGCATTTATTGGTGAAATCAAATACCGCTCGCTTCCCTGAATTCGAAATTCCCTGAATCGCTTCTGTCCCTTTTCACGAAATCATTCCCAGAAAGCGATCGTAACGATGATACACATAAAATATATATATATATATATATGTGTTTCCGTATGCAATACTTTCTCAATAAAATGGCTATAACTATAAACAAAATGAAGAATTCTATAACTAGATAAATTCTAAAACAAACCAAAGATTATTAGAGAATCAATTTTGACCAGTTTCCTCTATATGGTCGGCTTGAAGTGAGTCACGAACAAACGGTCGCGTGCGCCGCGCCGCGCCTTTAAATATTGATTCTCAAGATAATATTATGAATGGCGGCTGAAATTAGAAGAGACTCACTTCAGAAGGGTCGAGGTAAGTAAAATTGCGCTTAACAGCTTGTATTAGGGATGGACATTGAAAATATGTTATATCGACAAATACATTGATTTTTCCACATATAGATTTTTTTTTAACAAATAAGATATGAAGTGAAATGGATTGTTTGCTTCGTGGTTAAACTTTTATTTACTAATTATCTTATATGTTAAAAATATGCTATAAACTAAACAACAAAAAATATGCTAAACAACATGAAAATATGCCAAATCTAGCATAAAAAATCATAGTCGGCCTGAAGGAAGTAACTTAATCAAAGATAGTACAATAGATTGTTAGCAACATCATCAAAACTATGCAAGATTGATATTTAGAAAGGCACAAATACAGTGTTTATGATTTTATTGTTTGATTTCACATCTCAGTGCTTAATATTAACACAAACGCATGCCAGGATTTAGTTAAGCCTTCTCTTTTTTATTAACCAACCAGCATTACCCTCTAAGCTGAATTACGCAGCCATTGAACTGTTTACACTTAGTGCCCCGCGAACGAACCATGAATATCCTGGTTATCAACTAGTCTTCTTCATAACTCAACTGAACCCCGGAGCGCGGAAGGCACTCCGTTTTATGCTACACATTTACTTAGGTTGTCATTATTAATGTACCCGCAACTACTCTCCTAAATACCTTTATATTTATAATACCGATATACCTTCGGGATGTAAGTGGGCGCCAGCGACCTATTGCCCTTATTGTCAACCCCACCTGCCAGCGGTGCATCCTGCTGAACAACGGACGGGGCTCTGGCGACCGACAGATGGCGGTATAACCATCCCAATGATCCTGGCTCAAATAGCCCTGACTGGCTACGGGCAGCAGCGTAGCTGGTGCGAAGGGCCAGGCACTGCGATCGCCAACCCGCCTGCCAAGCGTGGCGATTACGGCAAAACCCCCCAATGATACGCACAAAAAAGCAACGGCCCCCAGTTCCCGGCAGCCTTACTATCCCTGGCCACGGTAGCGGCCATGGTAACGGTAAGGCAGGGGGTGCTAAGAATCCCCGGGCTACGGACCGCTACCACCACCAACTGACTTTGGCGACGTATAACGGACGTACGATGCGGCTGGACGAACACCTCGAGGAGCTCGAAGTAGAACTGAGCAAAATAAGATGGCACGTTCTTGGGCTGTGTGAAGTCCGAAGAGAGGGGGAGGACACCATGACCCTCGAATCAGGCCATCTGTTCTACTATCGAGAAGGAGACCAATCCTCGCAAGGTGGAGTGGGATTCCTCGTCAACAAGGCCCTCACTGACAACATTGTTGAGATATCTAGTGTGTCGGCGCGGGTTGCATACCTCATCATCAAGCTCACTGAGAGGTACTCCCTCAAAGTGGTACAAGTGTATGCACCAACGTCGACGTACACAGATGACGAAGCGGAAATTGTGTACGACGACATACACAAGGCTCTGCACAATACCACAAAGACTCATTACAGTGTTGTCATGGGGGACTTCAACGCCAAAGTAGGAGTACAAAGCTGCAGCGAATCGGCAATCGGATCGCATGGCTACGGATGTAGGAACCACAGGGGGCAAATGCTGGTCAATTTCCTGGAACGGGAGGGGTTGTTCTTAATGAACTCTTTCTATAAGAAACAGCCCCAAAGGAAGTGGACCTGGCAAAGCCCCGATACTGTGACGAGGAACGAGATAGACTTCATCATTACGGACAAGAAGTATATATTCAGGGACGTCTCTGTGGTCAACAGGGTGAATACCGGCAGTGACCACCGGCTAGTAAGAGGCACTCTGAATATAGACTTCAAGCGTGAACGCAGACGGCTGATGAAGTCTATACTCCGACCCAACCTACTTCAAGTGGCGAGCGATTCCGATAAGTTCTAGTTGGAACTGCGGAACCGATTTGCTGCTCTGGAAACCACTGTGGATATTGACGAGGATCTAGACAGCGTAGTCCGCATAATCAGGGAAGAAGGGAGGAAATTCTGTGCGAGGAAGCAGAATGGGCGGACATCGAGACTCTCCGCCGAGACACTCCAGCTTATGGATGATAGACGGCAAAATACGAACGCCACAGCATCCGAAAAGAGGGCCCTCCACAAGAAAATCAGGACGATGATAAGACGTGACCTCCGACGCGCCAACACGCAAAAAATACAAGAAGCGATCGAGCGGAATCGGGGGTCAAAAGTCTTTACACAGCGTCTTGGGAGGAGCCGTCTTACCAGGATCACTACCACCAATGGCAACGTTGTCACCTGTAAGCCGGAGATCATCAAGGAAGTGGAGGGTTTCTATGGTCGTCTATATGCTTCAAGCGCTCCACAGCCATCACCCTCACCTACAGATCCCAGAGCTACGCTGTCCCGCCACTACAGCGACGAGCTGCCGGAAGTCAGCCTCGACGAAATCGAGACGGCTCTCAAACAACTTAGAAATGGAAAAGCCCCAGGGGAAGACGGGATTACGTCGGAGCTGCTGAAAGCAGGAGGTATTCCTGTAATCAGACAGCTACAACGTATCTTCAACACCGTCCTTTTCTCTGGGAGAACTCCGAAAGAGTGGAGCAAGAGCCTAGTTGTCCTACTCTTTAAGAAAGGGGACAAAACATATCTTAAAAACTACCGTCCCATCTCGCTCTTGAGCCACTTATATAAGTTGTTTTCGAGAGTCGTCACTAATCGTCTGGCAAAACGACTTGACGACTTTCAACCACCGGAACAGGCCGGGTTCCGTGGAGGATTTAGCACCATAGACCACATCCACACTATGCGGCAGATTATACAGAAGACCGAGGAGTATAATCGGCCCCTGTGTCTTGCTTTCGTGGACTATGAGAAGGCCTTTGACTCTATCGAAACCTGGGCTGTTCTGGAATCCTTGCAGCGATGCCAAGTTGACTGGCGATATATAGAAGCGCTGAGATGTTTGTACCACGTGGCATCAATGACCGTCCAAGTACAGGAAGACCAGACAAGACCAATTCCATTGCGTAGAGGTGTAAGACAGGGGGATGTCATATCCCCGAAACTGTTTACTGCCGCATTGGAGGACGTCTTCAAGACTCTGGACTGGAAAGGACGGGGCATTAATGTCAATGGCGAGTACATCTCCCACCTGCGCTTCGCTGACGATATCGTCATCATGGCGGAATCGTTGCAGGATCTACAACAAATGCTGCACAGCCTAAATACTGCATCCAGACGGGTTGGTCTCGGAATGAACTTGGATAAAACCAAGATCATGTTCAACGATCACGTTGATCCGAGACCAATCAATGTCGCTGGCTCACCCCTTGAAGTTGTTCACGAATATATCTACCTCGGACAATGTCTGCAGTTGGGACGAAACAACTTCGAGAGGGAGGTAGCTAGAAGGATCCAATTGGGCTGGGCAGCGTTTGGAAAGCTTCGTCAAGTCTTTTCGTCGCCCATACCGCAAAGTCTGAAGACAAAAGTCTTCAATCAGTGCGTCCTACCCGTGATGACCTACGGAGCCGAAACGTGGACACTCACAGTGAGACTGGTCCATCAGCTTAAAGTCGCTCAGCGTTGCATGGAGAGGGCTATGCTCGGAATTTCGCTGCGAGACCGCATAAGAAATGAGGCTATTCGCGCGAAAACCAAAATCGTCGACATAGCCCAAAGAATAAGCAAGCTGAAGTGGCAATGGGCCGGTCACATTTGTCGTAGAACCGATTACCGATGGGGTAATAAGGTTCTTGAGTGGAGACCGCGTACAGGTAAACGGAGTGTGGGACGCCCTCCTGCTAGATGGAGCGACGATCTGCGCAAGGCTGCAGGCAGACATTGGATGCATAGAACCGAAGATCGGGTTCAATGGCGAACCTTGGGGGAGGCCTATGTCCAGCAGTGGACTGCGATAGGCTGATGATGATGACCTTCGGTATTTCTGATAATAGGAAATACCCTAATAAAATATTCAACGTAGATTTCAATTACAACTTGTGACAAAGTATTTGTAGGCAGGAAACCATTGCTTTTGGATAAGCACCACCTTGCGAGTAGTAATCGAAAAGAAAAGTCAAAATCCTCATTGGTAACTATGGGAAACGAACTTGATCCTCCGAGGATACAATTCCTACTTGCCAAGTGTCACTTGTGTGAAAGGAATGGTATTCTAGCTGGTTTGCCTCTTCGATGCATCGAATAAAAAACATCGATGTTTACTGGATGTTGAAGAATGGACGATATATCGGATTGATTTGATGTATTGATACTTTACATCAAGTGTTTTTAATACATCGATGTATATCGTCCATCACTAGTTTGTATGTAAATATTTGCCATACCTACTATGAAGAAACGACACAGGGGCGTATTCAAAGTCCTTATCGGTCTTCCATTTTCAAATAAACGACACGATTAATTTTCCTTGTATGGCGTGAGCGAGCTACGGGAACTGAAATATGGAGTACCTAGAGTAGATAAATATTGATTTAATTAAATTGATATGGATCCTAAGATGTAAGTCATCAGTTCTGTATATATTATCATTATCAAAATAAAATTATAGATATTCATTCAATTATATTATTTAATGAATGGCGAGTAGTGCCGATGTCGACAAATCTGCCAATGTCTTATGTGCGTTGAGTACTCGTGTGTTTTGTTGAATTAAGTTAATTCCTATAATTGACTGTAGGAGTTGGTTCGACAGTAGACATAATGTATTAAATAACGGCAACGTTTTTAGTACACTGAAACAAGGGGACGAACACATTTGTGGTATAAATATATACATATAAATTATTGTCAAAACATTAAACAAAATAATTTGTATTCCACAAAAGAGCATTCATGATGTGTCAGGTCCACAGTCTAACAACGTTAGACCGTATGAAGATTATCATTGCTACAAAAAGTTCAGGGGAAGGGTGGGTCCAAAGAGAAGGAAAATTGATAGGGACGGGAATGCTTAAAGAGATAATGTGTTGGTACAATTCAAGTGAAGCATCATTTCTTGGACAATGGAAGAATATGTGCTCCAGCCTACCCTCACTTAAACCACATTCACATAAGAACGAGTCCCGAACCCTGAATTTATTTAAAAACACGAGATGAATGGTGACCAATACGTATTCGACAGATCGTCGATATAACCGGCTTAGACATCTTTTTGTATTTGTAGAACCAAGGTTTAGGTCGCTCTCAGAGCAGTCGTGCCGGCCGTGGTGTCGTCCATGGTCGCCAGCTGGAGGTCCTGGCGTGCGGTGGCCCACTTCTGCGAGAACGTCATTTCGCAGAAGGAGAGTGCTGAGAGGGATCGGGAACGATATGATCCCTCCCGCCGCCAGAGAAGACGTAGGAGGCGCCGGGTGGACGACTGACCGGCGTCTCCCGCCCTGTGGAATGGGGGCGTTTGAATTCCACCACGGTAACCCCTGCCTGTCGTACGAGGCGAGTAATCGGGGCCATCGGGGGTCGCGGGCGCGCAGCGGAGGGCTGTCAGCCCGTATCGATGCACTCCCAAATTCGGAGCATCGTGCGACCCCGAGATGGACGGCAGCGCGGGTCAGGCCTCGTTCGCTGTCGTTGTTCGGTGCGCGGGGGCTCCTTAGCCCTCCATGGAGATGGGCTGCTACGCAGCACCGCGCAGGGGCGATTCCGGCTGCAATTCTAGCACTCCTTAGAATACCCCGGGATCGCTCCGTAAGCGCCGAAGAAGGCCACCGCGGGGTTTTAGCTGGTAGTGTCGGGTGGGTTGTATATAGGGGTTAGGGACTCGGCCCAGCGGCAGCACAGATAGCCATCATCTGCGCGAGGGGGATGCTGGGTCGTAAGACCGGCTAGTCCAGCATACCCGTTTTATTCTTAATCCGCTTCCCTCCGGAGCGGGCGGCAGAAATAAAACGCTTTCCCCGCGACAAAAAAAAAAAAAAAAAAAAGGTTTAGGTGGTGGTTGTATGGCGTAATAGTGCTTGCCGTTACGTTTTGAGGAGTCGTTCCACTGACACTGCCATGAAGACATCAGAGTTCTTTTGGGAAGACGCAGCAATAAATCTGACCCTACAGTGAAATATAAAATACTTTTATCATCGTCGCCTTATGTATCGAGAACTACGTGAGACTTTCGGCCTCAAAACTGTTAGGTCCATTAAAACCATTATAACATATTGTAGTAGTATATTAGACAACCAAGAAGGGAATAGCAAAACAAATCACATCGAGTAAAAGAACACTGTCAAATAAATAATTTCAAATATAAAACTATTATAAACAGCCAGCTTCAATTTACAGAAAGATAGTTTTTAATCTTTAATACGCCCCTTTAAATTGAAGCTACTAAAACAGAATTCAATTACAAGTATTAAGAAGCTTTAATACCTAAAGCACTGACACACTGAGCGTGTTTGACTCGAGGTAATGGTTTAGTCAATATATCAGCGACCATATCGACAGTAGGTACATGTCGCAGCTCTATGTCATTATTATTTTTTAATACGCCCCTTATAAAATGATGTTTAATATCAATGTGCTTACTACGAGCATGATTTAAGGGATCTTGTGCCAAAAATATCGTGTCCGTATGAACTGAGGAGCCACTCCTGATTTTTAAAGGAGTCTCATACCATTATTTAGTAGCAAATCAGGTGATTTTGTAGGCGAAATTCTGGAATTTGTAGTAAAATATATCAAAAGTTATAGCAATGTAAAAGTGGCTCCTCAAACTAAATGTTTAGACTGAGGAGCCACCGTATAACTCGAAAAGTAGTAGACGTACATTTATGAAATTTTTGTATGATTTAGTAGTCATTGTGTATAGTATTTACTAAAAATATGGGTCCACTACAATTACCATAGGCATTGGTATGGCTCCGCAATTGCGAAATATATAAAAACACGAGTTTCTGTGAAAGTGATCGGTCATGCGGCATATTTGACTTAATGATAATTTAGTAGTAACTGTGTTCTAATTTGTAGCATAGGAATTAAATATAAACACTGAGCGAATTTGGAAAATCAACGTATTTTATTTGGCTCCTCAATCCAGACGTTTTGCAAATAAATAATTGACTGTACGTACCTCAGATCACAACGGATTCGTAAGCTAGATACACCAATATTTAGTAGAAATTTCTACTAAATAAGTACATACATTTCAGCGCTCTACATATTCGGAAACGGAGACAGTAACTACTTTCGTCATTTTTTGTAAAATTCACCATTAAGGGTGACCATGTTACCTATGAGTTAAACCAGGATAACTAGTAGTTGAATATTAGTTTAAAAAATAAAAGAAGTACTGTAGTATTGTTTGTTGGATTTGTAGTATTGAATTTATTAAGTATCTTTTTTTGCGTTAACGAAATGAAACCGTTTCCTATAAACGGTCAACTAGTTGAAAGACCAGTTGACGTTTTTAACTGGTTTGCAGAAACGTTCACAGATCTTTACGTTAATTTCCCATTTTTTTGGCGTCTGTCGTTGATTCAACGACGTTGAATGAAACAGGTTGATAAATTCAACTAGTTTAACTGTGCGCCCATTTTGTTCGCGTTTGTTGTTGATTCAACGACGTTGAATGAAAGATGTTGATAAATTCAACTATACTCTGATTTTTAATTAGGTAGACTAAAGTGACAGCTGCGATCGACCTCTCTTTTTTGAATGTTGCGAACGTAGAGCATAATGCTGTGGTATGGCCGATTATGAATGATTCATCGACCAGCCGTGACATGAACTTTCGATTTATTTTTACTCCTGGTGTTATTAAATGTTTTATAGGAAATCAGGTTATAGGAGAGAAATAAAATAAGAGATGTGAATTACTATCACTTGTATTTCAAGTATGGGAATGTAACAAGGAAGGGCTACGTCTGTAGTCTAGCACGACAAAATATGTATAATAAATAAAAGAATATAGACATTTTTAAATAATACACTCTTCTAAATTCTATTGACATAAATCATCAAGACTATGTGACCAGTATAATTACCACTAGATTAATTTTTGCATCTACACTGCTCAACAAAGTCTAGGGAACAAGGGAAAAATAGTGTTTATTTTAAATTCAATATTTTTTGTCTTAGCTGTTATGCATCAATAGAAGCGTAATTTAATATTCATTTTAATTTTGCAATTTAATAAAGGGCTTGTTAGTGACAAAATTTATTACAAAAAACTAACATAGTGCTGGAACCAAAAAAAAACACACTCATCATCAGCCTTGCGGTGTGTGCACGTGCATTATTATGCATGAACATGAAAGTTTGGCCGAGGTGCTGTCGATGAGGGATGACCATAGAGTGCACAATCTCGTCACGGTATGTCTCCGCATTTAAATTGCCTCGTATCCAGACGAGATCTGTTCTTCCACCTAGGCGAATTCCGGCCCAAACCATTATTGTTCCGCCTTGATAAGGATGAACTTCCTGAGGATTCTGGAGTCAACTCTGGCGACTAGGAAATCTCCAAACACGCACTCTCCTTGAATCGGGATGAAATCGGAATCGAGACTCATTCGAAAACAGAACATGAGCCCACTGATTGTTGGTCCATCGCAAATCTGTGTTAGCCCACAATAAACGATGACCTGGTCTATCTGGTCAATATATTAATACATGTACTCAAATCTGGTCGAGTACATAACATTACGTACATTAAACACCCAATAAGATTGCGACAAGAAGCATTATACTCACTATTTATATTTGAAGCTTCATAATCAAGTTTATTTTCTAAGGGAGTACTTATAGGGTTGCAATTGGACATACTAAACTTATCCAATATTGTGTTAATACTTAATGTAAACACTTTGGTCTAATGTGATTTTATCATAATATCTAGTTATTTTAATACTAATAAATAATTTTATTTCATTTAAATCATGCATTGTACTCATAAGATAACTTTTAAATGAATTCTTTTTATGAATATATAAAATATATTAAAATAAAACATACTAAAACCAAATTATCTACATATAGCAGCACGTAAATATTTTTACCAATATAAATAATATTAATATTATCTAAAACATATATACACCGATCCACTAATAAGTTTTGAAACCCCTTTTCTTTCTATAAGAGACTGCTCAAATATCTCGAACCAATATATAGCTGTTTTAACCCATATAAGGCTTTATTTAATTTACAGACATAATTATTTTTATGAACAACACCTTCGTGAACTCTCATATAAGTTTCTTCTTTTAGTACACAAAATAAAAGCAGTTTTAAAATCCATGTGAAGCGTTTGTATTACATCACTAAGGCGAGGCGATTGACAGGCATGGCGAGGCTCTGGCTGTGAGTCTCGACATACCCAAGGCGTTTGATAGGGTCTGGCATCGTGGCCTTCTCTCCAAGCTAAGCGAATACGGTGTGCCCGACAACATGCGCAAGTGGATTTCCAGGTTTCTCCATGAGCGAAGTATACGTTGATGGACACGCTTCGTAGCTCATGTCAGTAAATGCTGGAGTACCACAAGCCTCTGTGCATTTGCGGTTCATGAGCGTTATTGCTGCAAGTCTCCTGGTTGCCGGATGGATACTGAGAGTAGATGCGAGGATCTTGTCATTGAGCTCAACATGACCTTGGATCTCATTTCAACATGGGGTATCAGAAATTGCGTTTGGTTTAATGTCAACAAATCTCAGGTGTGCTAGTTCTCCTGCAACAAATCCCCGTTTTCAACCAATACCAGCACCGACCAGCTAATAATCATTCATTCTTTAATTTATGCACAAACAAAACGGGCGCACAGTTAAACTAGTTGAATTTATCAACCTGTTTCATTCAACGTCGTTGAATCAACGACAGACGCCAAAAAAATGGGAAATTAACGTAAAGATCTGTGAACGTTTCTGCAAACCAGTTAAAAACGTCAACTGGTCTTTCAACTAGTTGACCGTTTATAGGAAACGGTTTCATTTCGTTAACGCAAAAAAAGATACTTAATAAATTCAATACTACAAATCCAACAAACAATACTACAGTACTTCTTTTATTTTTTAAACTAATATTCAACTACTAGTTATCCTGGTTTAACTCATAGGTAACATGGTCACCCTTAATGGTGAATTTTACAAAAAATGACGAAAGTAGTTACTGTCTCCGTTTCCGAATATGTAGAGCGCTGAAATGTATGTACTTATTTAGTAGAAATTTCTACTAAATATTGGTGTATCTAGCTTACGAATCCGTTGTGATCTGAGGTACGTACAGTCAATTATTTATTTGCAAAACGTCTGGATTGAGGAGCCAAATAAAATACGTTGATTTTCCAAATTCGCTCAGTGTTTATATTTAATTCCTATGCTACAAATTAGAACACAGTTACTACTAAATTATCATTAAGTCAAATATGCCGCATGACCGATCACTTT
Organism: Laothoe populi; assembly: GCA_905220505.1. Classification (NCBI taxonomy): domain Eukaryota; kingdom Metazoa; phylum Arthropoda; class Insecta; order Lepidoptera; family Sphingidae; genus Laothoe; species Laothoe populi. The sequence continues at coordinate 11,535,150 of HG992155.1, read as the reverse complement.
CACAGAAACTCGTGTTTTTATATATTTCGCAATTGCGGAGCCATACCAATGCCTATGGTAATTGTAGTGGACCCATATTTTTAGTAAATACTATACACAATGACTACTAAATCCTACAAAAATTTCATAAATGTACGTCAACTACTTTTCGAGATACAAGGTGGCTCCTCAGTCTAAACATTTAGTTTGAGGAGCCACTTTTACATTGCTATAACTTTTGATATATTTTACTACAAATTCCAGAATTTCGCCTACAAAATCACCTGATTTGCTACTAAATAATGGTATGAGACTCCTTTAAAAATCAGGAGTGGCTCCTCAGTTCATACGGACACAAAATATCGCACCCTGATTATCGGCATGCACAGTCACTTTACTATACCTTGAAAGTCCTATTTCATTCAGTAAACTGTTCATATAAACTGCTTCCTTCATAGTCTCCGACAAACTGACATATTCAGCTTCGCAACTCGAAGTAGCTACTGTTCGTTGTTTACGAGATTGCCAAGAAACACAAGTGCCTCCTAAAATAAAAGCATATCCAGAATATGAACGTCGGTCTATCAAACAATTTCCCCAGTCTGCATCTGAGAAACCTTGTATATGTTTACCTGTTTTTCTAAACATAAGCCGATAGTTTAAAGTTCCTTTCAGGTAACGTAAGATCCGTTTAGCTGCTTTCCAATGACACACTTCAGGACAAGTTGTAAATTGGGCCAACTTAGCGACGGAATTGGTTATATCGGGTCGAGTGCCAATACTTATATACATTAATGAACCAATCAATTCCCTAAATGGCAATTTCTCCCGAGTCTCGTCACTACTACTAATTTTCATCGTACTAGTTTTTGTACTATTAATCTCCATTGGGGTTTTACATTGTGAACACGAAAACATATTATATCGGCGTAAGACATCACGAATATATTTTTCTTGAGATAAAAGAATGACACTGTCATTGTCAAGTCGAGTGAAATCTATACCAAGAATATACTTTGCCTGTCCGTAATCTTTTAGACTAAACTCCTTGGATAAATTATTTTTAAAATTTGATATCCAATCTTTTTCTTCTGAAGCAATGAGAATATCGTCGACGTAAACTAATACATATAAATGTTTTCCGTCCCTTTGCTTGAAATAAAGACATGGTTCGTTCAGGCTCTGCATCAACTCCATTTCTTTGAGTTTTTCATCTAGTCGAATATTCCATTGGCGGCCAGCCTGCTTTAATCCGTATAAGGATTTTCTTAGCAGACAAGTATCACACCCGTCTTCTATTTGTTCTAACATTTTCTTTGCTCGATTTACAGTCATTTTGTCCTCTCCTTCAGACTTTGTGAGCTTGATTAGACATTCTTTTAACAGCTTCGGAGTTTTCATGTAGATTTCTTCATCTAAAAAACCATTCAAATACGCCGTGTTTATATCTACTTGGTGTATTTCCATTCCCAGTTCAACAGCCAAAGCAGCCATTAGTCTAATTGACTGTAGTCTGGCGACTGGTGCAAAAGTTTTTTCATAATCTACTCCAAATCGTTGACTAAATCCTTGTGCCACTAATCTTACCTTTTTCTTTATTGTTTTGTCCACCTGAAGCTTGTTACTCAAAATGTATCGACAACCAACGACATTTATACCTTTCGGCCTCTTTACTAATTCCCACGTCTCTTTTTCTATTAAGCTTCTTATTTCTGTTAATATTGTTTCCTCCCATGTTTCTTTTTCCTCACCATTTAAAGCATCTTTTAGAGAAATTTCGTTCATTCCTATAAAATCAGTACAATCCGCAAAAGAATCCTCGGAATTTTCAGAATCAATATCACATGCCTCCTGATTCAATTCTAATTGCCGCGGTTGTTCCGCTTGCACTTGCATAGGCTCCACTTCAACCATTTTGTACATTTTCTTAGGACGACCGACATTTCCAGTACGCAATAATCTTGGACGACCTTGGGCTCGTTTCAATATTGTGGGTCCTTCAATTTGTGACATCTCTGTTTGGTTCTCTTCGCCTATATTTTCACTGCAATTATCTAAATTTCCTTCTTGAAATTCTTGCCTTCTCTCCAATGTATCGTGTTCTTTCTCTTTCAGAAAAATGACTTCTATAAATTCTTTATCATTGATGTTGTCCGACGAGCCACGTTCTTCTGGAGCTCCAGTCTCTGATTGCACATCTTCATGGAATTTAATATCTCTAGCAATCAGTGACTTTCTTTTATCCGGTATCCATACTCTGTATCCCTTATTCATTTTTGGATAACCAATGAACATACCTGATATACCTCTAGCAGCAAATTTATCCTTGTTTGGCTCTTTGTCTAGAACATGTACCCTGGCTCCGAATCTTCTAATATGTTCGATATTAACTGGTTTCTCAAACCATTTCTCATACGGAATACCACCTTCAAGTTTATTGTTTGGACAACGGTTTCTGACATAACATGCTGTATCCACCGCTTCTGCCCAGAAACATTTGGAAAGATCAGAATTAAATAACATGCACCTGGCCATTTCCACCAGCGTCCTGTTCATTCTCTCCGCCACTCCGTTCTGCTGGGGTGTATAAGCAACTGTGAGCCTTCGTGATATTCCTTCTTGACGCAAGAATTCATCAAACTCTTTATTGCAATATTCACCACCATTATCACTCTGGAAGTATTTGATTTTGAAACCTGTCAATTTCTCAACATTACTTTTGTATAGTGCGCCATAGTGGCACACGCAAGTGTGTCGCGTTCCGGGATCAGCCAGTGTACATCCGGTTTTTGTCGGGGGTCTGGAGTTGGGGTACAATGGCCATTTTACGGCCTTCTTAGTACTCTGACACTAGACCCTCGACCTCTTCTTCACCTTCTTGCCCATGGCGTAGTGTAAAGAAGCAGGCCGGCATGAGTGTGTTGAGTAGCCGGGGATAGATCGTCTCTCGCTACTCAGTACTCTATTTGGACCGTACTGCGCTTACCATCAGGTACAGTGCGGTCATTTTGCCGTGCCAGGATAAAAAAAAAAAAAAAAAAATATTTTAAAAGCATCCAAACCTTTACTTTTTGATGACAAAAAATATACTTCGCACCATCGTGTACAGTCATCTATAAAAGTTATAAAATATTTTGACCCTTCTCTAGATTCACACTTCATAGGGCCGACTATATCAGAATAGATAATCTTTAATTTTTCATTAGAGAGTTCAGTACAATTCGAAAATGGAAGTGCAGTCATCTTACCTTTAGCACAAATATTGCAATCACGTAACTTTCGTACCTCATTTATATCTATACTCGCACCTAATTTGTTGAGAAGTTTAACTACATCTTTTCCGTTTAGATGCCCCAATCGCTCATGCCAAATTTGTAAATTAAATTCCGAGCTCATAGTGTATGCAGATTCACATTCGCGCATACAATATAAATTCCCTTTGCGATAAGCGGTCACCTTAACTTTTCCATTTTTACCTATAATTTTAGCGGTATCCCTAGTAAAAGTGACGTCATAACCGCTATCTGTAATTTTAGATACTGAAATAAGATTAGTTCGCAATTCCGGTACATATAGTGCATTACGGAATTCAATTACGCTTTTTGTGTGATCATTGCATGCCGATAATCTGACGGTACCTTTACCTGTTACGCTAGTACTTACATTTGTCGCTAAATTCAATATACCATTAGACTGTGTCAAAGTGTCGCCGAATTTACTCGCGTTATTACATAGATGCGATGTGCACCCACTGTCGATAACCCAATCGTCTTTTTGTATATTTATTACCTTACACGCATCCGTGTCAGCGCCTGAAATATTAAGACTTATTAGAGTTTTATCAACATTAACGTAATTAGACTTATTTTTTGCATTTCTTGGACACTCTGAAAACTTATGTCCCACTTGATGACATTTAAAACATTTCATCTGAAATCTTTTTCTTCCAGTTTGGCTCGAACTTGCTCGATTCTCTTTTCGATTTGTATACATTACTCTTTCTATCATCCCTTCTCGTACTTCGCCGTGTCTTCTTGACTCGTACTCTTCTAAGATTTTCACCTTCAAATTTTCAGGTTTGGGTAATTCATCTCTCGATTCAATAGCACATCTAAAATTTTCTAAGCTCTCAGGTAAACTATACAACAACATTACTGATAAAAGATCATCATGAATTCCAACATTCATATCTGCAAGTTTATCAACAGCATCGAAGAATGTATCCATGTGTTTTCGTATATCCTCAGCTTCTTTCATTTTGTGCAACATGAGTCTCTTTAATAGTGTTGCCTTCTTAGCAGGACCTTTTGAAGCATATACAGACTCTAATTTTAACCAAACTTCTTGTGATGTTGTGCACCCTCGTACGTGCCGCAACTCACTTGCACTGATCGATAGGACTAGATCAGCCTTGGCTTTTTCGTCTTCCGCTTCCCATTTTTCAGCCTCAATTAGCTCACCAGGTTTTTGAGCTTTTCCGTTTACGTATTTCCAAACTCCGTCCTTCACCAAAAACGCTTGCATTTGGATACGCCAACTATCATAGTTGTCTTTTCCTAGCGGTTCGAATTTCATGATGGAATTCATCTTCCCGCACTACTTTCAGTTATATCAATCCGCAGAAATTCACTATTCTGGGCCCATAACCATTGTTAGGTCCATTAAAACCATTATAACATATTGTAGTAGTATATTAGACAACCAAGAAGGGAATAGCAAAACAAATCACATCGAGTAAAAGAACACTGTCAAATAAATAATTTCAAATATAAAACTATTATAAACAGCCAGCTTCAATTTACAGAAAGATAGTTTTTAATCTTTAATAAAAACACCCAGACCCGAAACAAATATTTATGGATCACAGAAATCACAGTATGGGGATCGAACTAGAATATGCTCTCGATCTACCGCAACGAGTGTTACATGTTGGATTATTGATTTCATTAGAAATATAATTTTCGGAAACGTTACAATGTATGTACATCGGCAGCGAGACTCCAATTATCATTAATTATTTAGCAGTGCTTTTAAAACAGTAAGTACGCAGTAGCTAGGTAGTATTATAGGTAGGTACTGTATTGTAGGTTGTTTACAGCATGAATGGGCCGGCCTGATTTTATTACCACTGTCTCACACACAAATGACGTGATGTAAAGCCTTGTTGCTGCGTTTAGCGAGTGAAATAAAAAAAGCTTCAATGTAGTCAAACCGAAATGACGATAAACAAACTTCATAAAATGTCAGTGTGCCAGCGCTAGCTTTCGTGGTGTATAGGTAGGTAGGTAGGCGTGTGACCCAGACGCTAATCGTAGAAGCACGGGCTGTGGACTGTGTACGGCAACGTCGAGCGGATATTTTAGTTCGATTGCATGCGGTCTTACGACCGACACTGTTTTGTTGTTGTGTATCGCGTTCAGCGTTGCTAATATAGTGACCGTGTTTCGTGATGGTTTGCCAAGGTAGATGTGGCTGTAGCGCGTTCTGTCGGCGTATATTTTGTCGCTCCAAACAAGAAGTCAATGACAGTGATAGCGAAAATGTGCCGGTTACATTGGTAGGTAAACAATCGTTGATTAATTTGTAAAGATAAATATGCGGTTCTTATACTTGGCGTGTTAAAACTCGTTCATTTTATAGTTAATATTTCCATTATGCACGACGGTATATAAGGTTGGATTTATACAAGTAAGTAAACGATACAGCTATTGAAATATATGTATTAAGTTTATTTACAATAGTGTAGGTTTTTATATTGCAATTGGCAAAATCGATTTTCAAATATTTTAAAGTAAGTATGTATATAGGTATGATTCAGTGCTACATAGGATCAAAATGACGCATGGTTTGCAAAAAATATACCTAGAATTCAAATACAATGACAAACGTGGGAGACATTAGTAGAACATAACACAATATTATTAAGTACCTACCTACCCATTGAGGTAAAAACTTTAGTAAAACTAACTAAAATCTGTTGATTGTTAAATCAACCATCGTCAGTCGTAAATTTCTTAATCCAAATATTTATAATATTGGCGTACCAAGTGGAGTAAGTGAAGAACTACTCCATAATTCCATACAAGTAACAAGGGGATGAAAATAAGTCAGTGTACATGTTGTGTAACTGTGTTGATATTAAATATATCTACAGTTACATCAGTTATTTTAAATTCTATAATGATATAGAAGTTTCAAAATGACTAATTTTTAATATCAATGATTGACTAGATACGTTAGTGCGTGTTCAAGACGTATTTGGCGGGTTTTGTTTTGAGTTAATGTTGATTATCGCATGACCAGCGTCGCGATATACCTACCTACCAGTAATATTAAGAATAAATACTCTGGTAATTATATGACTTTAATGTAGGTAACATCGAATATACTTCTGTTCTTTTATCATGCGGAAACACAATGACTGTGAGACATTCATTATCTTTTCATTACCAATCTATTTACCTTACTAACTGTAATCTGTAATAAATATACGTCTATGCTAGGTGTAGTAAATTCGATAGGAAAATACGGAATGACAACTAGATACGTCCATTCTACAGAGAATGCAATAAGTAGGTATGTTTTTAATAATAAAGATGCTGAGTACAATATATATAAATAGGTCGGTTTCCTTTAATAATGTCGTTTGCGTATTCGACATAAACATATTATGACATAATGTCCGTTTCAGAATTATTTAAACGTATAGCGCGGAGTTTTATTTTCAGTGTGGAGGCTAAGAAGATGATCTCACTACATTTAAAAAAAAATGTTGTTTTGTGACGTTCACACTGAATCTTATATGCGATATGAAATAGTTGACTTGTGTATGAATGTGGAAGAGGCGAAAGAAGTGTGTCAGGATCGTAGCTTGTGGCACTCAATAGTCTCTGCCTACCCCCATGGGATACGGGCGTGAGTGTATATGTATGTATGTATGTGTATAAACAATGATAACATTTAAATAAGAGTTTAACTTATTTCCATAAATAAAAGTAAGGGGTTGAAATCTACAGTTTGGGGTTGCTAGGTTCTTTATTGTAATAAAGTATTATATATTATTTAATTATAAATACATGCATAATAGCACCACAGCTTATGACTTTATTTAACGTGGTTTGGTCTTTTCTAAGGTCAATTAAAACTTAGAAATTTTAATATATTATTAATATTTAGGTATATACGATTTTGTAACAAATCAGTTGTGTATTTATCTTAACTTAACTAAAGATTGCAAGTATTCTGCTAAACAGAATTTTTAGTTAATTTGCTAATATCAATACAAAAATATAAGTTATCCAATATAATTATAATAAAAATCAATAATATTTTTTTCGATGAGAGTTATTTTTTTCTTGCCTAACACTCAATATACTTTATTTCATCAATTAAATCGTGCCAACCCTACCACTGACCTATAAAATTTTCATCTAAAGGGGGCATAGCGTTGTAAGAATGCTGTCTATGTGGAAACAAAACTTACAACCTCGAATTTAAGGTCACCGCCACCAAGTCATGTTTTCTTTATATTTTGTCTTAACAGCTGTTGGGTTGTTGCCATTGGATTTGCTTAGGTTTTTTTTAAATATTAACTAAATTATGTATTTTAATGAACTATCAATGCCTAATGCATCTACTTTATGTATTTAAGTAATCAAATTGTTATTTTATTAATTAACACGGTAGGTGGGTTGTAGCGCTCGCACGCTATCGATTATGAATAAATTGACCTATATTATATTGCCCTTAGACACGCCATAGTTTCTACGTCGGTTGGGGGAGCCATTAGATTAACACTGTGTCATTAACACAACTTACCTATCTGAAAATATAAAAAAAAAATATTATTCAACTCTAGTACGTAAACTAAAAATGTAGTAAACATGATGCAGCATGATGGGTTCAGGTGGGTACTGGCAACCCTAGAAATCTCATTGTCCTTAACTCTACAAAAAAACCTTATTTTTTTATAAACGGCCACCTATGATACATGTAATACACAAGATATTTATAACTAATCACTTACAAACTTTGAAATAAAACTAATTTTACGGATTCTATCGCGGTTTATTTAACTTTTTTAATCCCGACGTTTTGAAAGCTTTACAGCCTTCATGGTCACGGGGCGAATGTTCGTCCGTCCGTAAAATTAGTTTTATTTCATTGTATAATATTCGCGTAAACATAAGAAACCAATTACAAACTTATTAAGGTTTGGTAAATGAGACTCGCAAAGAGCAACATATAAGTACATGAATATGCCTCATGGAAGCCTTGCCTTAACTCTTTTAATTAAAGCATGGCACGTCGTGATGACCTCATAATGTACAGGGTGTCCAGTGGGAAATTTCACTTTTAGATTTAAGAAAAAAAATACAAACTTAGGGAATACATAACATCTATTGATATCAAAATATTCTTTTATTCAGGGGGTTTTATTGCTTAAAAGTCATTCCCTCCAAATGTCTGCCATCACTTCGGACACACTCTTCTAATCGTGCGCGTAAATTTTCAAACACTTTCTTGCAGAGTTGCGGAGTAATATTGTTAATCTCCTGTTGAATATTTTCTTTAAGCGCCCCTAAAGTTAGTGGCTTATTGCAATAAACTTTTGATTTCAAATATCCCCACAAAAAATAATCACATGGCGTGAGGTCGGGAGACCTAGGAGGCCAGTGAAGGTCCCCGAACCTCGATAACACTTTTTGAGGAAAAAGTGCTTTGACCGTGTCCATCGACTCTCTGGAAGTATGGCAAGTAGCCCCATCTTGTTGAAACCATGTGTTCCTGTTAAAGGAACGTTCTGTTCTTACAATAGGAGCAAAAAAAGTGTCAATCATGTTCTTGTATCGCTCAGAATTAACTGTCAATGCCTGACCGCTTGCATCTTCAAAGAAAAACGGCCCAATAACTCTGCTAGAGAATATGGCGCACCAAACAGTAACTTTTGGACTATGTAACTGTCGTTGATGTCTCTCTTGTGGGTTCGTTGGTGCCCAATATCTGCAGTTTTGCTTGTTTACAAAACCTTCTAAGTGAAAATGGGCCTCATCACTAAAAACAACGTTATTGAGTCTACGCTGCGTAGGAAAAACATTCAACATCCTTTCAGCACAAGATTTCCGTAATACGTAATCACTTTCCTTCAAAGCTTGCACTAATTGAATTTTATAGGGATGAAAACGCATCTTCTTCTTGATTATGACATGAACTGTTGACTTAGTGATTCCCAAAACAGCCGAATGCTTTCGTAAAGAACACCACGGATTTGCAATGACCGAATCACTCACTCGGCGCACATTTTCTTCGGTTGATACAGTAGGTTTTGGGCCAGGAATTGGTTGATTAATGGTAGAACCTGTTTCACGGAACTTCTTAATCCAATTTTTTAAGAGATTTACACTTGGGGCATCTTTCGGTCGGCGAATATTGTACTGGGAACAAAATTTCCGAAGGGCAGCTGCGTACGAGTCACTACTCTTAAAATAAGCTTCGACGGCAAAAGCACGTTGCGCTCCGGTCCAACGCTCCATCGCGATTACTTAACCCGCATACCTGAGGCATCGATTGAGCCCCCTCCCCCCTTCCTCGCGTAAACTGTCGCTGCGTAATTCAAATTTCAAATTTGAAATTTCCCGCTGGACACCCTGTACAAATGAATCATTTGTGGAACGTAAATGGTGAAAGAATGCGTGATACCATTTATTAGCAGGTTATATTGGGAGGTACTCGTTAAAATTAAGATGTGATATCCTATGTACGTGCCAATACATTAATTACCGTAATAAATTATGCACTAGTCGTTCACTTGGACTAAATGTGACTTGTCAATATTTTTTAATATTAAATAAAATTTTGACTAAGTACTTTTGAGTAGTTTTTGTTTGGTTCTATTGTAACTAGTACTTCATTAATTCGAGTGTAGGCACTACTAAATCGCACTGATTGGATTGAACCTGTAAATTGTGTGATCAGTGACAATCTCTCTCGTAATTCTCAATTTTTAGTAGGTTGATCGCTTAACTTTAGTCAATACAACATGTAAATTTTGGTGAATCATTGCGTCTTATGAGCACTGGCATTTGCATGTTTGCAACGGCTTTGTTGCGAAAATACTAACGCTACTAATTTTATTTACATATTTGTAAAAAAACTTATAATCTACTACTAGTTAGTAGGTAGAATCTTTTTAGGCTGTTTATTAAAATAAGCTGGTTAATATGGTTTAAATAAACTGCATTGTTATAGAATAGATACATATAGTGAAACAACTGGCTGGTCATTTCTGATATCCAATCGTAAAAACCGTTCAAATATAGGAGGAAACGATATCTAACAGGAAATGTATACAGAAAACATTTATTGCTTTGTTTCCAGTGCCAACTGGCTGAGGCACGGGACGTGAAGTTTACACAAACCTTGTCCGAGCCCTTGACGATCGGAGCGCATATAATTTGCACCGGAACGCCAAGCGAAGATTTACCATGGTAAATAAAAAGCTATTTATAACTAAATTATCTATCCTAAATACCGATAATGACTATTACCGATTAGTTTCTTTGGTAAAGTAGATAGTAGTGTTCCATATACGTTCATTTCAATTTATCCATTTTAAAAAGATGTATTAGATGTGAATTCTCGTAATGTCCATTATTGTACTAGGTTGCATGTTCTTCACAGACTCGCGTAGTAGAAACCCACCATCTAGTAAGAATAAATGAGTCAAGAAGTTCAGTAAATTGTGAACTTTGGGTACATATTACATATTGCATTATTTAATAGGTACTATTTCCGTATCTTTGTGTCTTTTTTAAACTTTAAATGAACCCTACTTCTGGTGTACTGCTGAACTATTAATGCTCAATACAATAATTTCAGGTTTGCTTTAAACATAGGGAGTGGCGATGTAGACTCTGCTCGAGCCGACATCGCGGTACACTTTAACGTGCGCATGCCGCAATGTTACGTTGTGCGAAATACGCGGCGTCATGGAAAGTGGGGACCTGAAGAGACTACGGCATATAGGTGACATGTCAAAAGTAAATTAAACAACAGGCATTCCACTATTATAAAACATCAAACATAATATTTGTTATAAATTACGATACCTACTCGTGAGGAGACTATTTTCCTTAACTTCATTATTACTATACCTACAGGTAAACATACCTAATTTTTTTTTGTTCCTGGAGTAGCCCCTTTACGGATACCTTCCCAACCACGATGGTAGATGAATCGTCCACGACTCACCAGCGATCCCACTCAATTCACATTGGAGTGACTATTTAATTGGGACCCTAATCAATTTGATTTTTCCTTTTGCTGGCATGATTACAAAACCCCCTACAAACAAAACCCCGCAGTGGCCTTCGGCGAGCCTGCTTTTTTTTTTTTTTTAGTGCTTCTGATATACCTGGCTTGCTGTCGCTTCCACTGTTCCACGCTGTACTTATACGGACCGGCTCTTTTAAATCTTAGTCCTTGGAAACCTCCTCACAATACTCATGTGGAGCCACCCTAATGATAATTCATATACACAATATATCTACCTGTAAACTAAACAAACATATTTTTAACATTTACAGACTGTTTCCATTTAAATTGGATCGTCCTTTTACAATAGAAATCCTCATGGATGAAAAAGAGACTCTATTCGCAGTAGACGGTGAACACTACTGCAGTTACGCTCACAGAAATCCCAGTCCCATGACTGCCGCTTGGATGCAAGTTACAGGCGTTAAAAATGCGACGTTAAAAATTGAGAAAACAACAATATATCCAGTTTTATCACCACCAATTGAAGAAGTGAGTATTTGTTGTGCGTATGCTTAGCATAAAATTATAGGAAGTGTGTACTGTGTAGTCCGTACACCAATAACCATATAATGAAAATAAATAATACAATTTTAAATTTAATTTTAATAAAATAAATCATTAAAATTTAATAAAATCGGAAATGTTTGTCACCTGTGGCAATAAGAATGCATTTTGTTCTCCCGTAAGTTACTGAAGGTACAACCTGAATTGGTACAAACTTTAAAAATAGCTACAACTAGATTTTTACTCCAAGTTCCATTGTAAAAAAAAATAATACTTTATTTTACAGGCACCAATACGAGCCAGTATAGACAGCTTAGAAGGTGAAAAGATTTGTTGGCGACCTAACGTGATAGCTAGGTTAACTAACGGCGTACCTGAAGGGTACCAAGTTGTTATTATTGGAAGGTAAGTACAGTTATACATTAATAACATATTCCGAACTCCGGTACTATGAATCAATCTTTAAATATGCAATTTACTTGAAAGCTGTACAGACCACCACACGCTTGATTTTAACACCACAGAGACCTCATAAAATGTATAATGAGGCTATCTGGCTAAGCCTCTTCAAAGAATTTTCATACTTACACATTATAGTAAGGCTTGAAATCGAAGCGCGCGGGTGACGTGACGTCTTCAGGAGGCGCACGTCGCCCATCCACGCTCTTCAGTAAACTGTACAATATATTGCTTTTGTACACTTTTGTATGAAAATATATATAGAAGACTAGCTGTTGCTCGCGGCTCCGCCTGCGTGGGGATCATGTTTGGGAGAAAAAGTATACAATAGGTACTTAATACCAATTTTCATGCGTTTAACTTTTCATATTTTCATACAAACTTTTATCCCCTATTTTACCCCCTTGTGGTATTTCCAAAAACCCTGCCTTAGTGGATGCCTACGTGATAAAAGGTACTTACATACTGTCAAAATTTTAAGTCTCTAACCCTAGCCGTTTAGGCTGTGCGTTGATCGATCAGTCAGTCCGCTTCTTCTTTTATATATACAGATTTACGCCGACTCTACACTGACGTTTCGCGAGTGCACGCTTTCTCCGGACGTCTGTTATTTACAAGTGGACGTAACACGCATGCTCTCCATTTTGGTACTGACAATACGGAAGTGTTTTCGTTCCATAACATTACCGTTTGCCCTGGTGGCACAGACATTCTTCATCATCATGTTTTCCTTTCATTATGTTCATTCAACTTCCAAACATAAGAACTAGTTGAATGCCATCGTTGTTGTATGTCTAAAACACAGAACAATAATTATTTTTGTGTAAACTATTAGAACTCGACTTAATATTAAATTTATTTTTTCGGCGGCATACGTGGCCAAATGATACCCACCACGATACGGGTTTGACCAAGTGTGGGCGTCAGAACTATGTGTGTGACTGTTGGGTGTATTTTTAACCAACTTCAAAAAAGGAGGAGGTTCTCAATTCGTCGGAATCTTTTTTTTATGTATCTTCCCCGATTACTCAAAGACGCCTGGACCGATTCGAGAAATTCTTATTTTGTATAAAAGGGTATACTTCTCTGGTGGTCCCATTGGCACGAAGTCAGGATCTGATGATGGGATCTCAGAAAAATCGAGGGCAAATTTTATAGGGACGCATAATTTGTTTTTTTTTTTATTGAAGTCTGTGTACTTTTTATGAATTAAATAACTTTTACTTATTTATTATTCTTTTCGTATGACTACTTTTACATTTTAGACTCCGTCCAATGTTGCACTCGTTCGCCATCGACCTGATGGACGAAGCCCGCGAGTGGCCGCGCCCCAATATCCACATGCACGCGAATGTGCGCGCCCACGTGGAGTCGCAGAAGGAGCGGCAGCTGGTGGTGCTCAACACCTGGCTCGGGGATTGGGGGCTGGAGCGGCGACAGAGGACGGCCAGGCTTGTACCTGGCACTTATGTATGTATAGTCCTTTTTTTTAATCTTCTTATCTTAAAAGTGGTAGAGCCACACTGTAGACATATTTGTCTACAGCATGAATGGGCCGGCTCGACCGGGGTAGTACCACTGTCTCACAGAATACCAACGTAAAGTGAGATATCCGGAGGCCCAGATTCCCCCTTCCCTTCCCTAATCCCTATTCATGTCCTTTAAGGCCGACAGCGCATACATAATACTTTCGGTATTGTGGATGTTCATGGGCGGTGGAGATCACTTAACATCAGATGACCTACTGGCTTGTTTGTCGGATTATGATATAAAAAAAACTAATTTTTATTAGGGACCTTTATATGGATAATGTATATTCCTATGGACATAAATACAATTATTATTTTTGCGTTGGTAAATATGTCTCATACCAATATTCAGCCTCAGACAATATACAGCCTCCGTGGAGTAGCGGCCGAGTAGCTCGCTGTGAAACGAGAAGCCGTGGGTTTCCACACCAAGAAAAATGTTTGTGTGACAGACAGATATTTGTTTGTTGTCTGAGTGTTGTGGGTGTTGTGGTGTGGTAGTCCCTCGTAGTTGTTGATACCCACGATAAAGGTTTTACCTGGGGGAGGACTATGTGTGTGACTATTGGGTGTATTTATTATTTATTCAGAGTTGTTTTTAGATAAATAGTGTGTACTGCCTGTTACCAACAAATACTTGTATAGGCTAAAAAAAAATAAAAAGTTGTGTTCATATTCTGTATCCATAGCATAACTTATGAAGATTTTGCTGAAATAATGATCTCATGGGATAGACGAACTTTACTTTGATCAATGATTAAAAATTCCACTCATGTCATTTGCTTATTTAACATATTTTCTCACTTGTTTTTTAGTTAACTAATCAATGCGCTTATGCATACGCTTACACAAATGCATTTGGTATGTGATAAAATAAGTATTTTAAAACATTATTACAAACATAATTCATGTATTGAAATTAGACTGCGATGAATATAAATATTGTTTTTTATGAAATTAGTTGTACTTATTTTCGACATAAAGTTCGTAATTTTAATTATTTGATTTTTTAAAGTGTTCGTTTATTATTGCATTTAGAAAAGACTTTATCGCATCGAGTTATGTTTCAGTTTCGTTTGTCTTGAACGTTAAATTAAAGGGTATAGTCACCCAGTATTTACCTGCGTGTTAATTATTTTTGGCAAAAAAATCGTCTATAAAAAAATTGATGATATCGATTGAGTCACTTATTCTGAAGAAACTACTTTCAGAGTGTGCATTAATCATGTTACATGTTGTATATACATATTTATATTCTTTTAGTGCCTCGATAGGTAGACGGGCCACCTGATGTTAAGTAGTCACCGCCGCCCATAGACTTCTGCAATGCCAGGGCACAGCAAAGCCGCTGCCTACCGTTATATATCATACATTACGTGAAATAAAGTTAAATAAGGATTTTTTTGGGACGTCTTTTTATCCATGATTTATTTTCCAACAGACAACTTTTCGTATAGTCCGCGGTCCAACTGACTGGTTGGTGTTTGCTGACGATGTCCTCATAGGGGAGTTGGAGCAACGCGCCGCCGCTGACGGAGTGAAGGCCGTGCGCGTCAGGGGCGACCTTTATCCTCAAGATATTTTCGCCTGTCCTTCCACTAGCTCACCTATTCGAGAATGCAGTTAAATATACTCTAAGAAGTTTCCATGACACTATAAACTACCTTCTTTTTGAATTGCCGCCAAATACAGAACCGAAAGATATTAATATTCCTTATAAGTAAGAGTAGATGATGGCATATATATATTCTGTTGGCAGAGCTTCACAAAGGAATGATTTGAAGGATATAAGTATTTGTTTACGGTACAGACATGGCGATTAGACTTGATTTTCATCAAATTTGACGTGTGGCGCAGGCGCTGGGCATTGACTATTATATTGGCACATATGATTCATTGTTATCTTCCACGTAGGTATATTACACTGTACACAGCGAAATGTATAATATTGGTATTTCCTTTTCATTTTTAATCTAATGCAAAAACTAATATGTTATGAACATGTTATATGGCTATTTCGAATAAATTGTTTAGGTCAGTTACTTAAGACTGTTGAATACTACCTGAAGTCTGGTCACTAATATTTTAAAATATAAATAATATGTATGTATATTTTAAAATATGTATTGACTTAATTTATGTACACTAAAAAATATTTGTGAAATGCATTGAATGCGACACAGCGTCTAAAAACATATTGGTACCTTACGTAACTTTAAAGATCTTTTATTTGATTTAGATTTAAGTGGAAAATGTACATAACCTAAGCCGAAAAGCATTTAACAAAAAAAATATAGTTATGAGTACCTGCAATTGGACGTAGATACGCAAAAAGGGTCCAACCCACATTATGTTGAAATGAAAATGAGCTGAATATGCCAAACTAGTCTTTAAGGTCTATTTTCCATCAGTAAAAGCACCATAGTTAAAATATGTTTATTTGACCTTTTTATTATTGTAGGGTACCAACCCACATGTATGACAGGTTTTTATTTTAATTCCGCAAAAACGACCCACTTTCCTGGATCGTTATAGAGAAATTATATATTTAAACTGGTCAACAATTTATAACTTAAAAATAATCCATTTATCCTGGATCGCTTTTAATAAATTACGTATAGTGTTAAATAATACACTATACAACTTCAATCTTCATTATCTCAAAAGTGTCATTTTGTAAGTTGGATCCTTTTTGCGTATCTACGTCCAATTGTTGTGTCGTTGTAATTAATTCACCTGCGTGATAACTAATTCGAATATTTAAGACTTTGTATAACCGCAAGATATTAATATAATCTATGTAAGTAAGTATAAATAAATTGCTAAAGACAAATTATATTTTTCCTTTTTTTTATTTATTTACCTAACTTCAGGGAGACCCATCGAAGAACTTGTAAGGACACGCGGCGTCCACACTGAACAATCATATCATTCTATTAATTTCAACTTTATTCAATTGGGTCATTTCTGCTGTCATATTAAAGGAAATTCAAACTAAAATACCATATGCATAATATGTATATTTTATATGTATTTTACCTGAGGGCCCCAGAAAATAATTTTCATTTTTTTTTAATTAAAAATAAATATAGAATAACAAAATAAATAAAACAAATATATGTTTATTGCGATTAGGTTTTTGAAATACTCTAAGGGTTTTTGCAATGAAGTGTACAAGCAATAATTGTTTCTGACCTAAAATTTACTCTCATACTCCACTCCCAATCCCACTCTCACATTCTCACTAACCCTCCCACTCCCACTCTTACACTTACTGATAAGATAAACCAAGAAAATATAGGCAGTAGGTGTACCTAATGATTCTATCTCATTCTCTTTCTCATTTTTCTTTCGTGACGCATTTTTGTTTAATCGATTTTCAAATCAACTATTCTAAAGAAGTTTCACTTCAATAAAACTAAATTATTAAATACAAATACCCCGCCAGCTTATAAATAATTAGCCTTAGAGTATTTAACACTACTATTTGGTTGCCTACTCTAAGTAATTAGCTGAAAAGAAAATAATTATAAAGTACTGCAGACGGGGACAACCCATAGATATAGGATTTTACGATACGATGGATATAAACTAATACCAAATTATATTTAGTGGTGATTTTTACTTCAGAATCTATTGATTTTTTTTATAATATGTTGTTATTTTATTTGTTACCGCTTGCAAGATATTAAATTAATGCATAAAGTTTAATGAGTTTGTTTTTTTCGGTATTTTATTAAGATATTAATTCAAAGATAATTACGAGTTCCTATGTGTGTCAATCGTTTATTTATTTATCTGAATAAAGTTCTACAGTAGTACATAACATATTTTCCTTTTCTGTTCATTATTACCAAGTTGATTAGAGTAAACTTCATTACAATATCCATAACGGTTGTGGCATACTACCATGTTCCACATCCTATAGGCCTCTCACGGTTTTGCAGTAGCGACAAAACGTACTAGAATGTGACTAGGGTTATTGCGCTAGACCTGCTGTTGTTAAGGGTTAAATGGGTTCTGTTTCAGTTTTCCTTTGAGTCGAATGTCTGTGGTATACTATAGAGGCTATAGAATACGCTCTTCTAAGACCGTAAGGTTAAAAATTAATAAAGTAATTGAAAGTTTTAGGGACCGGCGACATCTCATAGTATTGGAAATACGGGGATGTAACCGCACAAGAAATTGATGGAGAGAAAGGTCCATCCAAGATCGTAATTCGTAGGCATTATTGCAATTTATTGTTATGGATGAATTTGCGATTTCATGGCTATCATCACAGGATTATTACATTTAAATAAAGATGTTTAGTTGCCTTCTTGTACTGACGAATTTGATTCGTGTGTATTACTTATTGGATTTGGCATTAATTTGCGAAGATGATAACACACAATAGATAGCACACAGTAATAACAACAATAAATATTCCTCGCCTAAGATATTGACAGAGATTAAGAGGTTGAACACCTCTGAATTTTTATTCCAGATAAAACAACAACCTATGATTCAATACAAGAAGCACGTAATCGACGCATGTATATGTGATAAGGCGCGTTTCGGCGGCACATTGGACGGAAGCGAATATTTACGTTTTTTGAAAATCGATATGATCTCGAGCGATGATGATGTGTTCCTTCGAGGACTACATTTGAGGAGCCGCAATTGCTAGAGGTGATTGACTGCAGTTCAGGGTACAGTAACGTTGTTTCGATGTGAATTGGTGGTTTTCTACCCAGACAGCCTCCGTGGCGCAGTTGGCGAGTAGCCGGCTGTGAAATGAGAGGCCGTGGGTTCGATTCCCACACCGAGAAATATGTTTGTGTAACAGGCAGATATTTGTGTCCGGGGTCTGGGTGTTGTGCGTCCGTGCGTCTCTCGTAGTCCCTGATACCCACAACACAAGACTCGTATCTTAGTGTGGGATCGGGGCTATGTGTGTGACTGTTGGGTGTTATTTATTTATCCAGGAAACGAAAGAGTCTGCGAGACGGATGCGCAGGAGGTGATAGTAAGTATCACTAGCACTTTCAGAACAGCACAGGATATATTTTTCGCAACAGGACGATACAGGTAATTTAAATTAATTTACTTTTATCACTTCCAGCAGGGCCGGCGTTAGGGGTGGGCGCGCTTGGATGGCCGCCTGGAGCTCGTCAAACAAAGGGGTGCCGCGCCGGAGACAATACTTGATCAGATAAAAAAAAATCGTGCGACCCCGGGATAGGTGGCACAGGCGGTCGATCTTGTGGTTGGCCGCTACCGTGGAGACTGAGGGCGTCCTTCGGTGCGCGAGAATTGTGACCTGCACAAAAAATTACGAATTCCGATTCGGATATGCCGCGGATTTCGATAGCAGATTCGAATAGAGAAGTTATATATAGGTACAGACCAAGAAATGTGATGCATACTACGTACTTGGTTCCGGTTCCTATATATATATGCTATATTTGCAGTGATGTGAGCTCTACAGCTCTTTGCTCTGCAATCCAAGTCTGTGGTAGAGTGTTGGTGCCTACTCTAAGGTGTTCGTTGTGCCTACTTTCCGTATATAATATAAATATACTCTATGGGCTGTACAGCCATATTTATGTAATTGATTTTTTTTTTTTTTTTTTATTTATTCATGTCCATGGATACTAGTCCTTCAGACGTATACATAAATAAATACAAAACAAAAACTAAACTAAACAAAAAAGAAATAAATACAAAACAAAGACTAAAAATTAAATTAAAATGTTCTCAACAGTATGAATTATAAATCTATATACATTTTATAATTGAAATTAAATTTTCTCTACAGTATGGATTATAAAGTTATATAAAGCTATATACATTCTGGTATCGGACAATAAATCTTCTAATCGGCGGGGTATACTTTCAACAGCTTCATATTCAACATCATTTTCATTTTTGTTCTCATTAGATATACTGTCACTAATGTCGTTAGCTAATACTAAACGGTCAATTCCAAATGCAGGGCATCGAAGCACAATATGGTCCAAGTCGGCGTTAATTTGATTACAATATTTACACTTATTATTATTTACTATGCGCAGTCTGTGAAGATGTGCTGGAGTCAAACAATGGCCCAACCTCATTCGTGAGATGCAGGTAATAAACTTCCTGTCAATATATTTAAGTTTGTCGTACCAAGGTCTCGTTGGTATTTCTTTTTGTATTTGCCGGTTCCATTTTCCTTTGGTCTGCAGTGTAAAGTCCCAGTACTGTTTCCATAAAAGTTTATTGTTAGTTTTAAACGAACTGTAATAGTCGGTAAAAGGAACTTTCATTAATTCATTGTGATCGTCGTCAGGGTCCGCATGGGTGGCCCTATCTGCTATTTCATTTCCCCGTATGCCACTGTGTGAGGGAACCCACAGAAATTCAATATTTAGTTGTTTTTCATCTCCGAGTTGTAATAACTTATTTTTAATTGCAAACAGTAAATAGTTCGCCTTATACGAAATATTAATGTTTTTTAATGAATACAATACACTTTTCGAGTCGGAAACTATTAAAATATCCTTTAGACAGTTATTTAACAAATCAATATAGAGTAATGAAGAGTAAATTGCATAAACTTCTGCTGTAAATATGCTACAATTGGTATTAATCTTAATACATTTTGTATGATTTAATTGAGGATCATAAAATGCTGCTGTACAATAATTATCACTCTTAGATCCATCTGTATATAAGAAATAATAAGTATTTTTGCTGTTCTTAAATTCTAAAAAGTCTGTATTATTATGTATAGTATTTTCATTTAGGATTACTCTAGAAGAATCAACAAGAACTCTGAATGGATTAGTGTACAATGGCCAGTTATTATATTTTTTAATATGTACAGAATTTTCTTTAACATGGTTATAAATTGTTTGAATTTCAGGTATTGTCCCATGAACAAGTGAAGAAATAGACATAACATTGGATGAGACTAATTCTATGGCCAGTGGATTCACTTCTAGTTTATTATGAAGAAGACTGTTATTTAAGGACACAATTTTCAAATAAAATCTTTGAGCTAACTGTAATCTACGCAAAGCAAGAGGAGATATACAAGTTTCTATTTCTAATGAATTAATAGGTGTAGACTTCATAGCCCCACAAATCAATCTCAAGCCAATATTTTGAATTACATCCAACTTCTTTAAAAGAGTGCTGTTAGCATTCATATATGCTAAGCTGCTATAATCAAAGTGGCTTCTAACTATACTTTTGTACAACATAGCCATTGTTTTTGGGTCAGACCCCCAAAAAGTGCCTGCTAAATATCTTAGTAAATTAATACCCTTGAATGCATTTTTACAAATATAGTTAATATGCTGATCAAATTTGAGTTTATCATCAATAATGACTCCCAGAAATCTATGTTGCTTTACTAATGGGATCTGATTTGTATTGTAAAAAATATTAACATCATTAATGTTTAACTTTCTACTAAAAATTAAAACAGAACTTTTTGAAGGGCTAATATCAAGTTTAAGCTTATTATGGTAGAAGTTATACAGCTGTTTTAATGCAATGTTTATGTTATTTTGAGCAACATCAAAATTTTGATTTATACTGTACAAAAGTAAGTCATCTGCAAATTGTAGGATCTTTATATTTGTTGTATCAACATATTTTGTTATTTCTGATGTGTATAAATTATATAATAGCGGGGACAATGTAGCCCCCTGCATTATACCTTTATTTATACTTTTAGGTCCATGTAGTTTGTTATTATATCTAACAAAAACAATTCTGTCACTCATGAAGTGATATAGCCACTTTAATACATGGGCAGGTACACCTGTGTCATTTAGAACTTGAATGAGTTCTTCTATGTTAACATTATCAAACGCTCCTTTTACATCCAGAAAAACACATATCATATTGGAGTGACTTAATCGAGCTAGTTTTATATCTGATATTAATGATACAAAGCTTTCAGAGCAACTTTTACCTTTTCTGAAACCAAACTGTATAGGAGGAATTACATTATTTGACTCTATAAAATAATCCAATCTTAATTTTAACATGTTCTCAAAAAGTTTTCCCAAACATGAAGACAAAGATATTGGTCTATATGAAGATGGACAATTTATTGGCTTATCAGGTTTTAGTATAGGAATGACACATTGAGTTTTCCAGGAATCTGGTATTACCAGTTCTTTCCACATTTTATTATAAATACTAAGTAGAATGATTTGTGCATTTAAATGTAATTTTTTAACTAAAATATATGGAATGTCATCTAGGCCTGGTGTAGTATCTCTTCTTGTACTCAAAGAAATATGTAATTCGTCTAAATTAAAGGAATTATTGAGAAATGCATTAATATCATTTTCTGTTGCCTTATCAAATAAATAAGTAAGCCTATCTTGATTGTGTTTAGTTGTGTCCGCTAAGTTATTTAAAAATTCGGGAACCCAGTCATCAATAAAATTTCGATTTCTATTAGTGCTTCCTATCCTCTTAAATTTTCTAACATAACCCCATATACGAGAAATAGGTGTTAATCTATTGAAACTACCACATAAATGGCGCCAAGAATCAATGCTTTCCTCCTTTAATATCCTTTTCTTGATAGCATCCATCTTTTTATATTTTATCCAATTTTCTATTGTAGACTGAGAAAAATAATATTTTAAAGCATTTTTAGAGTCATTTACAGCATCAGCACATTTCTGATTCCACCAAGGGACTGGTTTTCTTGAAATTGAGTTTATTGATTTTATTTTAACTTTAGGAATAGTTCTATCTCTTAAGGTTTTTAATATTAAAACAAAATGATTATATAATGATAGTGAACTGTCATGAAAATCCAAATGTGAAAAGCCATTTTCACTTAAAGAGAAGTATTCAGGCCAATTTGCTCTAGAGTAAATATATTTTTCTTCATTTACAGAAGGGGCACAGTATAATGATGGTGTCACAGTGATCTCTAAGAGAGTTGGAAGGTGATAACTACCCATTGGATCGTCATGAACAGACCAATTACAAAGATGAGCAATAGAGGAACTGACAAGAGCCAAGTCTAAAGCAGCAGCATGTCTACCTGGATAAGGAACAGTTGTTGGGGTACCATTATTTAACATGCACAAATCATAATCATCAATAATATTAAACAGACATTTACCTCTAATGTTATCATGGTTAGAACCAAAAGCCATATGATGGGCATTGAAATCACCCATTATAACACATGGTCTCGGTAGGGAATGAATAAGTCTCTTGAGTTTGGAATTGTCAAATTGATTAGTGGGTGGACAATATATACAGAGCAAATATATAAAACCAGTTTCAGTTTTGACCGAGATACAAATGTTTTGAACAGACTCATGGTACAATGTGTCAATAACTCTATACTCTAAACCATGTTTAATTAAAATACCTACTCTGTTATGAGGATTTTCTGACATTTTGTAAATAAAATTATATGATGGAAAATTGGGAATTCTAGAGTTGGATTTTAACCATGTTTCATTAAGTAAACAAATGTCGACTGATTTTTCATTTAATAAATTTTGTAATAAGGCTTTTTTGCTCTGCAAACTCTGTATATTAAATTGTAATATTTGTAAAAAATTATCCATTATGTTAGATTTGATAAAAGTATTTCTTTAATTTTCTTAGTAGTTAAAGGAGAACTTTCTAAATTATTACCAAGCATTACAAGGGATTTCACTATTGCTCTAAGAATAACATCGTTATTAACTATTTCTTGTACATTTAGTTCAGTAGTACCTTTAGAATTAATATTATTTTTTTTAATGGGCAATGTGGGAAAAGATTTAGCATGGAATGCAGGTGGAGTACTCACCACAGTGGCATATGAGTTCTGCATGTATCTATTCTTTTTTTCCTCAATCTTCTGCTTTTTAACTGGACAGTCTCTCGATATTGCCAAGTGATTCCCGCTGCAATTAATGCAAACTATCTCTTCTACCTGACATTCCTTATAGGAATGTTGACCTGAACATGAGGAGCAGTTCTGCACTCCTCTACATACTTTTGCTGAATGGTTAAACTTTAAACATTTATAGCATTGAAGTAGTGGTGGGATGTATTTGCTGACCGGATATCTAAATAATTTAATATATGCATACTCAGGTAAAGATGTTGAAGCGAATGTAACTATTACTGTTTCTAAAGGTGTTAATATTCCGTCTACCTTCCTCATCATCCTCTTGATAGAAATAACTTCAGCATCGCTGCTAATATTTTTGTAAATTTCCTCATTCGACAACTCCTTGGGAACAAATCTTAAAACGCCTATTTTTTCTGTCAAATATGATGGAATAAATGCTTTTAATTTATATTTTTCCAAAAAATCTTCCAGTTTTAAGAAATTATTTGCAGATGCTGCAGACTTGAAAGATATACCAATTTTAAGAGCATTGATTCTGTGTACTCCAGTAATGTCCTTAACATAGTCACTTAACATATTTGTTAAAGTTATAGGGTTTTTATTTCCTATTTTTTCATTCTCAGTAGACTCTACATATACTATATAAACTGTGTTATTATTTTCCAGGAAAAGTCTTTTATAGTTTGGTTTCATGAAAATACTATACTTATCAAGATTACCGCCCTTAGCCTCCTCAGTGGTAAGACGAGAATATTTCCTCCTCTTGAAGTCTCCCGGGTCCTCACCATTACTGGGAGGACCCATGTTGAAAGGATTTATTTAATAATAGTATGAAACAAAGTATTTACACGTTGTTAACTAATAATTATTAAAATAAAACTCTTGGAAAATTTTATATTGCCGCCTTATTTGACTTCCCGCCAAAAAGTCCTTTATGTAATTGATTAGTCAACAGTATTGCCATGTGTAATGATTTTTCAGGATATCTATTTATTGGTCCCAGTAAATAGAATTTTTAAAAAAATCTATAGACTGATTATACTGATTTTGATATTGGCTTGTGTTACTCATTTTGTATTTAAAATATAGTCTATTTGAGTATTGGAAACTTTATTGGTTTAAATAATTATAGATACTTCCAGCTAACTCCTAATTTACTTAGTACTTCAGTACTGTATGTTTCCTATAGCTAAATTAAATTTAAAAAAACGAACAAGCCTTACAGTACGCGCATAAAATATGTAACATCTGAGTTCTAAAATCTCGTCTTGGTAAAAAGCAACATTAAAATGGTTATTTTCCAAAATACTATGTAAAAAAAAACGAAAAAGGATGAAAATATGCCGCAACGAAGTATTTTCTATTAGAGGTATTTAATAAATGTTGTCAGTATGGTTCGAGGTAAAATATAGCTATAGCTGTACCTACTTTTTCACGCACTTAAATTTATATTTTCCCTATAGAGATGGCACTATGTTTATGTATACCTACAATATCGAACTGTCTGAACTGTCGCAGTGGTGCACTTGTAATTGCGCATGCTGCTGAGCTGCGGTCCAGGGTTCGATCTCCGGATCGGGTAGAGTGATATTGGGTTTTCCTATTTAGAAATACTCAGTATGAGCCCGGAGTCTGGAATTGTACGCGGTATGGCTATAGGCTCGGCCCCTATCACATTATGGACCGTAATAAATTCGGTGAATAGTGGGTGTACAAAGAATGAAAATCGGAAGCATTTTCTCTCGATGTCATAATATTATAAATTATACATAAACGGTCACCAAGCTAATATAGCAGTGACGTGTCGAATATAACTTTCTCGCTCCCTTAGTCGGCGGTTCAGTCTCATTCAATACCCTCAAAATAAAGTACCCAGCATGCCTAAAGAAGTTTTCACTTCCAAAGTAGCGAGTGCTTCCCACTTCCTGTAACACACTTCCGTCTCTTTTTACGAAATCACTCCCAGATATCGATAGTAAAGATGTTACACGTCAAAAAAATAAATACTCTTACTTACTCATACTATTATAACTCCTTAATGTACTTTGTCATGGCGGCCCTGCTAGCAGATTCAGCTTGTCAGTAGGTACTTTGTTTTCTATGTTTAATAGAGTTTGACATCAATTTATATCGGAAAATAGTATAATATAGTAGAACTTACATTTGACGTCACCCAGGGAAAAGATTAAAGTATAAATAAATGAGATAGATTTCTACAAAAAAAGCAACTCTTTATCAAAATAATTGTGTGATATTTTATCAGGTCTGTTATTATGACATAATACACCTTGTAACACTGCACTTGACAGCCGTCAGCCACAGCTGAGCTAAAGAAGAATCTACTCTGTGGTAGCTTTATTTTATAATATGTTTGACCTTTCCAAGGTGACCGATATTGCGAAGTGCTAACCGCGCGGAGGTTCAGTCAGGATTGATAGGGTCTGTTGCGTGCACGGATCCTATTTCAATATAAAAAGAAAAATAATTCAAAATGAGCGTGCAATCAGACGCGGATAAGCGAAAGCAGATCTCTGTTAGAGGGATAGTTGGAGTGGAAAATGTGGCTGAAGTGAAGAAAGCCTTTAATCGTCATGTCCACTATACCCTGGTGAAGGATAGAAATGTTGCGACACCGAGGGATTATTACTTTGCTTTGGCGCATACCGTCAGAGACCATCTTGTTTCAAGATGGATTCGTACCCAACAATATTACTATGAGAAAGATCCTAAGGTAAAATGTTATACATATATTTTTATTATTATTTATACACATCCACTCGTGTAACTTAGCAGGTATAAGTCCTTACTCTTTAACAGTAGTATTTATAGATAACTTTACATTTTCAGCAATAAAGGCTACCTACCTCCATAATCTTGATAACATCAAATTTTATGTGCGTGAATAATGAGAAGAGCAGGTCATTCACTTGATGGTAAGCACCGCAACTGCCCAAAAACAACTCAGAATGTTGAATTAAAATGTTCTTTATTTTACTACACACTCTTCACATAGAATAGGACTAGTATTGAATTGACCTCACAGTATTGAATCTACAATATTTTTTTCCAACTGGACTAAATAATTACAGAGATATCTTTTCTTGGTAGAAAAACAATGAATTAGTTATAATTTCTTGTACAGTTTGAGATAAATTTGTAAAAATTTAACAGGTTATTAATAATGTTACTGTTTATTTTCCCTCAAAGTGGGACAACCTAAAATTATCATTGATTTAAAAATAAAGCTCATTAGTTTATTTTTGATCAGCGAATTTGCTCAAATAAATCAAGTTTTTGTTA
Source organism: Laothoe populi (assembly GCA_905220505.1). Lineage (NCBI taxonomy): Eukaryota > Metazoa > Arthropoda > Insecta > Lepidoptera > Sphingidae > Laothoe > Laothoe populi. The sequence continues at coordinate 11,508,207 of HG992155.1, read as the reverse complement.
TGAATGGAATTGCTGGCCTAATTCTTTTATTTAATGGGTTATTGTTGTATCTTCAAATATTTTTTTTCAGTAGACTATAGTTTCGTTTGAGAAAACACTTTTTCAGCTGAAGCATTACCGCAAGGCAGACATGCACTCAGTTATTACACAAAATTTTGTTTATTGAGAATATTTGTTTAAATCGGCCTGTAGATTTACAGCTGCTATCCTATTGAAATGAGGCATATTTTCTTATTTTGAGGCCAGCAGACCATATAGCTGATAGAGGGACTGTCCCATTCAAAGTGGCTGTCCTATTCATTAAAATGGTCAGATTAGTTACACTACAACAATTAATGTTGCTTTAAGTATGTAATAATACTGGCTATTTATAAACATGAAGTATGTAATAATACTGGCTAAGGATTAGGAATTAGCTCTTTAATGTAGATATTTTTGTAGTGTTAAAAATATAAAAATAAAGTGAAATTAGGTATTTCCTCTTTTTAATATATTATTTTATTGAATAATCATAATAATATAATTAAAGCTAATGATGCAGTGAAGCCATATTCAGATGTATGGATATCACTACATATTTTGTAGTACTGACAATAGATTAACTAACTGTTAACTTGCCATAATTGAATAATTCAAAATTAGAATGATACAGGAAAACTGTCTTATGTTACTACAGGCAGGCAATGGCAAATTTTATAGTTTTGATACAGACATGTGGTGGTGGTTTTGGTGAGACATAGATAGATATAGACAAAACTAGGTACAGCGCAGTCTACAATCAAAAATTAAATTTTCAAATTACCTTTATTAGAACCTTAGCTTAAAAATTAATCAATGTTTTTATTGAGCAGCGTGTTTACTACCTCTCACTGGAGTACTACATGGGCCGCTCCCTTCAAAATACCATGATCAACCTGGGTATTCAGGGCACGGTCGATGAGGCATTATATCAGCTTGGCTTAGACATTGAAGAGCTAGAAGAATTAGAAGAAGATGCTGGTCTTGGTAATGGAGGTCTTGGACGCTTGGCTGCCTGCTTCCTTGACTCTATGGCCACACTTGGATTGGCTGCGTATGGCTATGGTATGTTATATTTTTTTTAAACTTGTCTGTGTTGTTTTCAGTTTCTTCAATGGTACATATTCTAATATATGAATAATATAATGTAGGTAGAGTTTATAAATGTGCAAAGCAGTCTCTTAGGTAAAGTACATTGACTTATATTCTATAGACACGAACTGTCGAAGAAAAAAGATGTTTCGAAAACCTTGTCCGCCCACTAATGCCATCTATCATTTTACTAAGAACTATTTGGAAGTTATAACTCCCGTCACTGTCCCTCGAACGGGACTTTCCGCGCGCTAAAACGGGACAAACTATATAATGAATTTGTTGTGAAATATAGACTTCCCGTATTCAGAATTGAAATTAATTAATATTTATTGATATTACGTTCTAAACGTTATGAAATTATGGTATTTACCTTATATACTATTAACAGTTTCACTGTAAATCAATTTAAGGCAGATTAAGCTACAAATAACTCAAATTAACTGATGTGCATTCGTAGGTGGCACGAAGCATACTAACATCGGTGTGGAGTATACACCTCAACTCGGTGGAACATAATGATTGTTCTGGTCGCCGCATCTAGTACGTAGTACATATAGATCGCTGGTAAAGTACGATGGTGTTAGACAGTCTTGGTTCATGACAGTAATGTCCAAAATAGAGAGTGTAGTTTTATTTGCGTGTTGTTGATCTCGGCTGGTAATAAACGTATATAATGGCAACTCAAATAATTAGGAAGACAATTTTTAATTGAACATAATAAACCAGTAGTTGTCTCTGCAAATTATTTTGTTTTGTACAAAATAAAACAATTTGCAGACAGCAATTGAGGTCACTGAGGGTCATAAGAAACATCGAAACACTCGATATGAACTCACCTCGGTATAAACTAATTTAAAGCTGCTGACAACGCCAATGCTGGCGCGTCGCCAATTGAGTATATTCATACAAACTAAATGGAATATTCGAAAGATCTGTAAATATTTATGGTTGACTTAAGATTTTCTTTAGTATAAGGAATCAACTATGTGTGTAAAATCCTATTAATATTATAAATGGAATGTTTGGATGGATGGATGTTTGTTACTCAATTACGCTACAACGGCTTCTGATGCCGGATCTGGTTGAAATTTGGCACAAAGATATATAGGCTTTTTATCCCGGAAAAATTTACAGTTCCCGTAGGATAGTTTAGTTTTTACAGAGAAAGGGATCGACACAGCGTTCTATATGTGTCAATGGATCGACATGATGTTTTGCATAGTGGCCACTTTGGGGTAGCAAAATATAGAAAGCTGTAATAGCGTAAGAAAAGGTGTACAATGCATGGAGGCACCATGCATTGTACACCTTTTCTTCAAAAATAACTTCCACGCCGGCGGAGCCGCGGGCAACATCTAGTAATATTTTGGACTCAATTAAACGATCATGCTCATGTTATTTTCTAGTGATGTAACGTAAACGGGCAATATTCAGAATTAACGCAACATTAAAATAAATATGTACAGTAATGTTTTGTGAAAATACCAGGTATAAGGTATGAATACGGTATATTCGCGCAAAAAATCGAAAATGGTGAGCAACAGGAAGAGCCCGATGACTGGCTGCGTTTCGGAAACCCTTGGGAGAAAGCGCGGCCCGAGTTCATGCTACCAGTCAACTTCTACGGACGCGTAGTTGACACTCCACAAGGAAAGAAATGGATTGACACTCAGGTAAGTAATAGGACTGCCTCGGTGGCGCAGTTGTAATTCTGCATGTATTACTGCTGTGTCTGACCGGTTCGATCTCCGGGTCTTGTAAAGTGATATTGGTTTTTCTCAAAACTGCTCAGTATCAGCCCGTAGTCTGGAATTGTGCCCGGTATGGCGATAGGCTGGCTCCCTACCACATCATGGGATGGTAATAAGCTGGGAAAAATGTGGGTGTACTGGTTACACTTCCGCCTACCCCTTTGGAGATAAAGTAGTAGAGAAGTTCCATAATCAATTATGTGTTACGGAGAGACGTAAATAGTCTCTCCAAGTTTGATCCTAAACAGTGTTTGTTCAAATTAACATCGTATTTTTTTTTCAACAACTTTGACCAATGTTGTAGGTTAAATATGACATAGGTAAATACACGAGATTTGGCACGAATCCTTTGAATAATTTATGCCCAATATGTACTAAACAATTTTGCAATAAACATACACAGAAAATTAACCAAGGACTTATCAACAGAGCTTAAATCCATCGGAGAGTACACACAGTCAAAACAATTCCTATAATCCTATCCACAGTCGTCATATCTTTAATCTTACACACTACACGCCGATCTCTAATCCCTTATCGGAGCAGCTCTTATACTCCTTTCTACAATAAGCCACAATCACTAATAATTGACACTAGTAAAACTGTTATAAAAGTTTTATTAATTTAAAATAGCGTGTCTCAACTGAGTTAATACACAGCTAAGTTAATATTTTTTGCTTGGCAAAAAACCCGCAGAAAGTAGACTACGATGATAAAATATATAGAATTATATAGACATCGATCTTGATCGGCCGGTTCCATATTCCAATATGCTATCACTATTTTTTACGTACAAAGAAAGAATTATACATACGGAGACAACATTTACGAACCCTGCTACGGTGCGTATCCTGATCGCTCTTGAACAGATTTTAATAGCCGAATTATAAGCTAATATTTAAATGAACAATAAATCAGTGTCTATACAATGATTTTATTATCGACACGAAGCGACCCGGGCATGGTAGGTATACTATTTTAAAACTTCGGTAACCGGATATAGTTATTGCAAATCATCTCAGAAACAACTTGTTGGTACGCTCTTGTCTGGGAATCCAACAGTCCTAATAGTTTTTCTAATTGCGTGTACAAGTATATGAGATCTGCTGGCAGCCAGCTAATATAGAAATAGTAAATAGACTAGTTTATGTATGAGCTATAATTGACGCCTTGTTCTTAGTTCATGAACGGCTTAAGCAGCATTTTATTACATTAAGTGTAGGTTTTTCTACATCCGAAAGCTGTTTTATACGTACACAATGACCTTTTTAGCTTTGAAAATAACCTTAGACAAAACTAACAACTTTCCTCGTCAGTCTTATTGAATTAAGTTTACACATAGCTCGATCTTTCTTGCTCTCGCGGGTGCGTTTTATGAATAATAATTCTATGTTTTATTATCACCAGATGGTGTTGGCCATGCCCTACGACAACCCAATTCCTGGCTACAACAACAATGTCGTCAATACCCTGAGGCTGTGGTCTGCTAAGAGTCCTATTGATTTCAACCTCCGATTCTGTTAGTATACATATTATAGTTCATCCGTGCTAACAGCATTGAATAAATTTAGAAGTATATCTAGTGTAGTGTGTTTTATAATGCGTTTTCATTTCAGTCAATTCCGGTGACTACATCCAGGCTGTACTTGACCGCAATGTTGCCGAAAATATTTCTCGAGTCCTCTACCCAAATGACAACTTCTTCGAGGGTAAAGAGCTTCGTCTCCGTCAGGAGTACTTCATGTGCGCCGCCACGCTCCAAGATATCGTCAGGAGGTACAAAGCTTCCAAATTCGGCAGCCGCGAGGCAGTCAGAACAACATTCGAAAGTCTTCCAGAAAAAGTTGCCATACAGTTGAACGATACTCACCCGGCACTGGCAATCCCCGAACTGCTGAGGATCTTGTTAGATATCGAGCAGGTTCCGTATGAAGAAGCGTGGGACCTTGTAGTCAAGTGCTGCGCGTACACCAACCACACAGTGTTGCCTGAAGCCCTTGAACGTTGGCCGTGTTCTATGCTCGAAAACGTTTTGCCAAGACACATGCAGCTTATCTATCACATCAATTTCCTGCACCTTCAACAGGTTGAGAAACGTTGGCCAGGCGACAGTGACCGCATGCGACGAATGTCACTAATCGAGGAAGAAGGAGAGAAACGTGTGAACATGGCTCATTTGTGCGTGGTTGGGTCACACGCCGTGAATGGTGTCGCAGCGATCCACTCTGACATCCTCAAGGCCACAGTGTTCCGCGACTTTTATGAAATGTGTCCGGAGAAATTCCAGAACAAAACCAACGGCATCACTCCGCGCCGTTGGCTGTTGCTGTGCAATCCCGGTCTGTCGGACCTCATCTGCGATAAAATCGGAGAGGATTGGATCGTGCATTTGGAAAAACTGAAGGATCTGAAGCGGTGGGCCAAGGACCCCGCCTTCCAGCGAGCTGTGATGAAGGTGAAGCAGGAGAACAAGCTGCGGCTCGCGGCGTTGATCGAGAGAGACACCGGCGTGAAGATCAACCCGGCGTCCATGTTCGACGTGCAAGTGAAGCGCATCCACGAGTACAAGCGGCAGCTGCTGAACATCCTGCACGTGATCACGCTGTACAACCGCATCAAGCGCGACCCCTCCGCACCGATCACTCCGCGCACCGTCATGATCGGCGGCAAGGCGGCTCCCGGATATTATATCGCTAAGCAGATCATTGCTTTGGCTTGTGCTGTTGGCAATACTGTACGGTTCTTTTTATCTATATCTGTTACTTGAAATGATTATATTTTACTTGACAAGTAAGTGACTTATGTTTGGTGTAACAGGTTAACAATGACCCAGATGTCGGTGACAAGCTGAAGCTGATCTTCCTTGAGAATTACCGCGTCACTCTCGCCGAGCGCATTATGCCGGCTGCTGACCTCAGCGAACAGGTGATATAACATTATGGCTATGAATCGTATAAACCATTTATGATTTAAGGTGAGGTGGACTCAGACAGTTCAGTTCAGACTACATTTTTAAACTAATTATTCGATGTTAAAAACTAAAAATATTAACAATATAAAAATTAGTCATGAAAGATGAACATATTTACAAAACGATTGTGCTTCTCGATACACGATTCATTAAAGTTGGCTCGATAGAAAATATTCGCAAAGATGCATCGAAATTTTAAAATTTCAATCCACACGACCCCAAATTAATCCGTTGTATACGGTTATAAAGAAAAATATTGAAACGAAATTTTTCTATAAAATTTTCAATGAACTGCATTAAACGAGTGTGTGAATATTTTATCACATTTCATTTATAAATACAAAGAAATAAATGTTTTAAAATTACGAAACATAAAATGGCAGTTGTCTCTATGTTGAAATGTATTTTAAACATGATGCGCATGTGCGAGACTTGTCAGACGGCAATTGGGCCGTGTTGAGAGCAGACGTATACGCGATTTTTCGCTCGCGCTGTCAAAAATATTTTCTGTGAAAACATGATGAATATAACATAAAGTGTTCACAAATAACACTAACTCATGACAATATATTGAATATAATCAAATATATTTAACTTATCATAATAATTTCAAACGATATATATTTTATTTATCATAATGACTGTCAATTCTTATCAAAAGTCGTGAATACAGGTTGAGTGATTTGAACAAACTATTTGAGAATAAAATTATGGTATGATACTTGATATAACAAAAATATACTAATATTATAATTACGAAAGTGAGTCTTCCAGTTTGGAAGGTTGCATGGTTAAACCGCTGAACTCTTTTTGATAATAATCGATAAAAATTTACAATAGTATTATTTAATTTAATACCATTATTAAAATGTTGGTGTTCGCGAGACGAGAGGAACCAACAGTTTATGTCCTAAATAGATGTAGAAATATAAAATAAATACATCCAACCGACACACACATAGTCCTGACCCCACACCACGTCAAACGTGTATCCTAGGTATCAAGAACTACGAGGGACAATGGTCACACAACACCCAGATCCTAAACAAATGTCAGTCTGTCACACAAACATTTAACTCGATGCGGGAATCAGGCCCACGGCCTCTCCTTTCACAACTTACTAATCGCCCGCTGCGCCAGGAGGCTGTCAAGAAATGACTAACTTATGTCCAAATTTGATTAATATTTGGTTGGAAATGAAAACGGTCATCAGCGGGCTCATACTATTTCCCACTACGATTGCGACTGATTACCAGATCCCTAGAGCTCGAAGACTATAATCGTAAATAACTGCTTTGGATACAGCACTTTGAATTTCTTTCAATTATATATCATAAGTTCTGCTATATTTATTTTATACTGATTGCGCAAGACTAAAATACGATAATAACAATTCAAAGTCAACCTAAGGCGGGCGACTACAAAGTTCATTATTATAATAATTTTATTAATTTAGCAGTTTGACACACAATACGTTTTAAAGTACTCGTTTGTTTTCGGCGGACGATCGATTATACGTTATTGTGTTCGTGTCGATAAAAGAGAAATAATATATAACTATTCTTGTCATTTCGTGCATGACGTCAGATATGGATGACAATATTAATTGTCAGAAGAATAGATCTTGCAAAATTTATGATTTCGGAAAATGTATCAACTGAAGATATATACTTTTTACCCGGTTCCACCCCTATTAAATATTATCTATACATTTTCTCACTTGTTTACGGCAATGAGTTACTATTATAATTTCCATAGCCAATTTTTATCCTATGATATCGCTGTTACTTTTTCGTATAAAAATTACCCTATTCAGTTTCACTTATCTCGATACCTGCTGGTGGTAGGATCTTCATATCCGGCAGGATAGCGACCACCGTACACAGAGTATAAAACCCGCTATAGTGGCACACGCAAGTGTGTCGCCTTCCGGGGTCAGCCAGTGTACCTCTGGTTTTTGTCGGGGTCTAGAGTTGGGGTATGATGTTTGGCCGTGTTGTTCTGAGTACTCTGACACCTAGACCCTCAACCGCTTCTTCACCTCCTTGCCCCATGGCGTATTATGAAAAACTGAACATCAGGCCGACATGATTGTGTTTAGTAGCGAGGCATATATTGTCTCTCGCTAGTTGGTACTTTAACTGGACGACACTGCGCTTACCATCAGATTCAGTGTCGTCACTTTGCCAGGATAAAAAAAATATCAGATTCCATCATCATCGGAGCTACCCTGACAAAATAGTAAATAGACAAACAGATATTTTTTTTGTAAATTCTAATATCGATTTTCTATTACTATGACATTTGATATTACTTTTTGTTTTGACAGAATATTTGTTTCTAATTCATTCATACCAACGAAAAAGTTTTTATTCCACAACGAAATATTACATTATTAATTCAATTAACAATATATTGAGTTCTATTATTTTGATAATAGAACTCAAAATTCAACGGATTTATGACAATTCATACTTGACGGTCTGCATTGTGCAGTGGACGTTTAGTCGGTTGTGAAATAAGAAGTCCAAGTTGGATCCCGAAATCGAATATCGAAAGGATACAATTCCTTTACCGAAGATCAAGAGAAGTGACGGGAGATGATGATCGGGAGAAGGGTAAAGAATGGGAGGGTAAAATGAAAAGGAAACTGGACGGATTTGGAAGGGATGGGTATAATCCCTGGTCAAGCTTAGCTTAGCTAGCTTAACCTACTACATCTATCTGAATATGTTTAGTAACCTTTGCCGAGCGGATACCGTGAGAAAACGCGAGGATCTTATCATTCAGCTCAATCAGACCCTAGATCTCATGTTTATTTTTCTTAGGAATCGGCTTGAGATCTATAGCAAGAAAACCTAGGTGATCGTGTTCTCGTGCAAGAAATCCCTGTTTCCTCACGTCCCCGTTCTTACAGGTGTTCCACTCCAAACGCACAGGATAAAAAAAATATTTTCATAAAAATCGGTTCAGTGTTTTCAGTTCAGTCGTGAAAATGTAACAGACAGAAAACTTTCAACCACTACTAATTCACAATTTTAGAGGCTACATTTTAAAAAATACGTGTACGTTTATTTGTTTGTTTGAACGCGCTTATCTCAAGAAGTGCTGTTTCTAATTGAAAAATTATTTTAGTTTTGGATAACCCATTTATCTGGGAACGCTATAGGCTATATAACATCACGCTGTGACTAATAGGAGCCGAGCAGCAATGAAAAATGTTGCAAAAACGGGAAAATATATTCCTTTTGAGAGCTTGTTTTGCGTGCGCTGCGTATACTGTTAAAGTTACGCAACAATCATGTATGACGGATTTGTTCCTCTTAAAAAGTTATAAAACAAGTCCGCGATAGCATATATCTATCTTTTTCGGTTAGCTCACCTTAACCTGCCTCTGCCTTTTTAATGGTAATGAAATTTGTCCTAAAACAATACATTATATGCGAAGGGGTTTTTATAAACTTGGTATTTATTGTATACTTTTTCTCCCGAAAATGACCTCCACGCGGGCGAAGCCTCGAGCAGCAGCGAGTAGTACATAAAAGACGTGATTACTTTCATTCATATTGCAACTTATTTTACTGAACGTTAAAAATGAGTAATAATTGACATTGTTATCATTATAATTTGTAATAATATAGGTTTTTTTTTTTTTTTTTTTTATTCTGGCGCGGCAAAGTGACCACACTGCGCCTGATGGTAAGCGCAGTGCCGTCCAGATAGAGTATCAAGTAGCGAGAGACAGTCTATCCCCCGCTACTCAACACAATCATGCCGGCCTGCTGTTTAGCTTCTTCACATTACGCCTAAAGGACCCAGGATCATAGGAAGGAGGGAACACGGCAGCTGGCAAACTGTTCCACAGCTTGATGGTGCGGCAAAAATACGAGTTTGCGAACCTCTTGGTTCGGGCCGGGGTAGTAGATACCACGAAGCTGTGTCTCCGCAATCCAGTACGCGTGGTTCTGGTATGGAAGGGAGAGGAAGGGATAAGATCAAACAATTCTTCAGAGCATTCGCCATGATACAGACGGTAGAACACGCTAAGCGAGGAAATATCCCTACGCAGCTGTAGCGGCTCCAGGCTGTTACTCACGTCTGCATCATTCACAATGCGGATGGCCCGCCGCTGCAACCCATCCAAGGCATCGAGAAGGTACCTTGCAGAACCGTCCCAGAGGTGCGAGCAGTATTCCATTCCCGGCCGCACCTGCGCTTTATATAAGCGGTAGAGCTGACCAGGCGTGAAAAACCGCCGCACCCTGTTCAGGATTCCGACCCTGCGTGAAGTGGCGGATATTACGCCCTCGATGTGACTCCTTGGATTAAGATCGCAGCGGATATCCATACCTAGGACACTAAGGTCATTCCGCATTGCGAGTGGAACACCCTGAAGAACGGGGATGGGAGAAAACGGGGACTTCTTGCACGAGAACGCGCACACCTGGGTTTTCTTGGCATTAAACTCAACCCGATTCCTGGTACCCCATGATGCGATGAGATCCAAGGTCTGGTTGAGCTCAACGACAAGATCCTCGCGTCTCCTCTCAGTATCCGCCCGGCAACCAGGCGGCTTGCTGCTATAACGCCCATGAACCGTGCTGTCGTCTGCATAGCAATGAATGTTGCCAAGCGACAACATATCATTGATATGCAGAAGAAACAAGGTGGGCGAAATCACAGAACCTTGTGGTACTCCGGCATTTACTGACATGAGCTGCGAAGCGTGTCCATCAACGAGGACACGTATTCTACGCTCATGCAGAAAGCCGGAAATCCACTTGCACAGGTTGTCGGGCAGACCGTATGCCGGGAGCTTGGAGAGAAGGCCACGATGCCAGACCCTATCAAACGCCTTTGCTATGTCGAGACTCACAGCCAGAGCCTCGCCATGCTTGTCAATCGCCTCTCCCCAGTGATGTAATACGAACGCTAGAAGATCACCCGTTGATCGGTTATGACGGAACCCGTATTGGCGGTCATTGATCAACGAGTGATCCTCTAGGTAGCGAACTAATTGGCTGTTTATCAGTCGCTCCATGACTTTACACATCACTGAGGTTATGGCGATTGGGCGATAATTGTTAGGGTCTGACCGATCACCCTTTTTGGGGATCGGCTGCACATTAGCCTCCCTCCAAGATTCAGGCACAATACCTGAGAGGTAGGACGATCGGTATAGGCGCGTCAGTACAGGAGACAACTCCGCTGCACACTTTTTAAGTACAAGCGCTGGGATACCATCAGGACCACTAGCCTTCCGGACTTCGAGAGACTGCAGCTCACGCCGCACATCACAATGCCTGATACGGATATCAGGCATTGTGTGACCGCAACCGGGCAGCGTAGATGGTAAATGAGTATTGCAGTCCTCGAGTCTCGAATTAGCCGCGAAGAGGTTTGCCAATAAATCGGCCTTCTCCTGCGAGCTATGGGCTAGTGTTCCATTTCGATATCTCAGCGGTGGCAGCGAAGGGCGACAGAAATTAGATTGGACGGCCTTAGCCAAGCTCCAATAAGCACGACTGCTTGTTGGGTTATCGGCCAAAGCACATCCAATCTTGGAGACGCGCTGGGCATCCGCTTTAACATACGCCCTCTTGCAGACCTTGGCAGCACGGTTGTAGGCTGCTTTGAGTGACTTGAGGTTGGGATCCTTCGTAGCGCGACCCCCGATCCAAGCACGATACGCCGCCTGTTTCTTGCCAACAGCATCGGCGCATGCACGGTTGAACCAGGAGCGTCCTCGGCCCTTGCCCGCGATCTCAGAGGAAGGAATGTAATATTCCATTCCTATTCTGATCTCGCAAGCAATGGCGTCGGCACTCGCTGAAGTTTCCTTTCCATCAAAGCAGCGCTGCCGCCAAGGGATGGATGCGAAGTAATCCCGCATACCATCCCAATCTGCCGACGAGTAGTGCCAGACCCTGCGCTTGACCTTCACGGGACGTGGAGGCAAAGCGCAAGGAACCGACGTCCCAACCAGGTAGTGATCGGAGGTACCCAGGGGAGCACCAACCGTCACTTTATACCCGGTCGGATGACTCGTCAGCAGTAGGTCCAGCAGAGAGGGCGCATGACTTGCCACATCTGGGATCCTGGTAGGCTGATCCACCAGCTGTGTCAAGCCATTGGTCAAAGCGAATGCATGAGCAGTCCTGCCGGCATGGTCAGTTCTGGAGGAGCCCAACCACAACTCGTGGTGTGCATTAAAGTCCCCCAGAACTACCAATTCCGCTGTTGGAAACTGCTCCTGCGCGTCGTCTGTCGCCTGGCTAATATAATTAAATAGCCGAGTTGTCTCTACGTCCCCGTCGTGTGACCTGTAAAGGCACACGTAAACCCGACTCTGGGAGCCGAGGTCGACGTGCACCCACAGGGTGGAGAAGGAGGGGTCCTCCATGCAGCGCAGACGGCGACAGCAGACGTCCGACCGAACATACAGGCATACCCCGGCCCTCGGCCTGAAGCTTTCTTCAAGCGAGTAGCCGGGGTAAAGCAAGTATGAAGTATCGGTCGGACTACAAATCTGTGTCTCCGTCAAGAAGAGCAGAGCAGGCCGGGCCGTCTCAAGATGGTGGTGGACGGCATTAAGATTAGAATGGAGTCCGCGGATGTTAGCGAACTCCATTGTGAATGCGGTGGTGGGGTTACGCACCGCTGTAGAACCTGCTCTCTTAGTTTGCACTGTCATGGAGTTATGGGAGGGAGAGGTGAAGAAGCGGTCAAGGGTCTAGTGTCAGAGTAGTCAGAAGGCCGCAACAAGCGCCGGTCCACTAAAAGAGCCGAGAGGAGGTGAGCTGATCCGCCGGACGGAAGGGCCCCCGTACCCTCCCGGGATAGGCCGCCGGGACCCCACATCCGGTCACCAACCGGCACGACGGACCCACCCAAGATTATGCGCGGCATGGTGGGGCAGCCTCTCGTGGTGGTTAGCCACGATTGGGCCCCTGTACTGTACCGCGGGCGGCCAGCGGTACCACCGTTTCTACAGGTCTCCCTGGCCGACGGATCAACACGCCTCCAACCGACTGTGAACCGGCTTATACCCGCACGGCCAAACATCGTACCCCAACTCTAGCCCCCCGACGATAACCGGACATACACTGGCTGATCCCGGAACGCGACACACTTGCCTGTGCCACTATGGCGGGTTTTTCGCCCTGTGTACGGTGGTCGCTATCCGGGCGGATACGAATATCCTACCACCAGCACATATAAATTACAGTACATATAAATAATACACCAAAAGTCACACACATATTTCTGACCCCACACTACGTCAAACCTATATCGTGGGTATCGAGAACTACGAGGGAATATGGTCCCACAACATCCAGACCCGAAACAAACATTAGTCTGTAACGATAACATTCGGTAACTTTGTTCCGAGAATCGAGCCCACTGCCTCCCGTTTGAGGCTGAGGCTGTCATATAGGTTTTAATTTTAATAAAATAACATAATAGTTGAGGGTTTTTAAAAAATAAAAATTTATGGTATTTTACGTTCTATTTAATCTGATTTATTTGACATTTGCTCATTTCACTGTTTCAAATAATGAACATCCTTTATATGAGCGCCTATCGCTACTCGTTGGGGGGGGAGGCCCCGCGCACGCCGCCGCCACCCGTCGCATCTCACCCCCTCAATCATACCTCAGCCCAGAGCCGACAAAACCTTAAGTATTATGCCAAGGCCACTTTCAGTTATTATTTTCTTAAAATTGTATTAACAGATAGATACTAATATATAGGATGTTGCAGTAAACTGGTATACATAACAATATGACTTCCAAGTATGGTGACTGCAATGTTATCGAATAAATTCAATAACGAGAATTTGAAATTTGTGTAGAATTTTATGATCCTTGAAGCCGATGATAAATGTTAACAAACTTCATTTTATTTTGCAATATCTCTGTATGTTTAATGTCAGATCGAGTCGATTATCAGATGTTTTAAAACTCACGATACAATAAATTATAAGGACGCGTTACAACAGTTTCAAGAGAAAATTCAAATTTAAATGTATATTATTTTAATCTTCTAATAACTTACTAATCACCAACTTTGCTGGTGGTAGGATATTCATATCCGCCCGGATAGCGACCACCGTACACAGGGTGAAAAACCCGCCATAGTGGCACACGCAAGTGTGTCGCGTTCCGGGATCAGCCAGTGTACATCCGGTTTTTTGGGGGTCTAGAGTTGGGGTACAATGTTGGCCATTTTGCGGCCATCTAAGTACTCTGACAATAGACCCTCGACCGCTTCTTCACCTTCTTGCCCATGGCGTAGTGTGCAGGAGCAGGCCGGCATGATTGTGTTGAGTAGCGGGGGATAGATCGTCTCTCGCTACTCGATACTCTAATTGGACCGTACTGCGCTTACCATCAGGTGAAGTGAGGTCACTTTGCCGTGCTAGGTAAAAAAAAAAAATACTGTATTATGGTATACAGTTTTTTTTTTTTTTTTCATTGGTACCACCTATCTACAACACAATTATTATCATGTGCCTCCAATTACTGAAGGTTGGCCATCAGTTTGGTATATTCAATCCTGTTTAGTGCGAGGCGAAAAAGCTCTGCAGCACTCACGATGCCCGTCCACTCTTTAATGCTGCGTACCTCCTACGCCCAACTCATCTTATCTCGCGTGAAATTGTAATATTATAATATTGTAACATCGTAACATTGTAACATTCTAACACTGTAACATTGTATTATTATAGATCTCGACAGCTGGTACAGAGGCATCAGGCACCGGCAACATGAAGTTCATGTTGAACGGAGCGCTGACCATCGGCACCATGGACGGCGCCAACGTCGAGATGGCAGAGGAGGCCGGGGAGGACAACATGTTCATATTCGGCATGAGGGTGGATGATGTGGATGCTCTGCAGAAGCGCGGGTAAGATTCAACACTATCTCATTTTCAGAATTAGCCTAATTTAATGTGTACACTGTACTCCCTTTCTGTCTATCCTTGTATATACAATTCTATCGCCACGGAGCTCTTGTAAAATTGACTATCAAAATGGCAAACTAGCCGTCTAACCCTTAGCTGGGTTCAAAGACGGCAATTTAGTAAAACTCAAAACCAAAGTTGGCAATCTAGTTAATTAAATTAGATTTTGCAGTGCTTGCATTATTTCCAATGTTGTTGTCATTGCTTAATTTAAATACCTCCACAGATTAAAGTAAAATATTCCGCATAATTTCTTTCGATTTCTGTCTTTCGATTTAAACAAAAGTTAAATATTTTTTTAATTGCTAAAATATAAATCTGCCTTACTTTGCCGGTTTCGATTCTATACGACTCAATCATGGCTAATACCTAGTTTTGTTTCTATTCACGATAATTTATTGTACCTGTAGATACAACGCGTACGAGTTCTACGAGCGCAGCCCGGAGCTGCGTCAGTGCGTGGAACAGATCCGCAGCGGGTTCTTCAGCCCGGGGTCGCCGGGTCGGTTCTCGGCGGTGGCGGACGTGCTCCTCAGCCACGACCGGTTCCTGCACCTCGCCGACTTCGACGCCTACATGCAGGCGCAGCAGAAAGTCTCAGACGTCTACTGCGTGAGTAACAAACACACTTTTTGGCCGGGGTCTAGAGTTGGGGTACGATGTTTGGCTGTTTTGAGTACTCCGGCGGCCTTCTGGGTACTCTGACACTAGACCCTCGACCGCTTCTTCACCTTCTTGCCCATGGCGTAGTGTGAAGATGTTCCTTCCGGCCTGTTGGCCGGCATGATTGTGTTGAGTAGCGGGGAGATAGATCGTCTCTCGCTACTTGATACTCTAATTGGACGGCAATGCGCTTACCATCAGGTGCAGTGTGGTCGCTTTACCGTGCCAGGATAAAAAACGTTCACATGCGCATATATGTATACATTTTACAGTCCTTCAATGATACCACATAGCATTAAATAATAATAATACAAGCCCTGTATTATACACTCCCACTCCAGCACGGGGCATACAGGACAGACTTCACACACCTTGACAATTCCTAGCTGGAATTCTCAGGTATGCAGATTTCTTCCCGATGTTTTCCTCTATCATTATTAAAATTATGTATACTCATTATTATTTATTATGTATACTGTGTTACTTCATTTAAAGGTTGTATTTAGTGTATCGACTAGTTTAGTGAACCTAATAGATTAAATAATAAAATATTCGAAGCCTACGAAGTTTCCAGCAAAATATAACTAAAATTTCGTTTTCAACATTATTTTGTTCTTGGTGGTTTTAAACACACTTAACCCATCTTCTCCCTTCCATACCAGAACCACGCGTACTGGCTTGCGGAGTCACAGCTTCGTGGTGTCTACTACCCCGGCCCGAACCAAGAGCAGAGCAAATATGTATTTTTACCGCACCATCAAGCTGTGGAACAGTTTGCCAGTTACCGTGTTCCCTCCCTCCTATGATCCTGAGTCCTTTAGGCGTAATGTGAAGAAGCTAAACAGCAGGCCGGCATGATTGTGTTGAGTAGCGGGGGATAGACTGTCTCTCGCTACTTGATACTCTATCTGGACGGCACTGCGCTAACCATCAGGTGCAGTGTGGTCACTTTTCCGCGCCAGAATAAAAAAAAAACACGAGTTTGTCTCGGCAGTCTGTACCGTTTCCAATTAGGCTATCGTTAGTGGCATATGCCTGTACATGTGTGCAATATGTCCACGTATATTTGTGTGCTGAGGGTTAACAACAATGTTTTTATTTCAGGACCAAGCGAAGTGGGCCGAAATGGTGATAGAAAACATCGCTTCGTCCGGTAAATTCTCATCGGATCGCACCATCGCCGAGTACGCCCGTCAGATCTGGGGCATGGAGCCATCCTGGGAGAAACTGCCCGCACCTCATGAAACTGCCTAAACCACCACCTACCCAAATATATCGAGGGCATATTGCATAGATATGCGCAAATATGCCATAACTTTGCTTGCTTTAGACGAACAAGAAGTAGCTGAAGAGTGTTCTAGAAATTACATTCCATCGTAATTTGATTGTAACACATTATAAGCAGATATTTATCAAATTAGTCTTGTCTTGTAGTTCCACATTATTTCTGTAAAAAACACTTAAATTGTTAGCCGATATAGCTTATTTTGAGTGTATGCCGCTTAGCTATGGAATAATACCCTCGATATTTAATTTGACCTTCACATCGGTCGTATAGCCGTTCAATTCGGCAATAATAACAACTTTTGTCAGAATTTCTAATATACTCTGACGAGAATGCCATATTATATTATCATTGTGGGGCAAAATTTACTTCACAAAGTATTGCCCGTATGTCTGTATTCTTATTGTTTTTAATTCAAAGGTGTGAAATGTAATATAGAACTTCAACCTCATAAAATACAATTATATAGTTATTGCCTTATTCATATAATTAATATTTTTAATGGTAGCTGGATTTGTATTTTAAATATATTGATGTTTACGACAAACGATGCTACAGTCCACATAATATATGTAGTATGTTAATAGAATAAATGCTATAGATAAAAATTTTGATGTCTAAAAAATAGAGATTTTAACTCATGACATTAGATAATTTAACCGTGCTAATTATTATCAGATTTACTATGATTGTATTAAGTAAATGTAGTGGATTAAGTCGGTCAGGACAGAAAAATATTTTACGAATTTATTTTTATGTGCCATAAATTATTTTTATACAATTTTTCATATTTAGATAAATGATAATTGTCTAGCTATTTTTACATATTTAAAATCAGCCTAAAATGTGTTGTCATGAATTTAATTTTTAATTTAATGCTTATAAAACATCTTAATGTTCCTATGATTATTGCTAAATACTGACTCAATTGTTATATATTTTATAATTTGTTATATAATACAGTTCAATATTAAAATAATAAACATTGTAACCAGTTTGTCTTTATATATTTAAATTACCTTTTTTATCCTGGCACGGCAAAGTGACCACACCTGTACCACATGGTAAGCGCAGTGCCGTCCAATAGGGTAGTTGACTCGAGTTTTTTTATTAATTTAATCAACAAGTTACATTACCTAAAACCTATTATCGTAAGAATTTTATGAATCCGATCTAAAATAAGTAAATTAGACGCCATTCAAGTCTGCTGGAAGGGGTAGTTGTCAAGTAACAGTACAAGGATGCATATCTGATACCGTGACGTCACGGTAGTATGAATCGCCTGTACTGTACCGTTGTGCGAGGGAAATAGCGATATGTTCCCAATACGCCATCGTTTTCGCTTATGCCTGTGAGTATTTGCTCATACCAATATTTAAAATAAATATTGTGACCTCATTTTTCAAGCAATTTGGATTCTGTTTTCGCAAGAGTTTCTTTTGCGTATTATATTCGATTGCGTAGAGAATAATGTACAAAATTAAACACCGGAAACTACCCTATTAGAGTATGGAGTAGCGAGAGTCAATCTATCATGCCGGCTTGTTCCTTCACACTATGCCATGGGCAAGAAGATGAAGAAGCGGTCGAAGGGACTAGTGTCGGAGTACTCAGAAAGCCACAACATCGTACCCACGACTAAAACCGGATGTACACTGGCTGACCCCGGAACGCGACACACATGCGTGTGCCACGATGGCGGGTTTTACACCCTGTGTACGGTGGTTGCTATCCGGGCGGATAGGAAATCCTAACACCAGCCTTACTAAAAAATTTAAACATACGTAGTATTTACTATACCTAACTATTATTAATAAAGCCAACCCTATCACACACAGTCATAATCCTGTGGTAGGGCAAACCTGTATCGGAAGTGTTAAGCACTACGAGTGACTATAGTTCCAGAGCACCCTGACCTAAAACAAAAAAGAGAAGCAATTACATAAACGTTGGAAAGAAGGGCGGAGATGAGAGGAGAGTAGGTAGAGTTGCCAACCGTCCTGTTTCCCAGGACCTGGTTTGTGTTAGTGTGTCCTGGGATGTCCTGGATAGTTTTAAGCGTCCTGGGTTTTTAGAGTGCCCGGATTTAAAAGGTCCTGTATTTTAAACGGTAGGCAGCGGCTTTGCTGTGCCCTGGTATTGCAGAAGTCTATGGGCGGCGGTGACTACTTACCATCAGGTGGCCCGTCTGCTCGTCTGCCTATCGAGGCACTAAAAAAAAATTCGCACGCCTGATTTATACTGAATTATCCTGGTTTGTCCAACTTCAAATCCTAGTTTTTGAAATTCGGTGTTGGCAACCCTAGAGTAGGTCAGTAAGTAGACATGAACAAACTGCCAAGGGATATCTAGAAATTATAGAAGTCAGACTTACGAAAGTCCAAAGAAATCAAATTACAAGTTTTTTATTAGGAATTAAAGAAATAACATCCAAAAGACTAACATAAAATGGTTTTAAAAACTTTTTGCAAAATGTTCGAGCCTTTTGACTACTTTGTGCAGCAATTTAATTGATGAATAATATTAGTTATAGTCGGCACGATCTTTTTACGAATTAATAAAGAGACTAGGTCGCGCTTGTGTAATGGGTGTTGATAACCGCCACTATGGCCAGCGATAATAAAAATATTTTACTTTCACGTAATTTATTTTAGTAGGTACGTAAGAAAACGATTGTAATGGCTTTATTATACTAGTACCACTTCAACTGAAAAATTGCAGTAACACGGAAATTAAACAAAAAATAAGGCCATTTCTTCATTTTGACTTTGTACATTCATACATATACCCTCACGACTGCAATACCCGAATGGGTAGGCAGAGGTGTAAGCGGTACGGTATGTGATAGGGGGCGAGCCTATCGCCATACCGGGCACAATTACAGACTCCGGGTTGATACTGAGTATTTCTAAGTAGAAAAACCCAATATCACTTTACTCGGCCCGGGAATCGAACCTGAGACCTCAGCACAGCAGTCGTAACGCATGCGCAATTACAACTGCGCCACCGAGGCATTTTGAATTTGTGTAACGATTTTATATGGTTATCCCATTGGGAGGCCCCCAATTTATATGTTTATGTATAACAATGACGAATTAAATTATTATCATTTGTGTGTTTTCATCATTAATTACAAATGTTTCACTCATGTCACGTATTTCGAACTCTATAACTTTTACAAAAAAATTGTGTAGAGCAGTGTACAATGAGACTATTCTACTTTTTAAGCATATGTTATTGTAGATCATATAGTAAAAAGTATAAATCAAAACTGTAAATGGTTAAGATCGTATAACTGAATACGAGGTTAATGAGCCAGCATGACCAGCGCCATGTTTTTTATAACGTACAATAGCTGTTATAAAATATGAGCAAAAATAGGTAGGTAGGTACTTAGGTACACAAACATTTTAAAGCCCTAAACAGTTATCTAATGTGGAAGTTGAAGTCAATAGTGTTTTGATTAAAAACTGTTTCTGTTTATGCCTATAGCTTTAACTGTTATAATGAATAGGTAAACTCACCAAAACGTTGTAGGACTAGCTAGAGTCACGAGATATTTAGGTGCAAAATTCGAGAATATACTGTTTTATGCACTTCTCATTCGGTTTTCAGAAACGTTATTTCATAAATGTTGTTTATTCATGCGTTACGACTGCTGCTGTGCTGGATCCGCGGGTTGGGTAAAGTGATATGGGTTTTTCTATCTAGAAATTCTCAGTATTAGCTCGGAGTCTGGAATTTGTTCCCGGTATGGCGATAGGCTCGCCCCCTATCACATTATGGGACCGAAATTCGACAGAAAGTGGGTTGACTGGTTACACCTCTGCCTAGCCCTTCAGGGATTACAGGCGTGAGTGTATGTGGGTGTCAGTATATATAATTTCCTTACGCAATACAGCATTCACAGAAGAAAAAAATACTGTTTGGGATTGATATATACGTCAATAAAAAGAATAGAGTTGTAAATAAGGCAATACCATCAGTTAATGAGTTAAAGTTAAGGTAACAATCAATGAGCAATCCGAGTAGACGAATCCACACGAGCAGTACCCGCTGACGAGTACGACGCATCTGCCAGCCATCGACCTCCTCAAGTCCTCAACCATGATTCAGGAAGTGACCTACCTGGCACATAACGCCGCTGCAAGCAGATCGTTTATGCGAATATGATATACCCTAATCGCGTCAAAGAATGATAGAAAAGTACAAACATATACATATGTTAAAAAGGTAGTTAATACGAGCCAAGAGCTCTACAAGTCTACCTATTATATATTCCGATCCATTGAACATGATCGGAGGCTTAGTGACCACAATATTATCTTGGATGTTTTTCTGCTTGGTAGATAGTAGGTACTGTAGGTAGGTACTTGTTGCTGTACCGTTCTATTAAAAACAAAGAAAATGAAGAACCGGTCTTGGCATTGCCCTATAAAACTAATGTTATACTTCATCAAAATTTATAGCTCATCTTATCGTTATGATTGTGGGTTGTGTACTTTCAATAGTAAAATTTACACATCTTATTATTGAATCTTTGTTTTGTATACAGGCTGGTAAACCAGTGAATCCCTGCGTTGAAATCCCAACACGGTTAATCACAAATAAAATTAAATTTTCAATAATCACTCATTATTGACTAAGATCGTGAATTAGCGTCTAATATGACGATACACTGGACCTCTATCGCATCGTGGAATTGAATTAGCTTTATGAACCGTGGGTGCAAAAGTTGAACTTTGCCTACCCCTGCGAGATCATAGGCATGAGTTTATACACAACTAATACCTATTTCAGATATAACACACTGCACGTCGAGTTTGATCAAGTGCTTTGTGCCTCCCTTCTTTTTACAAACAGCTTTTATAACGAATTTCCTGCGTGCGCAGAACACAGGTCCTGTGACCCTCGGCGAAAATCATTCCGTCTCGGCCAAAATCGTCCTTGTTCATTCGTTGAACTATAAAAGAGATCGGATATAAGCAGCCATCCTTCTCTTTCATTGGATGTCATCGGCCATTTATATCATAGCCACGAAAGTTACTCATACCGCTTCGGTTGCTTGGACGGGTCGGTAGTCGCCGCTCGTCCTATCGTGTGTGTTGTGGTTCTAGTGTTGTGGTGCAGCGCTACACCATTTCTTCATTTCCGCAGGTAAGAACGGAGGTATTATGCATCAAACAGCCCTTTCACATTTTTTTTTCAGTTAAAATAAACTCTATTGCAAACATCGTCGGCTTGGCGAATGCGCGACCACGATCGATAACGATGTCTTGACCGGGGAGGTATCCGAGAGTATCGCCTTTAATTTTATGTTTCCCTTCCTAATGCTACATTTAGAAGTGTTTATATTACAAGCCTACTGGTCAATGTAGATCTTGATTTAATAATCGATCTTGTACATATACGTTACTAGTACTGCGGCGTGCTCCAACCGGCGCGGCGCGATGGCATGAGCATTTTTCTAATTAAGCCGAATAAATGGGTTCAAAGCCTTTATATTGAATTATTTTTTATTAACGGAAGTTGTGGGAATTATTCTCCTTACATATAATAGCTTAATACGATTTTGTTTGAGCGACTTGTACGTTGTACCTATGAAACCAAACTTTTGTGGGTGGCGGATATTGAGAAACGGCCACAAACTATTCGCGATATGCAATCAACACCTTGATTCAATATTTATTATTCTGATATTCAGGTGTTATGCACAATTTGCCTTTGTATTAAAAATAAATGATTAGATAAACAGATTAGAAGCCACATACTATATCTACGCGTAATTTTCAAACATAGTCATGAATGAATGAAATAATTCGATTGATTCACTTGATTCGTTGATATTATGTGTAATTGTGTGATGTTACAAGTACCTTGTCTAGTTCTCCTTTAGCATTTGTGACTCATTCATCCTTAGTTGGAGCACGTGGCGCGTAGTTACTTAACGGAAGGAAGACTGGAATAGTACATTTTTTGTGGTGTAGTACTGTTGTGGTGTTCTGGACACTTCAATAATTAATTTCTAAAATATAATAGAATATGTTCTTTGGATTTTTAACCATATTGATTCAGAAGCCTATTTAGGTAATAATTTTCTAACAACAATAATTATATCTCAATATGATCTTCATATTAATTTCAATTCTATACTGATTTTCTAATAAAATTATAAGCAAAAACCACAAAATTATATATACTATGGACTGTCTTACATTACACTAATCTGCGACAGGTGTGGTTTTCGAAATATCGGCACCATTTTTTGTAGAGAACAGCAGGTAAAAGTTCAAAATAGAGCAGGTAGAGAGCTTTTATAAATACTTAGTACATTTTCGGTTCAAGATATAAAGTAAATTTTTTGCCACTTTGTAATTATACACATAATAGTTTCAATTCTATTATCATAAACTAAAGTAAAATTACAACTATGTTTATGATTTTAGTTTAGTTGCTGAGAACCAGATCAAGTATACAGATACCATTTAATAATAATGACTAAAAAACAAAAATAATATATTAAAAATTATAACATGATTAAAATTATATATTGGTAATAATGCTGTGACACATCGCGTTAGCTCTACCGGAAAGATTTCTCGTCAGTAAATAGCTAGCATATCAAAGCTCTACTGTGAGCTTATGGCTCTATGTCGATATTATTAACGTTTCCTTATAAAACCGGTGGATTTCTCCCATAAGTTTCTTCTGTAGATAATGGGTAGAGGGGGGACGAGGAGGCAGGTTCGCAGACGGGAGATGGGGAGTCCTTAAGACGCAGTTTCCTATCTCCGTACCTACTTCGTTACGATGCGGCGTAAGAATTGTGGGGGCGCTGGTACTGTGCCCCCATACGGCTACGAAACGAGCCGATCGTTGCGTTTCTTGAAAATCACTACTGAAATATATAGGTACATAGAGTAGGTACTTAGATAGTACATACGTTGAATGTAGGTATAAAATAATTAAATCACTTACAAATTATATTGTAAGAATGTAATGTGTAACACTCATGAGATTTACACTCAATTACTTTTTAAATAAAAATTAAACCGCCTTCAAAAAAACCCAGACACAACTAAAAAGCAAAAAATAATTGGTTACATTTAAATCAATTAGTTATATGCAATTTAAATCAATTATTTTTGGAGTCGGTGCCGGTGTTGTTTTCTTTACTTTTAGATTTATAAAAACCAAGTCTGGATCTATTTTATATTTTTTTGTATGCCTGAATTATTCTGTTTTTTCCATGTTTTGGCTGGCACCGACTCCAAATAATTGATTTAAATTGCATATAACTAATTGATTTAAATGTAACCAATTATTTTTTGCTTTTTAGTTGTGTCTGGGTTTTTTTGAAGGCGGTTTAATTTTTATTTAAAAAGTAATAATTTATTTTTTGCTTTTTAGTGGTAAATTATATAAAATCGGTTAAAAGCTGCTGAAGATATTAGAATTTACGTGTATTTTAATTTTATCACCCCCCTCCCTCACCCCCACCCCTTTTACCCTCTCTCACTGAAACTTAACTTTTATAATGAACGTAATGCAAAAAGAACCACTGGAATACTACTTAATTTTAAGGAGTTACCCTCTCCAGCTCCGAAGATATTCATCAGATCTTCACCATATTTTTATGGGACCAAATGACAAGCACCAGCTTTCAATCAAAGAAAGAATGGTCGAAATCGGTTCACACAGTACAGAAAAACGAGGTAACAAACATAAAAAAAAAAAAAAAAAAAAGCAACATACAGTCGAATTGAGAACCTCCTCCTTTTTTTGAAGTCGGTTAACAAAACTTAAAAAAGATAACAAGGGATTTTCAATTTGGGTCTACGTATTTTGAAGTAAGTAGATGTTATAAGATAATACTTGTTTTCATAATACGGTTACAATACGGTTTAATTGTGAGTTGAAAAGTTGATAGAGAATAGACAAATACTACTGAAAACTTTTTAGAAGATTCGCATAACAGCACACGTCTCCCAATTCGGACATTAAATTGGAAACCTTAGGCAATAGTTAGATATCCATGAGTGGTTAGGAATGGCGCAGTACTGGACATTCAAGCAGCTATTTTAAGTAATTGAGGCTATATCACACGTGATTGTGAATGACCTTGAAGGTTTGAGCGTTGACCGTTCCATATAAAAAGCAAACAGAAGCGGATTTTTCGGACGCCCGAAAGCATGTAGCGTTTTTAGAAATGTTGAAAATGTAGCTATGTAATGCTCGTTTTTTTAACATGTCAATTTTTATTTTATGGAAATTTTGGTGTGAAACTTCATTTAGTATATGACAAACGTAAATTATAAATAGAATAAGTAGATTTAAAAACCATTCGCGTAGAACAACAAAAGTATAAAAAGCTACATCTCCTTTTTTAATGATTATTTCTATATTATTTGAGAACGCTTATAGAAATTCTAACACTTAATTCTAAACTTAAAACATACAGTTTCGTACTGAAGCCATGTTTATGATATATTTTTTTTAATATAATGACTA
Organism: Laothoe populi; assembly: GCA_905220505.1. Classification (NCBI taxonomy): domain Eukaryota; kingdom Metazoa; phylum Arthropoda; class Insecta; order Lepidoptera; family Sphingidae; genus Laothoe; species Laothoe populi. The sequence goes on along the minus strand of HG992155.1, from coordinate 11,482,946 downwards.
TATCAGCAGACTTCTCTGGAATTTCTTGGAACTGGACGTAATTTGACAATTTGTGCGACGCACAGTCTTAAGTAACGGATCACTGTTGCATTTCATATAGAGTTTAATTTTCGACAGCTTAAAACCTTTTACCCATTCGAGTTTCCATTCTTGTCCTTTAAGGGCAGCAACTCACCCATTATATATTAAACTGAATTTTACATGTAAAACTCTATATAAGTGCTTAAATATACCTATAAAAATAAATATTAATGATTCTCATGGCATTGTGGGTATTCAAGGGTGGTGGAGATTACTTATCATCAGGTGACCCACTTGTTCGTTTGATGGTCTCTGATATAAAAAGATCAGCTGTTTGTTAATTCGGTAACGTAACACGTGAAAGCTTTTATGATGCATTTTATCTAATATGTTTATCCCAAAAATTATTGTCACGGGTGCAGAGCTGCGAGGCCAATGCGTGCTTACCAATGCATCAGTAGATAGGTATGCATAATAATGTTTATATTGTCATAAATAATTTATTTCATTGCCATTTAGTTTATCAGTGTCTTCACTGCAACCTGATCGACTAGATTAGATAACATTATATTCACGTATAATTGCTGTGCAACACTCACAGCTCATCGCTTATCCTGTGCTGACAATATAAAACAAAAACAGAGTATAATGTCGCATTAAATAGTATTTACGTTAAAAAATAATTAAACGTGGCCAAAAGTAATCATTGATACATCACTTTTTTCTAATGATTCCTAGAGTGGGTTTAAAAATATTCAAAACATTTAATTTAACTTGGAACGCTGCGTGGCCCTTTCTGGATAATGGAGCTGAAAATAGTTCCGTGATGTAGGTACGCACTGCGTATGAGCTTGCGTGGAAGTTTATACCACGCTGTCTTATACGGTGTAGTGTGTACCACAGACGTAGGTACGTCGCGTCTGTGCTGTGGATAACAACAAAATTACAGAACTACATATCTGTAGAACGATGTGTGATATATGATTATTGAAATTATAAGTAAATTTGAGTTCTGCATAGTACATACGAATGATTTTAGTATGCAGTTTAGGGAAAACTATAATTTAGATTGCTAAACAATTCTATGTATATTTTTATATAAATATTGTATAAAACTAATTTAAGAAATATTCATAATTTCCTGAATTATTAAGAATTTTCTAAAACAATAAGCCTCTTATATAATAAGTCAGGATTAAAAAACACATTCTGTACACTGTACAGTGAGGAAACGACGTTGATTGAATTTTAAATTGTTACAAAGATTTTTTTCCAACTAGGCTCTAAATTTGAAATAACTACTATAACGTGGTATATTTTCATTAAAAAATTGATGTTGGCTTTGATCTTGAACCCAATTTATACAAATTCTAGAATACTTGCAGAGTTTAGATCACTGTTAACATTTAACATTTATAAGTGACAATATAAATAGTTTAGGAGATAAGTTGACCAAGTTATGATTTGATAGTGTTATAGGTAACTTAAGCAGCGATTGGCGGTACGGACTGTCAAGACGAAAGTCTTATGTTCGAAACCCAAAATGGCATACACCTCTGACTTTTCTAAAGTTACGCGTGTATTGAATGTTAATTATCTCTAGCTTTAACGGTGAAGGGAAACATCGTGGGGAAACCTGCAAAATTGATAATTCTCATAAAAAATTCGAAGGTATGTGAAGTTTACCAACCCGCATTAGGCCGGCGTGGTGGAATAATGCCTAACCGCTCTCTCATTAGTAGAGGAGGCCCGTGCCCAGCAGTGGGACAATATTTAATGCAGGGCCAGTATTATTATTATATATATTATTATATAGGTAACATCTACGGAACGCTCTGCACAATTTGAGTCTCAAACAAAATTATGGATGGCCTACTATTGGATTGTACACTTTAAACTTTATACTAATATTATATGAAGGTTATAAAAAGTTGTATATTAAGTTAATACATGTTTAGCCAGCCTTTCTAGTCCTGTAAATAGTAGGTACTACAATATTTACAGCATAAGTAAGTAGGCTTTTATAATCGTAATACATTTTATTGTTGTATTAAATGTCGAGTCGACGTAAGTAATTTATTGAATTAATTATTACAACCTTCCAAAGCGTATGCATGTATATTGTATACGCTCGCGTGTTTAATGAAATTAGGAGATAGAACATAAGCCACGACTAACACGGAGTTGAATGCCCTTGCAGACTGCCCTTTTCTGTTACCCCAGTTTTATAACTGTAGGTTGAGGGTGTGAATAGAATGCTTCTTTTTACACATGGCAATCTAAAGTATAAAGGGCGGCGGCAATCATTTTTTGTATGTGTAGTTTGTCTTTCACATCCTGTTGCTAGCTACTGAGTGTTATTTCTGTAAACATTGCATATTTAATTCTTACTATTCATAGACGTAGATGCTATTATGTCATTGCTGAATCGAATTAACAGCAGGCAATTTGGATGGCTATAAAAACATTGTGTAAAATATAATCTGTTACTACAACTAGATATATATCTATCTGTAGATGTCTGTTTATCAATTTATTTTGACATTTATACAAATTTACGTATCATGTTTGGTGTTGTGTTTAATATACCTCGTGTTATGGATGTGTGTATGCGTTACATCCTGTTATTAAATTCCAATTTCAAAATGTGCATTGACAACACATTTGGAACGCCATGAATGTTCGTAAATTAACGTCTTCTCATGACCGAGCACGCTTGCATCATCACATTAAAAATTACTCATCCATTTGTTACGATATAAAAATAGGAATATTTAATCTATCGCAGTATATGTAATGTTACATAAATAGAAATAAATATTAAAAACATTATTGTCTTTGTTCAAATGTAACCACATTTTAACTCATCAATGAAGTGTCTAATATTATAATAATTTATACTATTAGGAAGTACATATTTTAAAACTTTCTCTGCTAATTTTTTACCGAAATTCCTAGTAAAACCATCTGCGATATAAATATTGTAATTTATTTAATGTAACACACACCCCAAGAAGGGGCGATAATGTAGGTTAAACAAAATAATGTTTGAGGGGATCGGCCCTATATTAGATCCTTTAAGTTCGATTGCACTTAAATATGTAAATGTAAATTTTAGCGTTCTACTATGTTACAAACTGCCTGTGTTTTGTAAAAAAACACCACAACGAAGGACTACTTTTCATAAATAAAATATCAAATATTTACATAATTCAGTTTTTTTTATTATAGTGTTAGTAAAGTTTTTCGTTGGTATACATCGGTATGTAAGAACACAGTCATGTGTAATGTAACACGAATGTATGATTCAATTGTGGTTATTGCAACTACAAATAAATTATTACTCAAACACTTAATATAAATAAATAAAAACATAGTTACACATACATATAGTTCTGACCCAATACTAGGTAAACCCTGTATCGTGGGTATCAAGAACTACGAGGGACTACGGTCCCACAACACCCAGACCCGAAACAAATATCTCTCTGTTACACAAATATTTGTCTTGGTGCGGGAATCGAACCCACGGCCTCTCGTTTCACAGCCGGTTACTCGCCCGCTGCGCCACGGAGGCTGCCACCAGAATATATTATGTTTATATATGCAACATCGCAAAATCTCTTTGTACTCAGCATTATAGAAAAATATTTTTATTTGTTATTATTCGTCTACACCAGCAAAGTTATGCACACAAATATGTTTTATAAATAAACTGCTAATTACTTTAAAAGTTGTTCTAGTTTATCTGCTTGCAAGATAATAATGTTTGTCACCAATTCATTGTTTATTTTTGTTTCAGATTTCGAACTCCGGCCGCATCGCGGTCCACTGAGATTTTTATTTGTTCACTGGAATTTTGTTTTAAGTAGTGCCAGTGATATAAGTGATCAGTGAAGTGTCGTGTCTGTGAATATGGCTTATACCGGATTATTCGCCCTCGTGGCGCTGACCATTATAGGTAAGTTTGTACTTAACAATGATTATATTTATTCAGAAATATAGTTTACATTTCATTTGTAAAGTGTATTGATGTTAGACTATAGTTAATATACCATAATATAATAGATGCAAGATTGAACATATTTATTGACACCACGTGTTTATGCTGTGAGTAATCTTACATTAGGTTTTTATACTTCCGACGTCGATCGTATCACGCGAGCATCAGTGACACAGAGTCATTGCCGCTGCATCTAAGCGTTTGTACTAAGCACTACTAGAGGAAGAGCCCGTGAACCCCAGACCTACGTTATTTTATAAAAGCTGAAAGTTTGTCAGCGCATGCTCCCAACACAGGTAAGAACGATGGAGCATTATGAAGTTTGGGTTACAGTGGCTTTGGCAGATAAACGTCACTAAAGGTGTGTAAAATACCGATCTAAATACATCAAATAATAAAGTGCGATTTTTTGGTATTACCTTTAGAATATTATTAAAAATCACGTTATTCATTGCCAGACACTTAACATCGTGGCAACCCCTTGCCAGACACCCTTAATGGTCATGAAATTATAATTTTACTTACGTTATAGTATAAAAGCTGATTTTTATAAATAATACTTGGGTAATAAATAGATGATGTTTCCTCATTAGCCAGACACTTTTGATAGTTCCAACCCCTTGCCAGACAAGCATGTAGGGTAGCTGTAGGAGAGCGCGAGTATGGATTGTTCAGTCTTACTATTTTGTAGTTTATGATGGTATCAACCAGTCAACAAAGACAGGCCAATAACTGATTTAAAATTCACAATTATTTTCAGTTTAATTATTAATTGTCAGTTTATGATCTAGGAACACATAAGTACTAACAATCACAATGTTATTGAAATAAACTATTATTTAAACTGCAATATAATTTACAAAGTGTTACAACATGATTAACTTTCTGTATTGACTAAGAGTAGTTATTAAGATTTGTTTTATATTGTAAATTTGAGAAAATTTTAAACTTTGTTGTGGTTACAGCAACACTAAATCTCTTACCATAATATCACTGCCTAATTAGCAGTTAAACAAAAACTTCAAATATTAATTAAAGTACCATCAGTTTTAATAAAACTAAAAGAAGAATTACCTTCAGATTTTAACACCAGAAATCAAACAAAATAAAAAATCAATAAGGTAGGAAATAGAACCTGGTATTTTTAACTTAATGAATTGTTTAGTTTATCAGAATGAACAAAATTAAAACACATCCTGTAAATTTTAAAACCAGAAGCGACTCACCAAATTTTAAATACATCCATAGGAACATGACCCATGTAGGTAGGCAGGCAAACAACCAGCTATCTCAGTACTTGCACTACCAGAGAACCGCCTCAACAACTCAACAGCGCCAGGGGACACCATCCACAGCAAATGGAATTTTAACACCAAAATCATTAACACAGTAAACATTGACACTTAATTTTGACTATCGTTTAAACGATTTAGTTTAGAACATAAAATAAATCAAAATGATTTACAAAACTTAAGGGACTTACTATAATTTATAAACATAGCACATCCAAATGATTCTCAACATTCGCAACCTTGAAATTTACTGGAGACTAGCAAATTTACAGTACCATTGAGCACTTTTTACCACGTGCAAAGCGGTAGCATATTACACATTACCATCACTATTTTATTTTATAACTTTTTGCACAACCCAAAAAAGTGCATAAAACTAATGATTAATGTTTTCCAAACTCTCAAACAACAAAAATAACATGGTACGAGACTGTAGGATTTACATCACCTGATTTACGATAGTGGATGTCGAGTTCAATCCCACTTCTGATATCCGGGTTCTATGTGTTGTGGTCAGAATGGCTGAGGTCATGACGTCATCATAGGTCATGACTATGAGAGTTATTCATCCTTCTTTGATCTTCAGATAACCAGGATGCATAGCGTACGATAGTTCAGTAGAAATAAAATACTTTCATCTGTTCATTGTTTATTAAGCTACACCGGTTCGGAATGCAGTTATCCACTAGGAAAGAAGCCGGCAATAAAACATATAGTTGCTCTTTTAAACATATCACTTTTACATCCGTTGACAATTACACTTTTTACTTATTCAGTCCAATAATTAACAAAAGCGACAACCGGCCTTCAATAATAATATTTTTACATTGTATTATTTACATTGTATTTTAACCTGTTATTGACATAATAAATTAATTTTTTTAACAATTTAAACTAGTTGTAGCATCAAATGTATTTTCTTAAAATGTTTTTAAAATTTACATAGACTATCAGTAGAAATAACAACTGCGCAGTGAGGGACCGCGGTAGACTTAACTCGCTATCTCACTCGCACTCACCCATATGCATACTGCCTCGCGCTCTCCTACAGCTACCCTACATGCTTGTCTGGCAAGGGGTTGGAACTATCAAAAGTGTCTGGCTAATGAGGAAACATCATCTATTTATTACCCAAGTATTATTTATAAAAATCAGCTTTTATACTATAACGTAAGTAAAATTATAATTTCATGACCATTAAGGGTGTCTGGCAAGGGGTTGCCACGATGTTAAGTGTCTGGCAATGAATAACGTGATTTTTAATAATATTCTAAAGGTAATACCAAAAAATCGCACTTTATTATTTGATGTATTTAGATCGGTATTTTACACACCTTTAGTGACGTTTATCTGCCAAAGCCACTGTAACCCAAACTTCATAATGGTCCATCGTTCTTACCTGTGTTGGGAGCATGCGCTGACCATCTTTCAGCTTTTATAAAATAACGTAGGTCTGGGGTTCACGGGCTCTTAGACCATACGTAAATCTATGGGTTACCATACCACAGTATAGTTAAGGGATGACGTCATTGGCGTCTTTTGATTGGCTTTGATATTTGAAAGATCGCGATGTCAGTGACGCTCTCGTCGTAGCTTTTACAAATCTATCTTTAACTAGGTGGTTTGTATTACTTTTTGTTGTTTATTTAGGTATCTTTATAACGCGACCCACACAACGTCCGCAAACGTCAAAAGTTTGGTGGCGTTATGGGTTCCAGTAGAAATGTATGCACAGCGCAACTTCAAGCTAATGTTAGAGTTTGTCTGAATTCAAAAGATATGTCTGTTTTTTAGCCAACACTATATAGACGATACCGAAAAATAGGATAGAATTAGGTGATATTAAAAATAATACGGTTGTATTAACGGATTAAGATACGCATTGAGTTTTTAATTTTTATTACGACGATGTACTTTCATTTTGTAACTTAAGGGCAGCTATAACCGACTGAACTATAGTTACAAAAACAATGTTCTAAAATAAGGAATATTTTAGCTTCTGATTATTCTATTAATATTTCTTGATACATAATATTAACGCAAGAACCCATCAATCCAATAGTTTTTTTATTCCTAAAACATTTATTTTTTGATAATAGTCTAGGATGACTTGTATTTTCTACTTTTAATTTTACTTTATTTGGTAATAACTAAACAATCTTGGCAACACGCTTTAATCATTTTTTTTTTTGGGAATAACTCGATTTAATTTGATTGTAAAACAGCGTATTTTCAAGTAAATCTGACATCTGGTGGTAAAATTTGAGTTGAAAGATTCCGATACATACATAGTGATAGGTATAGACAGACAGGTGTAGCTAATATAAAGCGTGTAATAAAAAAGGAGACTTGGTACAATGGTATACACTTGTTTTTAAACATTGAACGTTTATTGGATGTTCCACAAAATAACAACTAAAAGACGACTATTCTTATAAACATTGCTATTATTTTTACATTCGCACATTTTTAATTCAATCCACAATTATTTTCGCTTAACATTGTTTTTTTTAATAAAACTATGTGTCCTTAGAGTGAAAACTCTAGGGAGTAATGTAATGTCGTCACGGGTCGACACAGGGGAGGGTAATGAACCAGTACACGCACGTCACGATATAGTAGTTCCTGAGTTTGGAATGTGATTAAAGCTTAAATTAAAACGTATTTATGTTTACTAGAATAGATCGCAACTCAGAAATTAACAATGCCGTTTCTTTGAAGGAAACAATATTATTGGGCAAATAAGGTTTTTATTTTAATATCCCTTAATCGAACTAAAAATAATATGGTGGAAAGATAGGATAATACATATGTAGGTTTTATGGCACAAGTTATGGAATTAATGCGAATTTAACCATTTGAACAGTTAGTGATAGATCCGTGTTGATATAAGCTCATGACTATATTTCTGGAGAGGTACGAAGATGAGTTGGATTAATTTCCGTCGCATTATGAAACAGATGCCAGTTTTTTGCCACATCTGTAACTAAGTCCAATTTTGATCAAATGTGTTATTGCCAACGACGGTACAGAAGAATTCACTCATACATACACACTCACGCCTGCAATTTAGGCAGAGGTGTAACTAGTACAACCACATTCGCCTAGCTTATTACCGGCCCATGACGTGATAGGCGGTGAGTCTATCACCATACCGGGCACATTTCCGGGATCCGGGCTGATGCTGAATATTTCGTAACCCATAAAAAATTTATCCGACCCGGGGATCAAACCCGAGATGCCAGCACAACGGTCAGACCGCGTACGCAATTACGGCTAGGCCCTTGAGTCAATCGAGGTGCAGAATTGTGTACCGTTAAACGAAGAGAAGTTGTAAAGAGGGGAAATTACATCCAAAGCCCCCAACCATTGTTATTGCCACATTGCTAACCGCCGACTCGTGCTGGCATAGTCAAAAAGTGTATTAGCAAGCCTCGTACCTTCAGCGGGTAGTATTGTCGTTGCTAAAACATACCAACAACTCCGGTTCCTAACCTGCTAGCTTAGCGTGGTGACTAGGGTAAACACCCCAAATACCAGACTATACTACTCCAAATTTATGGCTTACAGTTACCGGTAGCCCAGATATTTCTCACCACAGTACCGGTCGTGGTAACTGTGATGGGAGGTGTTAAGAATCCCCGGATTACGGTGGGATACCACAAACCATTAAAAGTAAGACATTAACCATTGCGTCCTCATACTACCTACCTATCTCCTACGGGTGTACTCATGACTTACGGGGCTGAAAAGTGAACACTCAAGGACTACGTTATTTTTGGAAGAAAAGGTATACCCTTTCTATATTTTGTCATCACATTGGAAGCGTGCATTTTTTCGGAATAAAAGTGGCCTATGTCATTTTCTGATCCCTAAATTGCCACTCTGCAAAAAATCATGTCGATCCCTTGCTCTGTGAAAAACTAAACTATCCCACGGGAACTGTACATTTTTCCGGCATAAAAAGTAGCCTATGTGCTATTCCAGACTATAATCTGTCTCTATACCAAATTTCAACTAGATCCGTCCAGTCGTTGTAGCGTGATTGAGTAACAAACAAACATCCAAACATTCGCATTTATAATATACGTGTTCGTAGATATGCGTAATGGAAAAAAAAAAACAAAATTGCTATTAGTCTTAATAATTTAAATAGTGTACAATATAATTAATCCCTAGCAGTCGTAACATTATATCAATTGTGTGATCAGAATTGGAAGTGAGTGGCGTCTATGATAGAGACTCGGCCTAGTTTAGATGGTACTATTCTTACATAGATAGTTGAAACTTGTTTGTGTAATTTTAGATTAAGACTAGATTATTTACGTTCTGTTTAATGTCAATAACACAACAAATTCTTTATTCGAGCGATCGATCGTTACATCTTCAGGAGGTATTGCCATTTTAAAAGCTTTTTTTGTAATTGACCAGTTATTTTTGGGTTTCAGTGTATAATATCTTCCTAATTGTGTTACAAATTGGCGCCGCATTAAAGCGAGGTCATCAGGTTCTGTCTGAATGTTAGCTTTAAACGTAAACATCAAAAATCATGGCTCGCGTCGAAGGTTGTACAACTCGGCCAACCGTTACGTCCACATGCAAACTTTGTTTTGATAAATATTATTAAAAACGATTTTGTTGCGATCAGTTAATTTTTATAGTGATTTGTAACGAAGTAATTTCCTTAGGGAATATTTTACTATTTTTATTCACTAATACAAAATAAAATCCATGTAAGAATAAAAAAGATAGTTAAATGTAAAACTCAGATGTTAACTAATAATCCTTTGCATTGTAGAATGTATTCGAATGGATTATTATTCTTTGAAATAAAACTAAATTTACGAATTCTATCGCGGTTTTTTAAGTGACGTGACGTAAAGCTTTCGTGACGACATATATCTCAGTCCGCCCCGTGACCATGAAGGCTGCTAAACTTTCGAAAGTCGGGACTAAAAAGTAACATAAACCGCGATAGAATTCGTAAAATTTGGTTTATTTCAATGTATAATATTCGCGTAAACATAAGAAACCATTATTATTCGTTTATAACCATACTTATACAGATCGTTTAAAGTAAAATCATAAAAAGTACACCGACTTCAATAAAAAACTATATGCGTTTTACTATTATGCGTCACTATAAAATTTGAGGGTTGTCCTTGATTTTTATGAGATCCCATCATCAGATCCTGACTTGGTGCCAATGGGACCACCTGGGAAGTATACCCTTTTAAACAAAAAAAATATTTTTCGAATCGGTCCAGGCGTCTTCGAGTAATCAGGTAACATACACACTTCTCCTTTTTTGAAGTCGGTTAAAAATGATGCCGCCCGTATAGTCTGTTTTGAATCACACTGAACACAAAAATGATTAGTGCAAGGATTGATGGGGCGCGTTACTTTAGATTAAAAAAGCTATATCCGAATATTTTAAAATAGACAAAGCTATTATTGTAAGACGCGGAGGAGGTGTGGGTATTGCAACAAATAGTTTGTTGAGATTTATTTTATTTAAAAAGTATTTAATAGATGCAAAAATAAATCTAGTGGTCATTGTACTGGCCACATAGTCTTAATGACTTATGTTAATAAAATATAGAAGTGCGTATTATTTAAAAATGTCTATATTCCTTTATTTCTTTATTATTCATATTTTATCGTGCTAAAAATGCAGACGTAGACCTTCCTTGTTGCATTCCAATACTTGAAATACAAGTGATAGTAATTTACATCTCTTATTTTATTTATCTCCTGTAACCTGATTTCCTATATACTTTTTAGTTATTTTATGGGACAATAATTATTTTGTACTTATCATTCCATAAATTAGCAAGACGTATTTATACATTGTCTTACTGCAGCACGACCATTAAGTGTTTTCCAATAATTATAATATATTAATGTAAAAAAACTTAGCAAGGTAAGATTTGAAAAACATAAATATAACATTTGAAAGCTTTGACTTGAACTTAGTCTTAATAAAGCGTACAAATGTTCGAATTAATATTTTTGTGAAATCTTGTGAAAAATATTTGATATGCTCTTTGGGCAGTTGCTCAGTGGTTTTTTAAACATCAATGTGCTTCTGAACACCTCTTTGAACTTGAAACTGACTACTCAAAGTTGAAAATCAAAGAAAATGCCGTCGAGAAATAAAATAATAAATTCACCCATTTAGTTCTGACCCACACTAAGTCAAACCTGTATCGTGGGTATTAAGAACTTTGAGGGACAAAAATTTGTCCTGGTGCGAGAATCGAACCCACGGCCTTCCGCTTCACAACCGACTACTCACCCGCTGCGCCAGGGAGAAGTTCTATTAACGAACATTTATTTGAATAAGTCGAGTAGTCTAGTTTTTAAATGTGGGTTTTATTAATAATTTTGAATATTGACGGTGAGCGTCACCCCTACTGCGCAACCTTTCATTGTGTGTGGTCCGACATACATAATATTATGATCGTTTTTTACTTTATAGTTTCAACATAAAGAGATCAAACACTCTAGGTTGCAATATCATTAAGACAATACTTTCAATATAATATCTGATCGTTGCAGGTGCATTAATAAAGTGATTTATATTACTTTTATAGTAGGTACTCCTTATATATTATTTAGTAAATTAGAGCCAGAACAAGGCGTGGCCTCCTCTCAAAAACAAGTTAATGCAAAAATCATAGTTTACATCGTGCGTTTGAAGAAATTTATTGTACGTTTTTTAAAAGTTGACCTCGGTTGCAGCAGCGGCGCCTCTAGGTTAATCCACATTCCATCTACTCGTCACAAAGGATACGTAGTTATTGTATGAATATAACTGAGCTTACGATAAGTGACAGGTATAGACACCAGCACAAATCGCTGCTGTATTCCTACATCTAATGCCAAGAAATGTCTGGTGAGCTCCATATACAAATAATATATAATAATATCCAACAGCCACACACATTGCCTCGATCCCACAGTTACATACAAATCTTATGTCGTAGGTATCGGGAACTAAGAGAGACATCCGCTCTCACAGCACCCAGACTGTATTCAGATATTTGTAGATCACACAAACATTGCCTGAGTCGTATTAGTTTTGGCTTTTTGTCTTGAATTTGTTTCTCTATCATTCTTTGACGCGATTAGGGTATGTCATGCTCGCTTAAGGGTCTGTGCTTGCAGCGGCGTTATGTGCCGGGTCGGTCACTTCCCTGTGTCATGGTTGAAGTGGCCGATGGCTGGCACATACGTCATACTCGTGAACGGGTGCTGCTTGTGTGGACTGGTCTACCTGGATTGCTCATTGATTGTTAGATAGAATAATTAAATAACAGGTTGTATAGCCTCGTTTACGACTCTGCCTTGTATTGACATGTATATCGTATTTTTTTTGTCTCATGTGAATGTGACTTGTAGAATGTATTGTGAATTATTTTTATAATGTAATGACTAATAACAAAAGACCTACGGCTGAGTTTCTTGGTGCTTCTTCTCAGACCAGTGGGCATTTCCGAAGCACCAGTAGACTTTGACATTATTATGACATGTAAAAAGTGCCCCTAGTAGCCTAATTTACGAAATAAATGATTTGATTTGATTTGATTCATCTCTGTGGAATGGGTTTTAATTTTTTTTTATTCTGGCACGGAAAATAGACACTGCACTGTAAGCGCAGTACCGTCCAGTCAGAGTATCAAGTAGCGATAGACAACTATCTCTCGCTACTCAACACAATCATGCCGGTCTGCTGTGTAGCTTCTTGACACTACGCCTAAAGGACCCAGGATCATATGAAGGAGGGAACACGGTAGCTGGCAAACTGTTCCATGTGTGTGGCAAAAATACGAGTTTGCGAACCTCTTGGTTCGGGCTGGGGTAGTAGACACCACGAAGCTGTGGCTCCGCAAGCTCGTACGCGTAGTTTTGGTGTGGAAGGGAGAGGATGGGATAAGATTAGACAATTCTTCGGAGCATTCGCCATGATACAGACGGTAGAACACACTAAGCGAGGCAATGTCCCTTCGCAGCTGTAGCGGCTCTAGGTTGCTACTCACCTCTGTATTATTCACAATACGGATGGCCTGCCGCTGCAACCCATCCAAGACATCGAGTAAGTATTTAGCGCAACTGTCCTAGAGATGCGTACAGTATTCCATTCCCGGCCGCATCTGTACTTTATACAAGCGGTAGAGCTGACCAGGCGTGAAAAACCGCCGCACCCTGTTTAGGATTCCGAAATCCATTCCGTGAAATGGCGGATATTACGCCCTCGTTTGGATATCCATACCTAGGACACTAAGGTCATTCCGCATTGAGAGTAGAATACCCTGAAGAATCGAATCCGCGGTCTCTCGCTTCACAGTCTTGAAATTCTTCTGTTTTTAAAAGATTTTTAATATAATAAATGAAGTCGACTCTTGTTGATTGTCTTTCTGGTTGGCTGGCTGGTTGATTTAACTAAACTTAAGATTTATATCACTGTCCTTAGCAGCGAGGTGAATAACCTTCATAAGTAAATTAGACTAGTGTGAAATTACGGAAATAGATAAATAAAATAACCCAAAAGAAAAAATATTTCCAATCATAGATATCTCAATAGTTATTATTACAGTATAAACATATTTGTTTACAGATAAACGTCTAAAAATAATTTTAAAGCAACACGATTTCGTCGTTTACTCATTAAGCTTGCGTAATTCTAAACTTATCTAAAAATTTTAATCCCATTGTAACAAAATGCCTTTAATGTGTAACATTTTTTGATAAGATGGAATCCCTGAATGTGTTATGTACACAAAGTTATTACACGGGCATCCTTACCTATGATTTGCGTAATTACCATTCCCAAAATCTAATTTTTAACTTTAAAATATTTTACTGGTATGTTTAATGCAGTTAGGTGAGACTATAATTACACTTTTTTTTTCTCAACTGTCACGGCCCTGAAATATGTCGTTGCAAGGGTTTGTAAAAAAGATAAGAATAGATAATAATGTAAGTAAGTACTCTTGGTAGCGGACGAGAAGCAGGAATTTCATAAGGTGAATGACCGCTAACAATTTTATGGTATATAGAATAAATGCTGTAGTCAATTCATCCTAACACGTGCGAAACAAAAGTTTATTTTTGACGCCGTTGTTTTGCGGCGAAAATTCATATTGACTTTAATGAGTAAGTTTTAAGATACAAAAGTTATAATACTTAGTCGATGTTTCTAGATTTGAAATATTTTATTAGGAAATAAAAGAATTTCAATATGGATTACTAGACAACAAGTTAATAATAATACATTTTTAAAGGTTGTCGTGATTTTTTTATTGAGACAAAAAAGGTATATTGTACTTTGAACTCAGAATTTCAGACAGACTAGGCTACTCTTTTGTTGTTTTTGTTTTGCAATTACTGACACCGATTCGAGAAAGAATTTTACGATAACGAAATTCATTTGCTAAGACAGTAACATTCTCGCTTATTTACAACTAGCTGTTGCTCGCGGCTCCGCCCGCGTGGAGGTCATGTTTGGGAGAAAAAGTATAGAATACAAAATACCAATATTCATGCGTTTAACTTAAAAATAACGGATTTTCATACAAACTTTCATTCCCTATTTTACCCCCTTAGGGGCGGAATTTCCAAAAACCCTTCCTTAGTGGATGCCTACGTGATAAAAGGTACCTACTGTCAAAATTTCAAGTCTCTAACCCCAGCCGTTTAGGCTGTGCGTTGATCGATCAGTCAGTCAGTCAGTCAGTCAGTCAGTCAGCTTCTTCTTTTATATATACAGATAGGAATTATTTTAAGACTAGAATACAACTTCGTTATAAATATCATAGCAAAATCGATTTAGGATATCAAATCGATAAAAGTAATGTAAATCAAATCAAATCATTTATTTTGTAAATTAGGCCACTAAGGGCACTTTTTACATCTCATAATAATGTTAAGGTCTACTAGATGTAGAGAATAGATTACAATAATAATGATGTGAAATGTAAATAAACAGCCCTGTATTATACACTGTCCCACGGGTGGGCATGGGCCTCTTCTATTAATGAGGGTGTTAGTCCACCAGGTTGGCCTAGTGCCGATTGATAAAACTCATATACCTTTAATATTAGATATATAAGTATGACAAGTTCTCAGATATTCAAAATTTAAAAAGTAAATAAACCTCGATAATATCCGTAAAATTAGTTTTATTTTATTATGTTCTATTCGCGTAAACTTAAGAAGCCATTGTATGCAAGTGTACTCACGTTTTCCTTCATCGATAAAGCAAACGACAATCAATCGTAACTTTGAACAATCATAGGTGAGCATAAGTTATCACGACTTAAGCTCACGAGTGTATCCCTGAAGGGGTAGGCAGAGGTACATGGTAAGCTTATGCACATGGCGATAGGCATATCCCCTGTCACATCATGATGAAAAAAATAAGGTCCAATGGTGGATGCAGTAGTTGTACCTGTCTATTAAAATTTATACTTTATTTATAGGGTACGTGCAACTGCTAGTCACTTAACTAGACAAGCGAAAACACCATGCAGAATTATTGACAGTAATTTTTTAGCTATTTTTTCGTGTTGCAACAGCCCTTTCACTTAGCGATCACTTAATATTTATCCGAAATCACTGTTCAATCGCAATTCTAATTAATGAAATACTTTAGCTCTATTCTTCGTCAAACAATACGCAGAATTCGTTAGTCATTTTTGATGATTAATAATACAACCCATAATATTTACAGTAGCGTGTTGAAACTGCCATGTATTACTAGTTTATTATGAATAGCGTAGCAAATGCAGTAGACATTTAAAATGAAGTAGACATTTAAAATGAAGTAGATAATGACAACGGCTATTACTATTAACAATTATTGTTTAATTGCAGCACTACAGAGGATGTATAGCCGATGTGGGTAGTGACTAGTGAGTATTTCACTACCCATTCAAATAATTCCATCGGTATTCATTCTCATTTTAACATTATCTGGAAGGGATTCGGCGTGTTTGTTTTGGAGGTCCCGGAATCCTTCTGTAGTGTTGATGGAGACAACCATGGGGTTTTTAGCCGCCTCGCCAAGACGGGCATCCAAGAGGAGAAGGAACTATAAAATTGTATTAATATTATTTAAATTTGAACCACCTCATTGATTTTATGGCAGGCTTGAAAGCTATTCTGGGGTCCTAAATCCATTTAAGTTCTGTGTTCGTATACTCCTTACGGAGGAAATTGGAATTTTGTTAATCGCTTCGTAAAATGTGAATTGCCCCTGGTTCAATCTTGTATTCGATATAATGACATTCACAGGCTCGCTCGATATCGCAAGTCGACCGGAAATATGTCATCGAACAGCGGGTGCACTAGGTGCCCCTCTAAATATCTCTTCAAAAATACAAAATCGAGATTATGAATGTGAATATTCTAGCAATCTTCTAAAATTCATAATGATAAAACACATAATTATAACATTGCCCCTCTAGTAATTATGAGAATCATTAGTAACAAAAAAAACGAATGAGTTTTTAATTGATGCAAGCATGCAACTGCCTAAATCGTAAACGCACGTGTTGTGTCGTATTCAATAGAATAATAGGACCATCAACGGTAAGTATCCGTTCGGTTGGCACGATCAAAATGCATCGTAGAATGCCGAAATGCAGTTTGTGGATTATTACGTGCGCAGCGTATCAAACTTTTCAAACATTGAGCCATCACTTTTGACTTTGACTTTGACGTATAACAGGTGGGTCTTATCTACACTGATACGTTTTACGATGCCTACATAATAAACAAGTGATGACTTATTTTTCGAATAGCTAGTTCCAAAGTATAATAAGAGTACTTGTAGCTTTTAAAACAATTTTAATGATTTTTATTCCTCTTATTAGTCCACATCGACGAAATCATCAACAAGCTGGAGCCATTGTCTAAAATTAGAATTATAAGGGTGCCGTACCAGAACCTATTAACGTCGGGAGTGCATTAAAATGATTTCTAGTCCCGCGAAAAGTAGACCTAAAATTCCAAAAAAGCTAGTGTATTTTTGGAATGTCTGAATCGCTATTTATTTAAATTATTATAGAATCTATTTAGAACCGGTCGGTCTCGGAGCCCGGCTTGCAAGCTAGTGAGACTGGTGTACATCTGTCGAAGTCTCGGCCAATCAGAACGGCAAGCATGCGCACATCTGCCGTGCGCACGCAACGTGCCCGCGTGTTCTGTTGCCTTTGTAGCTATTTTTTGTGGTTGTACTTACGAAGAAAGGAATGAATGCGACGTGATTGAAAGATCCTGTACTTTTTGTATTCATAATATCGGTTAGACCTATTGTCTAAGAATGTTGGTAGATCTGTTGGAGAAGAAGTAAAATAATTCGGATCATGTAGGAGTACCTAAATGGTTTACTTTAAAGTCGCACGTTGCACAGATCGTAAAAGTTACACTTAATTATCACATTTTACACACATCATACACTTTATTTAACACTATTTTGTTAAATAGAGCTCAACTATGAATCATTTTGTATATATAGAATGTCCGTAAGTGTTATCATATAATGTATATCTTAAAATAGCAGATGATGTATGTAGTAATGTGCTAATAATTAGGACAAATGTGTTGTGTTTTAATCAAAAAATGTGTAATCCAAATAGCGAGTCTAGCCAAAAATTAAAACAGTCAGTCTATTCAAAATGAGATTCACCACCACCCGCGACGCCCGAAACTTTTAAACAAATCTTTGTATGAAGTCAGCTCTGAAGTAAACGAAGCCTGAAAGAGCTTTTGGCAACCTTGCTCTCATAGTCTCAAATCATAATCATTAAGAACAACACATGCCATGTATAGAATGCCGTGTAATAATAATTGTTGCCCTATGTTTACTACTAGATGTTGCCCGCGGCTCCGCCCGCGTGGAGGTTATTTTTGGAAGAAAAGGTATATAATACATGAAGGCAGCTTAAGCTATTATACCTTTCTATATTTTGCTATCTCATAGGAAGTTTGCAATTTCGGGATAAAAAGTGACCTATGTCATTTTCTAATCCCTAGACTGCCACTATATAAAACTATACTATCTTGTACTGTACTGAACTGTACATTTTTCTGGGATAAAAAGTAACCTATGTGCTATTCCAGACTATAATCTATCTCTGTGCCAAATTTCAACCAGATCCGTCCAGCCATTGCAGCGTAAATGAGTAACAAACATCCACCCATCCATCCAAACATTGGCATTTGTAATATTAGTAGGATTTATCTATAGTATAAATTATGATTATTTCATTTTTTACATAATTTATTATTAATATTTATTATATATTTTCTAATATGGAACTCCCCTTAGACATCGCGATAAGCGAGCAAAACAGTCGTGAACTCATAAAAACATTTCATTTGGGTAGGTAGGACTTCATGCGATTAAAAAATATATAGCTGTAATGTGACTAAATAATATACATAATATTATGAATCTATCGCTTCTAAGTACGGAAATCAACACGGATAAATATTATCTATGAACGTTCAACTATCGAGGTCATTCATTAATATGTACTTAGTCTTCGCCCCGACTCGTAGAATGACCAATTAACAATAGGACATGCCAGTTTTATATTTTAGAACTTGTATTCGTTCATTAAGGTCGAGAAATGGAACGCATTTTTAATGATTTGTCGCTTGGCTAGAGCATCTGTCGCATACCCTTGCTCTACAAGATTTTCCAGGCTTCCTACAAACTGGGTCGAGCGCCTCTGAACTTGTTAGTGGGGTGCCGCGTACTTGCACGTTATTGAAATAGCATTGCAGACATTTTAATTTTTATTTGGTGCTATAAAGTTGAGCAGCATTTACAACATATTTTATAATGTATGGGTAACCGTGTGCATATGGATTAAGTGAGCATATTCTAAAAAACGTTTTAAAAATACTAACTAGTAATTTAGTAAAAGTTCTAAAACAATTGTTAAACCAATCTTGCAAATTCCAAAAAGATAAAAGCAAAGGTAAATCAGTTAATGTCTGCTCACTCAGTTCTGAAGAGCGGTCAGCCAATTCTACAAATGTAATTCTACAAAATCAGAAGCCATTTTACACATAAAATGGCTTCTGATTTTTAGTAAAACCTCAGTAAAGTGACGGTATTTCATTGCCGATCGGCTAGGGCCTCATTTAAAAAGGTACAAATATTTTTTTGTGCTCACTCAATCTACACGCATTAAGAAGGCAAGATTTTTTCGACTCAACTACTGAATTAAGTTTCATTATACCTATAATTAAGTTCCATAATATAACTATAGATTTAACGCACTAAACTAATGAGTATACATAGTTTTATACATTTCCGGTACCTCCAAAATAAACACGTCGGAACTGTATTGTAGCACCTACTATCAGCGAAAGTAAAATCGTTTAGACTGCTTCAAACGGCGATTTGATCATGAAATCTGAACCTAATATAAATACATAATGTGCAATTTAACAATGTAACACCTCATTCGTTTCAACTTACCATTATATCCAAATCTATTGACATAGGATAAAAGGTGTAAAATACTGCATGAAAACAAAATATAATGTGGGGTGTAAAAAAATAAAGAGTGTATGAAAGCTCAAGTTGAAAAAATGTGCGTTTATGAATAAATACGGTTTACTGAATAGATAAACGATACAATTACAATAAAGATAATAAACTAGCCTTTAAGCAGTAAACCTTTGAAAAAGTTTTCAGGGAGCTTATTTAGACTAATAAGCTGTCTTTTATATAAACTTTTATACTGTCGAATGTATGTACTCGTATAGTACTAGAAAAGGAACTGTTGCAAACAAAAAATATTTATACAGGGCCGTATTTGTGTCTAATATATTTATCATTTATGATCTCACAATGTGGCTTTGCTCCCTATCATCGGACATAAATAAATATTAGGAACATGTCCTCTCCTATTAACCTCTGCTCTTCTGATTATGTTTACTGAAATAAAAATATTTTTTACAGGGTCAGTGCTATGCGAGGACGAAACAATTGGCCCGATCTTCATGAAGGAACCTCCGAACCGAGTGGATTTCAGTAACACGACTGGCGCGACGGTGGAATGTGCTGCACGTGGATCTCCTGCTCCGGATATAATTTGGGTACGCGCTGATGGAAGTGCTGTTGGAGACGTCCCTGGATTGCGTCAAGTTAGTATTTTACTTTACATACATACATATACATATACACTCACGCGGCACGCCTGTAATCCCCGGCAGAGGTGTAACCAGTACACCTACTTTTCGCTGAATTTCGGTCCCATAATGTGATAGAGGGCGAGTCTATCGCCATACCGGGCACAGGTTACAGACTCCGGGCTAATACTGAAAATTTCCAGATAGAAAATCCCAATATCACTTTACCCGACCTGGGGATCGAATCCGAGACCTCAGCACAGCAGTCGTAACGCATGCGCAATTACAACTGCGCCACCGAAGCAGTATTTTACTTTATTAGCTAAAAAAGGTATTTTACTTTTTAGTACCGAAGACGCATTTACTCTCCGTGTGCAACTTGCAAGCGCAAGTCCGGCCCCACGTGGAGTACTGTTCTCATCTCTGGGCAGGAGCCCCGAAATACTTGCTAGACCCACTTGACTCCTTACAGAGGCGGGCCGTTCGAATTGTCGGGGATCCTGATATCAGGGATAGCCTGGAACCGTTGGGGCTGCGGAGAGACTTCGGGTCTCTCTGTTTGTTCTATCGGTTGTTCCACGGGGAGTGCTCCGGGGAACTGTTCAAAATGGTGCCTTCATCACCATTTTATCATCGCACCATCGCAGCAGAGTTCATCCATACCACCTGGAAACGATTCCGTCTAGCACGGTCCGATTCCAGCGTTCATTTTTACCACGAACGTGCAAGCTCTGGAATGAACTCCCTGCAGCGGTGTTCCCTGAGCGCTATGACATGTTTTTCTTTAAACGAGGCTTAAAAAGAGTAGTCCTTCAACGGTAGGCAGCGGTTTTGCTTTGCCCTGGTATTGCAGAAGTCTATAGGCGGCGGTGACTACTTACCATCAGGTGGCCCGTCTGCTCGTCTGCCTATCGAGGCACTAAAAAAAAATTTATGTTCACGGTTTTGTGAAACTCATTCCTGATAGCAATCTAGGCGGAGATGTTCTTCTCCATTAATTAATTAATACTATGTTCTACATAAAGATTTTTATTGGTAGCGAATAACAAAAATAATCCCCCATATGCTGGTGCTTATCGGTCATGAAGTCTCATATGTCGGACGACGGTGTCCAATGTTGCCAGCACTTCTTTTCTTGGTTATTTGGCCATACTTAAATGTGTATAACGTGAGACCAAAAGATTCTCATAGTTCCTGATATTTGTTGGGTGTTGTTTATTTATTGCTATTGCAGTTATAACACATGAACTCCATCACCGCGATAACATATACCTTACACAGTATACATTATATAAAAGGTATATGATAGATTTCTACATACATACATACACTCACGCCTGTAATCCCCGAAGGGGTAGGCAGAGGTGTAACGAGTACACCCACTTTTCGCCGAATTTCGGTCCCATAATGTGATAGGGGGCGAGCCTATCGCCATACCGGGCACAAATTCCAGACTCCGGGCTAATACTGAGGAATTTTTAGATAGAAAAACCCAATATAACTTTTACCCGACCCGGGGATCGAACCCGAGACCTCAGCACAACAGTCGTAACGCATGCGCAATTACCACTGCGCCACCGAGGCAGTCTAGATTATCAGATAGATTTCTAGATTTCTCCTATATCCTCTATATCTCCTATCAAAATTAATTGAACACATGTTTAATAAAGCGTTCTGCGTTGCAAAGCCGTGAGTGGTTTAAACAATAATGCACCCTGTTGAACGCACGAATAAATTATGTTTACTAGAGCATGGATCTGTCCTTCTAACGTTGTAACTACACATTTTAAATCAAGTATAGAATTAGCTCATACAGTATTATTGAATGTACTTACGAACTCTCGACTGCTGGTGGCGTTGTTATAATTATCAACGCAGTACAACTTCTGTTATGAGGTCTCGGGTTCAATCCCTGGGTCAGGTAAAATTGTAATTGATATTGGGTTTGTCTACCAGGAAGTATTCAGTCTAAGTCTGACGTATGGAATTGTTCCTGGTACCTATGGCGATTCTCGATAGGCTCGATGTCTATCACATCATGTGACGGTATTAAGCTTGGCGAAATGTGTGTGTACTAGTTACATCTCTGCTTACTAATAACAAATATACATTATAATAATAATACATAAATAATACAAGCCCTGTATGTCCCACTGCTGGGCACGGGCCTCCTCTACTAATGAGAGGGGTTAGGCCTTAGTCCACCACGCTTGCCTAATGCGGGTTGGTAGACTTCACATACCTTCGAAATTCGTATAAGAATTCTCAGTTATGCAGGTTTCCTCACGATGTTTTCCTTCACCGTTAAGCAAGCGATAATTTACATTTAATACACACATAACTTTAGAAAAGTCAGAGGTGTATGCCACTTGGGTTTCGAACATACGACTTTCGTCTTGGCAGTCCGTACGGCAACCTTCCTTTCAATTGACCCACTACTACTATAATCAGTGAAATAATGAATCTAATCTACACATTCCGCATGTAATGAATAACGAACATGACTCTAACGATCTAAACACGCTGATAGTCGCTATCAACCTGATAAACTCTGCTCTATTCGCGCCATTATACTTCACCGTGCTGTATTGTTTTTACCCGACTGTACCAAGAAAAGAAGTTATGTTTATCAAATGTATATTTAGGTGTGTAGGTTTGTATGTTATAAGTAACAATGATAAGTTTTAAATTTTTATTCAGGTTCAAGCCAATGGAAATCTGTTGTTCCCGCCTTTCCGTGCTGAGGATTACCGTCAGGAAGTCCATGCACAAGTATACGCTTGCCTTGCCCGTAATTCTGTTGGCACTATACACTCCAAGGATGTCAACGTACGAGCTGGTGAGTTAGAACATGTTTTTTAAATATTTTCAACAATTTACACTGACAATGAAACGATTATGTCAATATTAATACTTAAGTCGATCAATGGATCAAGGACTTTGATAACGTTCCATTTAGAATAATACAATATGTAAACAAAGCTGTTTAGTATAATGTCTTCGACATTTGTTGCAAATAACATAAATATAATAATAATTGTGCCTGCATAGAGAAAGAAAGTTAATAATAAAAACTTAGAAGTACAACCATTATAAATATTTTTTATTATCTCAGGGATATTTAATGGTTTAAGCTTTACATAGTAGGTACACTATATACTTAACTTTAACTCTTACTACAAAGTTTATCTTAAACTCAAAAAATTGTATCTATACAAATTAAATTTTTGTTGTGATTTTTTTACGAACCAAAGGTACTTATTAAAATCTAGTAATAATTTTGAATATCTATAATAAAGATTAAAATTTCAGTCACACATTATGAAGGCTATCCATCTTTTTTTCTTATTCTGGCACGGCAAAGTGACACACTGCACCTGATGGTAAGCGCACTGCCGTCCAGTTAGTGTATCGAGTAGCAAGAGAATCTATCCCTTGCTACTCCACACAATCATGCCGGCCTGCTTCTTCACACTACGCCATGGGCAAGAAGGTGAAGAAGCGGTCGAGGGTCTTGTGTCAGAGTAGGTACTCAGAAGGCCGCAAAACGGCCAAACATCGTACCCCAACTCTAGACCCCGACAGAAACCCGATGTACACTTGCTGATCCCGGAATGCAACACACTTGCGTGTGCCACTATGGCAGGTTTTACAATCTGTGTACGGTGCTCGCTATCCGGGCGGATATGAATATCCTACCACCAGCAAATAGCAGCACTATCTGATGATGCGATATTATGCGATGTTTGTGCACTTCACGAAGATGCATGCATTCCGAATTTTGAACTCTGCGTATTGTTGTTATTGCTACGTACTAAAATACTTCTAAGTACTACTATAACTGTAAGTTATAGCAATGTAGTGCATAGCAATAGAAAAAGCATGCAAATTGTAAGTAGAATCAAGCACATTATGCACTGTAGGCAGTGCGGCTTGGAATACGTACATATTTGTGTAGCGAACAACTATATCTTTGGCACGAGATAGCTTCCCATCAATAATACTTTATTATATCACTAATAAAAAATATAAACTGATAAGGGCAAACAATAACAAGGACATAATAAAAAACCCTTCTATCGAATAACAGTAAGCCACAGAACACTTAATTGTATTTGATCTTGAAATTTCTTCATTGCTATGCGTAGGCACGTGATAGGTTTGTATTTTGCATAGAGACAATGATTGAGTATGGCTGTCACTATGGATTTAAAACTGTATAAGTGACTGCTGATTCATTGTCAAACAAATGAATCTTCACATTCACAAGCTCACACATATATTTTTCCAAAGTCGGGTTAATTCTTGTTTAAGCTCCTAAAAATATGTGCGATAGCTCATTCGATTCGGAATGATGACGTCTAGAAAAATGTATCTAAAAGAACTAACCCGTTTTTGAACTTGTTGACTAGACTATTTATGGCAAGGCACGGAAAGAATAACTGAAATATATATACCAAAAGTAGATTGTGTGAAAGAATACCGAAATATATATATACGAAAAGTAGATTGTGTGAAAGTATTGTTCATAATATTCTTTTTTATCCAGTGTCGTAAACGTATAAGACGTGGTAAAAGAGTAACGTTACATTACTTAGATAAGAGCTAAATGTTCAGTTACTTATTATGTCCTACTATTCAACAAATTTATTGCTAAAATGAAACTATTTACATAAAGATAATTTATTAGTTTTCACACGTTAACGATTTTTAAATATTAATACCTAACGGTATAGTTTATACACAAAACACACTCATTGACTAGTCATACCTACAAACAAATATAATTAAAAAACAGATCATTGCTTTGAAATAAAAAAAATATAAAGAATAATAATAGTCTATCTACATGATGTGCGTTGTATTATGTTCATATTTTTGGGGTGCTTACATAGTCAGCACTTTGATTAACATATTGGAGTTGATAGATAGATAGACATCATAGTATGATACATGAAGAGACAATAAGTAGGCATACGGGTGTCTCATTGGAAACGCACAGTTTAATACAAGCATGGCACCTAACGGATGAACCGAATTATAAAGTATACACCCCAGTTCGTGCAGCCGATGGAATAATGAGTTTATACTGTTAATTTCATTATAAATATTGGCTTTCATAAATAAACAAAACTGCCGAGCTTAGAGTTCGGTTATCTTGGAAAAGATCCATGAACACTCGTGGGTCCTCAACAAGCCATAATTTCAGTCTAACTAATGGAAATATCTTTACATTGAATTACATTATTATTCCCAGTATGTGAACCGGTGTGTTTGTGACCTCATTTGTATAGTATGGATTTATGAGTTCACGTATCAGTTCACGTCATATTAATCCAACTAAACAGCGCTACCTATTATGCTGGCCGACCAACTAGACTTATCCCACCAACACTTTCATGGTCGTGTGATCTCCCCACACGCAGATCTCAATTGGTCAACAAGACATTGCGATTAAACGGCATGCCATTTTTATGTGACTTTATTTAATCAATTAGTAAATGCAAGCAAGCCATTTACAATTCTCTAGCTAAAGAGTTGTCGGTGAACTTAATCGCATCTCAAAATGTCGGTTTTAAATTCCGTTTCAACACGAGTATGCAGAAATAATCGGGTGGATTACTGGCAGATATTTTATTTCAGAAATATACACTTTGTTTAGAAATAACAATAAAACTGGTTTCCCAAATTGATATGTTGTATTAAAATTCGCATTGTGCGTTCTCGATAAAACAAACTGTACAAAGCTTTTTTTTATCTCGATAACACGGTTTCCACTTTAAGTTTTCGATGTATAAATAAATATAATAATATAATATAATAAAACTCTGTGCATTTCTTTATGTTATTTTACTTTATCCTGGCCCGGCAAAGTGACCACACTGCACCTGATAGTAAGCGCAGTGCCATCCAATTAGAGTATCGAGTAGCAAGATACAATCTATCCCCCGCTACTCAACACAGTCATCTTCTTCTTCATCACTGCTTTTTCACACTACGCTATCGGCAAGAAGGTGAAGAAGCGGTCGAGGATCTAGTGTCAGAGTACTTAGAAGGCCGCAACGGCCAAACATCGTACCCCAACTTTAGACTCCCAACAAATACCGGATGTACACTGGCTGAACACGGAACGCGACACACTTGCGTGTGCCACCATGGCGGGTTTTACACACTGTGTACGGTGGTCGCTATCCGGGCAGATATGAATATGCTACAACCAGCAAAACCCATTATGTGTACCTATGACACATGCATGTAGCGCATTACCACACGTGTTAAAAGTTCAAAACTGTTTAATCCGAAGACAACTCACAGCGTATGCCAGAAACGCACAATAATCCTACATAGGCACATATTATATTAAGGAAGACCCAAGTTAAAGACGAAAACACGTCCATGATGTTAGCCTCCGATTACCATGCGTTAACACCATACGACATACATACATACATGATCTCACGTACGCACCATACATAAATGTATACATCTGTATCCTATGAACTGTCATTCAATTCTACACTCATCGGCATGCTATTGTGAAGGCAACAGAGAAAGAAACAGAAAAGAAACTATAATGAAGGCACGTTGAATGTAACGCAACGCACATGATGCTGTTTCAAAATAAAGTACTATTATAAATTAAAAAATAGACATAAAACATACATAAACAGATATCGTCATACCAGTAGCGGACTAAGTGCGGTGCGCAAGAGACGGCCCTTTTCTTGAAATCTGGGGCTGGGGGATTCGCAAGATTTGAAGAGCCCCAAGACCTAATCATTTTTAATCGAATTCTAAACAGTCACAATATTTTATTAGATCGAGTTGTCTGCTTGTAAACCGAGGGCCTTATTTAGTTTCGTCACTTCGGACCCTTGATCGGCTTAGTCCGCTGCTGTGTCTCACTACAAATTTATAAAGACACGATGTTAATGCTAAAGGGCATTGCACCCTTTTAACCAAAGGGTAAATGAGGTTAATTTAATAATAATTCAAGGGTCATTTGCAATCTAATAGGTTCCTATTCCTTTCGTGAAAAGATGCTTGTAATGTGGTTAGCGAGTACTTATACTTTCGGAGTACGAGGTTGGATACAATTTATTTTTTAAACAGTTTTCTAATTATCCGTGCAATTATTTGACGTTGTATAAATAGTATGATTTTTTTTAATATTAATATTTACAGAAATTAATTTAATGCTTTATAATGTTATTTTTACAAATAAGTGGTGGCACAGCATTACGACACGGACGTGAACAAAGAGTATGTTATCTTGGGAAACAGCATCATATTGAAGTGTCAGGTCCCGTCTTTTGTTGCTGATTTCGTAGAGGTTCTCTCATGGCACACCGATGAAAAAGAAGACTTCTTTCCTGGCAATAATTATGGTTATTGGACCATATATTTGTTTCGTCTTTCAACTCCTTATTCCTGAATTCCCGTGCACAAATATACAACGTAACTATTTCCACAGTTGTACAACAGGAGTACGAATCCGAAGTAAACAACGAATATGTGATACGTGGAAACTCTGCTATACTTAAGTGCTCGATTCCATCATTTGTGGCGGACTTTGTCAGTGTCATTTCATGGCAGGATGAATCTGGCAATTCTTTTGCTTCTGAGGAATCTAAAAATGAAGATGGTATTATATACAAAATATTGATAAAGAATGTTTTCCGTTCGCTCCACTCCAACCATTTCCTCATAATAAGAACACATAGCATGGAATAAAACTATATTTTACAGTCGTAACACAGTATTATGAAGCAGAAGTAGTATCGGAGTATGTCATCCGAGGAAACACAGCCGTACTGAAATGCAACATACCTTCTTTTGTTGCCGACTTTGTTAAAGTTGAAGCTTGGGTTAACTCAGAAGGCGGAGAATATTTGCTTACCGACGACATCGGTACTTTTAAATAAAAGTATCAATATAATTCCTAATCCTTTGCATCCTCCTTTATCTCACAATTTGCCAGTTTACCAAAGTACGATTATCTCCCCTATCTTCTTACAGTTGTGAATCAATTCTATGAAGCTGAAATACTCACTGAGTATGTAATACGAGGGAACGCCGCTATATTAAAATGTTCTATTCCCTCTTTTGTTGCTGACTTTGTGAAAGTGGAGGAATGGATTGACGAAGAAGGCACAATAATAAGTTATTCTAAAGAACTCGGTATCAAGACCTTACTAAATAAAATTACTCATACACTTCCCGTATTCACAACACTCCTTTACAACTCGACTATATTCCTTCCATATTAGTGTCTAATTGTTATTCTTCAGTCGTATCGCAGCATTACGTGACCGAAGCCGAAAATGAGTATGTGATCAGAGGAAACGCTGCCATTGTTCACTGCAAGATTCCATCTTTCGTTAGTGACTTTGTTTATGTTGAAGCTTGGCTTATGGATGATGGTGAAATATTCACAATAAGCAATACAAATATCAAGGGTATTAGTTCTAATATAACAATAATATTATAAAGTCTTAATCCTAATCCACAGAGCTGATCCTTGGGTTCGATTTAAAAAAAACTCCTTTTTATACAGTGGTGTCGCAATCATTTGAATCAGAGGCTGATAATGAATATGTCATTCGAGGGAATACGGCTATAATGAAATGTGAAGTACCAAGTTTCGTCTCAGATTTTGTTTATGTTGAAATGTGGATGGACAGTGAAGGTGGCACGTACTACCCTGGCAATGGCGAGGGTAACTTATGATCAAATATACAACAAATCCTAATCCAAAACCCTTCAAATTCTATCGTTTACTACAGCGGTTCTTCAAGTATACGAAGCGAGAGTCAATGATGAGTTCGTATTGCGAGGCAACACAGCAATTCTTAAGTGCATCGTGCCTTCTTTTGTTGCGGATTTTGTTCATGTCGTTGCCTGGACTGTTGATAACGACACTATATCAACAGAGGACCACGTAGACCTTGATGGTACTAATATAGTATAGTAATTAATAGCGTACATATTATCCATATCCTTCTCCTAAATTACGGAATACATAAACAGAATTGTGACAATTTCCCATACTAGACTTTTATGCTTTCACAGTGGTACATCAAACTTACGAACCTCGGGTCATCGACGAGGACGTTTTGCGTGGAAATTCTGCCATCGTTAAATGTATTATTCCTTCTTTTGTTGCTGACTATGTCCAAATTATAGAATGGGTGGCGAATGAAGAATCGTTCTCAGTATTTTCGTTCAACGGCTCCGAGAACAATTATGGTAATCGAGAGTAGTGCGTGGCCCCAATTGTTCCTATCCGCACTCCAAGTCCCCGGCCTCGGGTTGAATAGTTACATTAAGTCTAATGATGACCAAAAATTCTGATGTATACATTTCAGCTGTTAATCAGTTTTATGAGTCACAAGTATATGACATATATGTGATAAGAGGTAATGCTGCAGTGTTCAAGTGTCATATACCATCTTTTGTAACTGATCAAGTACAAGTAGTTTCTTGGCATGATACTGATGGCGGAGAATATATTTTAAACGACAGTCACGGTACTTTGCATTAAATATTGTTTTGTGTTAAATAATGCCCTCACTTCCTGTCCTACTCGGCTCGACTCAAACAGTAAACTGAAAGAAAGAACTCTACATTTTTAATATTTTAGTTGTATCTCAAGCCTATACTGTGAACCTGGTAGAAGAAAACGTTTTGCGAGGAAACGCCGCTATTTTCAAGTGCCTTATTCCAAGTTTCGTAACGGAGTATGTATCAGTAGTAACTTGGATAATTTCTGAAGGAGATGTTGATGAATTTGAAATCCAAATTAGTGATACTGCTAATAAAGAGGGTATTTTTGAGAGCATTTTTCAATACGTTTATAAACTCTCCTCTCCTTTATCCTTTTGTCGTCTTCATTTAAAAAAATGTTACTTTTTTTTACAGTCGTTACTCAGGCTTACACAGTAAATCTTATGGAAGAGAGTGTGTTACGAGGAAACGCTGTAGTTCTCAAATGCCACATATCTACTTTCGTAACCGAATATGTTAGTGTTTCATCATGGATTATCTCTGAAGGGGATACCGATGATTTAGAAATAAAAGCGGACTCTCATTATGATTTTGGTAGTTATTTGACAGGAGAATAACATATAATTTATTGAAATACCTTTCCTCCTTCCTTATCATATGTGGTCATTTGTCAGAAACAATTATCAAGTCTAGATACATGTCGCATCACTTACCCCCTTGATTGACCCTAAATTGATAGAAAAACGATATATATGAATTTAATGTTCAACGTTGCCACCTAACTTAAGTAAGGTTAAGAAATAATATACCTTAATTATTTTACATTTTCAACATGCAAAAATCACAGAACGTTAGATGTAAAGTATAAAGTCGTTGTTTGGTTATTTTCCAGTGGTATTTCAGTCATACACAGTACATTTTTTTGAGGAAAGTGTGTTACGAGGTAACGCGGCAGTACTTAAATGTCACATTTCGACTTTCGTAACTGAATATGTCAGTGTTTCATCTTGGATAATCTCTGAAGGAGACACGGATGAATTGGAAATTCAGGAAGATTCAAATAATTTTGGTACTTGTTTAGAAAATAATATCAAATATGATAATCTCAAAACACCTTCCTCTGTCCTTAACATTTTGTCATAAATAGTAATAAAATGTTATTAGTGTAAAGTTCACGTAATTTTTTCTTCTCTTATTTAGTAATATCTAACATTTACAGTTATTAGACAAGCTTATACGGTGAACTTAATGGAAGAGAATGTTCTTCGTGGCAACTCTGCTATTGTAAAATGCCATATACCAAGTTTTGTATCTGAGTATGTTTTTGTGTCATCTTGGATCATATCTGAGGGAGAGCTTGATGATATACAAATCCGATTGAATGAATCTTCCACTTTAGGTATTTTAAAACAATGAAGTTTATGTATCGTATACACCCCTCACTTCCTTCCTACACCAAAGGAAAATTTGTTTCACCATATTTTGAAAATACTGAATGCGAAATTCATTTATTCCTGATTTGGTTCTTTTTCAGTGGTATCTCAGGCATACACTGTACATCTTTGGGAAGAGAGTGTATTACGGGGCAACGCAGCTATTCTCAAATGTCACATTTCTACTTTTGTAACGGAATATGTTAGTGTTTCTTCTTGGATTATCTCTGAAGGAGACGCCGATGAGTTGGAAATTCAAGCTGATTCTAACGATGCTGGTAGTTTTATTAAGAATATAAACGCCTCATCCTCTCCTCCTATCTGTAGCTCTACAACATGCACCATGCTAGACTAAATGTCATAGGACACGTGAAGATTTTGAGTACTTGATTCCACATAAAATTTTGCGTACTACAAGAGTAAACTTTTAACGCATATCTTTTATTGCGATATTTTTCAGTGGTAACCCAATCGTACACCGTATATCTGTGGGAGGAGATGGTATTACGCGGTAATTCGGTAGTATTGAAATGTCACATTCCGAGTTTCGTCACCGAGTATGTTACGGTAACATCCTGGATCATTTCTGAAGGGGACCAAGACGATATGGAGATAGATTTGAATACTGGTGCTAATTTAGGTACCTTTTCATGCGCTATATAG
Organism: Laothoe populi; assembly: GCA_905220505.1. NCBI lineage: Eukaryota > Metazoa > Arthropoda > Insecta > Lepidoptera > Sphingidae > Laothoe > Laothoe populi. The sequence continues at coordinate 11,450,871 of HG992155.1, read as the reverse complement.
CAGTCGGATCAATAATCCTTTCCGCTATCCTCGTCTTGTCTCAAATGAAATAACAATTATATTATATAAGACACTATACAAGTTCGAACTTTTTTAATTAGTGTATATAATTTTGTAATGCCCAGTTTTGCAATTATTCCAGTCGTATCGCAGGCTTACGACGTAAAGTTTTGGGAAGAATACATTTTACGTGGAAACGCCGCAATACTAAAATGTCAAGTCCCAAGTTTTGTCTCTGAATACGTTTCGGTTAGCTCTTGGATAATTTCTGAAGATGAGAACGAACAAGAAATCAAATTAAATTCTTCTTTAAGTCTAGGTATTTGCAATTAACTTTCACTTTTACATATTTGCCCAATCCCAAGTCCTTGTTAAATTTTATTCTCCTAAACGATGTGAGATTGTTTTCAAATGTTGACGGTAATCGGAAAAAAGAATCAATTATGTAGGAGGAGTACCTGTTATATACTCTGGATATTGCATATCTGTACAAGGCGTGATACATTGGTTCATATTGTTTCAGTGGTTTCTCAGTCGTACGCAGTCAATTTAATGGAAGAGTACGTTCTGAGAGGAAATAGTGCTATTTTAAAATGTCACATACCAAGCTTCGTATCTGAATATGTTTTCGTCACATCATGGATCATCAGTGAAGGCGACGAGGAACTTGATATCAAACTTGATTCAAATCAAAATTTAAATGGTAAAAATCATGATATAGTTTGCAAAAAATGTAGGCTGAAGTTTGTTTGTCTCTTCGTGCCGTGGAAGCAAAAAAAACTCTGTTAAATTCTTGTCAGCTGACTTACTTCATCTTTCGGTTAATGATTCGTAAAAGCGACACTGCGATATTGTTTGGTCGTCATTTGTAGGTTGTTCCTATAATGGGTTCCTTTTCCTCCAGAGGCCTCACGGCCTACCCATCCTCAGTTCCTCCTTCCTTAGATTTAGTGCATGCAATGGATTTTTTAAGTAAACAAGCAACCTTATGTTGCTTTTCAATGAAATAAATTAATTTTTAGTTTTTATTGAGAAACAATTTTCTTTAACGTGTATTTCATATTTCAGATGGCAAATATTTAGTGCTTCCATCTGGAGAATTGCATATCCGTGATGTGGGACCCGAGGATGGTTATAAATCTTATCAATGCCGTACTAAACACAGGCTTACTGGTGAAACTCGCTTATCTGCTACTAAAGGAAGACTCGTCATTACTGGTGTGTGAAATTATTTAATTAATTATTATTCTAGTTCTAAGATGCGCTATCAATTCATATTCTTTAACTACTTTTTTATAAATATAATGAACTTCAAATTTATGCAACACTCAGAGATTGAAGATGAAATTTAACGCCTTAATAGCTCTATAATGTTCTATTATCGCATCATATTTATCTGTTTTCAGAAGTTTTGAATAGAATTACTAATTTTATTTATATACATATAAACAGATAACAATATATTAATAATATTTCTTGCATTATTATTTAAATGGAGCTTTCATTGAATAAATTATTTTAAATAAGCAAATACAAAAAAATATACTTAAAAGATCAATCATTAAGAATACACGATTAACAATTTAGGATTAATTTATCACAACTGTGTAAGAAAATACTCTCTTTATAATATATCTCGTTATAACTATTTGAAGTACTTTGTACATATTATTTTTAGATCTGTAATGTTGAGAGTATATTTTTACTAATTTACATTTATCTTTTTGATGTGTTAGTAGTTTTTAAAATAGGAAATAAGTACAGTCTCAAAATGAAACTGCTGTAAAATAGGATTGAAAAGGTTTCAAAATTCAAAATTACTAAATACAATTTACCTGATAACTAGTAGTCAAGATAAGCGAGACTGTTCTAATTTCAATATGTTAACGTTTATACACACTACAAAAGTGTCTATAAATATATTCAATGTTTTACAACTTGCCTGAATGTTGGGATAGGGTACCCTGCAGAGCCTTGACTCGCACATTTTTTACAATAATATTCGCGCATTGCCATAAACTTATTATTAAATGGAGAGATAGGGGCATATTATAAGGACTGGATCTTTGTGATTGAATTGGATATCTAGCGGTCCCACCTTTTCCCAACATACACAGAGCCGGTGGGTCATGTTCCTCCAAGAGTTCCGAGTGCGCAGACATCTATTGGCTTCCAGTTTAGCGAACATACCAGTCTCGCTGTTTTGTGCCCAGCACAGGCATTTCCTGCACCTCTGTACCGGTAAGACTACTATACGAATTAAAATCGTCCTTAAATCGTTCTAAAAGCCACAAGCAGTGCACATAGGCTCATATTATTAGGTCCTCTAAAATATTCCTTGTCCCCGTGTTCAGGTAAATTGGGTACATTACGTTGTTCGTAGACAATTTTCTACTTTTTAGAACCGGTTGGGCGAGTACCTCCTAAGTTCGCATCTATTTTAACTGGAACTATGTTCGAGGTTAAGAAAAATGATTCATACGCTTTGCAATGCCCTGCGCAAGCGTTCCCAACCCCACTATTCAGGTAAATGTTGATCCAGACGCAGTGGGTATTTTTGTCACTATTTCTATAGAACCTGTTGGACGCGTACCTCCAAAATTCGCTTCTGTTGTGATGGGAACTATGATTGGAATCCAGAGAGATTATTCATTGGCATTGCAATGTCCTGCGCAGGCGTTCCCCGTTCCAATCTTCAGGTACGATGCCTAACACTTCATTTTGTTATTATAAGGTTTACTGCTCTTGAATGTATAAGCAATATAGTAAATGTATAATTTTGCTATAGAACCTATGGGGAAAGTATCTCCAAAATTTCCATCTTTAGAAAAAAGTAGACTTTTCAACTTCGAGACGAAACAAAGTTTTTCTCTTTTGTGTCCCGCACAAGCCTTCCCTGCCCCAATGTTTAGGTAAGGCATCAGGAAATTGATACTCATAATAAACATAATTTTTGTTTCGTTTACAAATAAAATATTCCTTTCATAGAACCTATGGGAAAGGTGTCTCCAAAGTTCCCCACTGGAGATATAAGTAGAACGTTTATTGCGAATGCGAAGGACAGTGTTCCTTTACTGTGTCCGGCGCAAGGGTTCCCTGCTCCAGCGTTTAGGTAATTATATAGAATATTCTCTATGACTGTATACTCTTTCGTGGACAGAACCTATGGGCAAAGTGTCTCCAAAATTTCCATCAATGGAAACAGGCCGCAGCTTTACTTTTTCTTCAAAGTCTTGCGTCACAATGCTTTGTCCGGCACAAGCGTTTCCGTCACCGATGTTCAGGTATTATTATTTATACTTAATATTGTGTCTTTAGAGCCAGTGGGTCGGGTACCGCCAAAATTTCCTTCGATGGATAGTTCAAGAAGTTTCAGCGCTGTGTTAAACGACAATTTAACAATACTCTGTCCAGCACAAGCCTTCCCAGTCCCATTATTCAGGTAAATTAGGAAATATATCTTCATTCAACAAATATATTGTTTTTAACCTTTAGAGCCAGTCGGCCAGGTTCGACCTAAGTTTACAACTGGTGACAAAAGTCGTGCCTTCGATGCTATGAGTGGTGATAACGTTACAATTCTGTGTCCCGCACAAGCATACCCTGCCCCACTTTTCAGGTACACTTTAAAACACAATTTTATATATTTACATTTCTTTTCATAGAACCATTGGGTAGCGCCGCTCCAAAAGTAGCAACAAAAGTTATAGACATAACCGAAATCCCTTCAAATAATACAGTGTCATTAATGTGCCCAGCACAGGCATTCCCCGTTCCAATATTCAGGTAATAAAGTTCCTGTATTATATAGAGTTATCCATATAGATACGAATTATATAATATTTTTATCTTCAGAACCTGTAGGAAGAGTTTCTCCGAAGTTTCCAACAATGGATAATGTTAGAGGTTTTGATACATTTTTGAACGCTAGTGTGACACTGCTGTGTCCCGCTCAGGCTTTTCCCGTCCCTTTATCCAGGTAATGCCCTAAGTTAACCAAACTACATGCCGATGTTCTCTTTTAGAGCCTATTAACAACACTCCACCAAAAGTCCCGACCAAAATAATTGAGTTTTTGGAGGTTAAAATGAATTCGAGCGTTACATTGCTTTGCTTGGCACAAGCATTTCCAATTCCAGTGTTTAGGTGAGTTATACTTTCGTTAATTCAAAAAACGACGTATTTGTTTTAGAGCCAGTCGGTCTGAAAGCCCCTAGCTTTTCTACGGATTATAAACTGGCGTGGTATATAAAGGATATAACGCAAGGTTTTGCATTACTTTGTCCAGCACAGGGATATCCAGCACCTTTATTCAGGTATATCTAACCTTTATTGTTTTAGAACCCGTTGGCTCCAAAAGTCCTTCATTTTCAAGTGGTTCGAAATTGGCATGGTTTGAAATTTCGTCCAATCAAAATTTTGCCTTGACATGTCCAGCCCAGGGATTCCCTGTACCGGTGTTTAGGTGGGTAAATGCTAATAAATAGAGAAAATCTGAATTTTCTGCATATTTTTAGAGCCAATCACCACTTGAATCGCCTACTCTAGCTACTGGCGATAAGTTAATATGGTAAATGAGAAAACTAGGAGAAAGTCTTTTATTAATTTGTCCGGCTCTGAGATATCCTATTCCTGTATTCAGATACATTATAAGCCTATTGTGTATTAAATCTCGCATATTATTCTAGAACCTATTGGATCGAAGTCACCCACTTTCTCGACTGATAATAAATTTTCTTGGTATGTAAGGAACGTTGGGCAAAGTTTAAACATCCTGTGTCCAGCGCAAGGTTTTCCAGTACCAATATTCAGGTGAATAAATTAACCTTTTTCAATTATAGAACCGGTTGGATTTAAATCTCCGACATTTTCGAATGACGTTCAGTTTTCTGGGATTACTCGTAAAACAGGTCAAGACTTTGCACTTTTATGCCAAGCGCAAGCGTTTCCCGTCCCATTGTTCAGGTGAGACATCAACAAAAAATATTTACTATATTTATATAATTCCCACAGAACCAATTGGCTTCAAAGCACCGTCATTTTCTATGGAGTTTAAAAGCACAACCTTAACTAAAGTGATAAATCAAGGAATTGTTCTGTTGTGTCAGGCCCAAGCTTATCCTCCTCCCATTTTCAAGTGAGTTATCTTATTTATATACAACTATTCTTTTGGTCCAGAACCAGTTACCGCAAAAGCGCCCGCCTTTGCTACTTCCGCAACTGTATTCAATTATGAAATTGGGACAAACTCCAGTGGTTCTATGCTTTGCCAAGCCCAGGGGTACCCTAAACCGATATTCAGGTACGTTTGATCTCTTCAGCGTAATGCTCTTGTTTTTAGAACCTGTTGGAGCAAAAGCGCCTTCCTTTTCCACTGATTCTAAAGGAAGCATATTTATTAGAGAGATCGGGCAAAGTTTCGCATTACTCTGTCAGGCACAGGCGTCCCCTATACCCATATTTAGGTAAGTCGTTATTAATGAATAATTATTTTCAACAGAGCCCGTAAGTTCTAAACCGCCAACATTCTCTACTGATTTTACACTATCAGCGGTAACGAGATATATGGGCCAAAGTTTCACCATGCTATGTCAAGCTCAGGCTTTTCCTATACCAATTTTCAGGCAAGTGTCTCGTATATTATGCAAACATGTTAAAAGGAGGTTTAAATCACAAATTCTAAGTTTTAATGAAAGCTTTATTAAGTATGGTTTATTATTTCGACATGATTATTTGTGCAGAACCCGTTGGAACCAAAGCTCCTTCTTTTTCAACTGAATCAGCAATTTCTTCTCTAAAAAGATATGAAGGTCAAAGCTTTGCTCTACTATGTCAAGCGCAAGCTTTTCCAGTCCCCATTTTCAGGCAAGTGTCAAACCACATCTATTTTCATACAATGTTGTAGAACCTGTTGGCGCTAAATCTCCAACATTTTCCTCTGAGTCGATGGGCAGCATATTCCGAAAACGTTTAGGGCAAGGCTTCGCTCTTCTTTGTCAGGCACAAAGCTACCCCGCACCGATATTCAGGCAAGTGTTTTTTAAACTACAGAACCGGTTGGATCCAAAGCACCCACCTTCTCGACGGATGCTCGTAGTATAACATTTATTCGCACCGTCGGCCAAAGTTTCAGTTTATTATGTGCAGCTCAAGCCTCTCCCGTACCTATTTTCAGGCAAGTTTGTTTTATGTACTTAATATTGCTGCGGTCGATTGTAGTCTTCTGTCATTATATGTGTGCTATATAAAACATCAAAACGAACAACATATATTAACTCACGGCTGTATCTCGGAAAGTGTAGGCAGAGGTACACATTGTTCATTCGCTACTTTATTTAGGTATTTTCGTTGATGTGAGACAGGGTTAAGCAAATTGCAAATGCAATTTTGAACCCAAATATCCATATCGTGAAATTTTTGTTTTTCAAATTTGATAAACCCAACACATTCTGATTGCCCGACATGAAAATTTAACTCATGGCGTCACTGATTTCACAGCTTTATATGTACCCTGTAGCTTTATACCCTCACTTGACCAATGAAATTGTCGTAAATATAAAGTTATTACATGAAACTGAAATATTATTTTTATTTAGAGCCCGTAACAAGTGTGGCGCCAAGTATTACGGCAACTCCTAAGCCTACCATATATTCACCTCATCAGTCTTCACTGACACTTTTGTGCCCAGCGCAGGGATACCCTGTCCCAATCTCAAGGTGCGTCAATTTTATTCAATTCATACGATTTACCATTTTGAAATGCGATAATTTGCACTTACCATCAGAAATTCACCTTTTTTTTGGTATGGCTCTTTTTTTAGGAACTTACGAATATAGCTTTTGCTGGATGATATAGGCTATTTTTCATTGTTATTAATGTGAGTGGATATTAACTGAGAGGTGTCCGAGTTTATTAGAAGGTAATCAGTTTTCACGCTTGCGGAGCCGCGACAACATATATATTCATTGTAATTTTATTCTGCTTATATCTAAACCATGTTGCTGCTATATGTACAAGGGTGTGAGAATTGTCTTCTCTGTTATTACAGAACCAACTAATAAAATAGCACCTAGAAAGGATTCCAGTAAAATCTTTGAAGGTTGGGAAGTTTTTATTGTGCGTCAGGGTAATATCGCATATTTAACATGTCAAGTTGCCGCCTACCCACCGCCAATATTTAGGTGAGTTAGCGTATTTTATGGTCAACTTTACATTCCAGAGCCAAGTGGTAGGACGGGACCAAAAGTGACCGGTGACGGTCTTAATCGGCAGATAGGTCGAGACAGGGAGAGTCTTGCGCTCCTGTGCGATGTCCAAGCTTACCCTGCTCCTTTAACGAGGTAGGCAGTTAGTTGTTATTAGACGGCCGTCTCCATCTCTCGCATTCATCCATCAAGTAGCCATGCCATTATCATCCACATATACTGATATGCGTTGTTATTGCAGTCCACGGCGGTCGCCCCGCCCACGCTTCACATGAAGGCGTGATGAAACGCGGCCGGCCGCGCGCCCCTATTATGGTCCCCAGCCAAAGTAACGATTGAGCGGCGCAAACACCTGTTGGTAAGTGTCAGGGTGTTTTTGCTTACATTCAGACGCTTTAATCTTTACTTTGTGCTTTTCGTGAGTCAAGGCTACACCATTTGTTTTACTAAGAACAGTACACTTTAGTATCGTGTCCGGTTTTAAGGTGGCTTTTTAACGTGTTTTGTCTGCATAACTCGCTTTGGAATTTGTTTTGTATTACAAGTGAAAATAACATGGTCAAATGTTTTAATTTGTTTTTAAATTTTCCTCAACTCTCATACCAATGTGATTGATTCTTGCTTGATTGATTGTCGTCTGTTTTCTTCTTAAAGAGCCAACAAACAGTCTTCCTCCAAAGCTGTCTAGTGGTCGATTGCAGGAGTCTGAATTAGGTTTTGGACAGACTGGAACTATACTTTGTCCCAGCCAAGGTTTCCCTGTCCCTTCTTTCAGGTGGGTAGTTTTGTTATGGATATTGAGAATTTAAGCTTATTTAAAAGCCGGTTTACTGCCCTTTGGTATAGGAGTAGTGGATTACATTAATATTAACTTTAATACACTGTATACATAACTTCTAAATAAATTCTTATTATCTTCGGTGTAGTCGAAATATTATCTGAACGAGTTCTCTTTTGTTACAGATGGTATAAATTCATTGATGGCACTACGAGAAAGCAGCCAGTCACTCTTGACGATAGAGTAAAACAAGTATCTGGAACCCTGATTATAAAGGAGGCTAAAGTTGAGGATTCTGGAAAATACTTATGCGTTGTCAACAACTCCGTTGGAGGTAGGTTGTTAAGCATTTCAATTTAGATATTTTGCAATTACTGAGTAGATTAAATACTAACAACCATTCGCAAATTTTAGGGGAATCTGTGGAAACTGTACTTACCGTAACAGCTCCTCTGAAAGCAACAGTTGAACCAGCCACCCAAACTGTAGACTTTGGACGCCCCGCTGTATTCACTTGCAGATATGAAGGAAACCCTGTTAAAACTATTACTTGGCTTAAAGATGGAAAGGACATCAAACACCACGACACTATTCTTAGGTACCTATGGCAAATTATAATAATTTTACAGACCTACTAAGGTTAAAATAATGTTCCATATCAATGTTCGTCTATTTCTGAAAATACGAAGACCCAATAAAGATAATTTAATAGAAATTTGTTATAACGTCAAAGTCGTTTTACGAATTTACGAAGCGTATAAATTTCATCATATTATCTGCCTGTAAAAAACATATATAATATTCTACAACGATGTGATTAACATTCTCTACTTCGGCTGTATAATAAGTTGAGTTGAATGCTATGTAACGCCTTCGAATTGTGGAGTTAACCAACCCGAACCTAAGTACCCACGGCTCCTAAACAACATGTCTACTTACATGTCGGAAGGTATAAGTGAAATCATTGTAAAAAGACCTTACTTGACAATTTCGCGTAATATCGATCTATCTAATAATATATTTTCCAGGATTGAATCAGTGAAGAAGGAAGACAAAGGAATGTACCAATGCTTCATCAGGAATGATCAAGAGAGCGCCGGCGCGAGTGCTGAACTGAAACTCGGAGGACGATGTAAGTATAAATGAAGAAAAAACAAAATCAATATAAAATTGAGAGAATTGGTGCTGTTTTATAGTATCAGTAATGTTAAGGATAAAAAAAAACGAAAAAAACTGTTGAAATGGCAAGAAAATGAATAATTAGTACCGCAGTCGCGCATTTTATATTCTTCGTAATAAAAAAAATGTAATCTACTCACCCAATTAGATAGACTTAAAATGAAAACATATCAATCATTGAACATATTCACTTGGTTACTAACATTTCTTCTGCTTCCAGTCGAACCACCCCAAATCAGACACAGCTTTGGCGAACAAACTTTCCGCTCTGGACCATCTCTTCGTCTGAAGTGCGTTGCGTCTGGTAACCCTACTCCTGACATCACATGGCTGTTAGACGGTGACAAACTGAACAGTGGAGAACGCTTGCAAATCGGACAATTCGTTACCGCTGACGGCAACGTTGAATCGCACCTTAACATCTCTTCTGTTCACACCAACGACGGCGGTCTCTATACCTGCTCGGCATCTAGCAAGGTTAGTTTTAATCTATTTATCTACAAGCTTTTACCATAGATCATATAATATCGTTGTTGAAAAGCACTAAAGTTAAGAAAATGATAAGTATTTATTTCTACTCTGCAATCTGCACAGTCGTTTTATACCATAGGCAGTTATCTAAATAGTATTTTTTTTATCATAGTCCGAAAAACGAGGCAGTGGGTCACCTGATGTTAAGTGATCTCCACCGCCCATAAACATGCACAATACCGAAAGTATCATGTGCTGTCGGTCTTAAAGGACAGGAATAGGGATTAGGGAAGGGGGAATCTGGGCCTCCGGATATCTCACTTACCATACGAAACGCGACAGTAAACTGTCACTGTACGTTGGTTTTCTGTGAGACAGTGGTACTACCCCGGTTGAGCTGGCCCATTCATGCTGTAGACAAATATTTCTACAGCGTGGCTCTACCACTTTTAAACGTTTAATGCAATGACATAAATTCAATTTAGAAAAATCTATTGAACTTGTAGACAGTGTTAATAAATTTGATCCAATACGTAATTTAAATATAATTAATCGATTACAATAATTATTGCAATATAAGCAGAGCTGTAGCTGCGTTTTTAATGTGGTTTTTATTTGTTACTAGCTGTTGCTCGCGGCTCCGCCCGCGTGGAAATCATGTTTCGGAAAAAAAGTATACAACATACAAATATTCATGAATTTAACTGCAAAAATAACGGATTTTCATACAAACTTTCATCCCCTATTTACCCCCTTAGGTATTTGCAAAAAACCTTCCTTAGTGGATACCTATATCATAAAAGGTACCTTCTGTCAAAATTTCAAGTCTCTAACCCCAGCCGTTTAGACTGTGCGTTGATCGATCAGTCAGTCAGTTTCTTCTTTTATATATACAGATTGTACTTTTTTATCAGAGACATTAGTATAGTAGCTAAACTTTATTCGTTTTGTGGATAGTACAATGCTTTATTACCTACAGGATACACGCATAAATTTAACGACAATGTACAATAAAAAGTGTGATATTAATCGGCTTCATTACAGTTTTCCTAAATTATGTAATAATGCATATATAAAATCTATTGAGACGGAAAGCGTCATAATGAAGCGTAACTGAACATATATGTCTATAGTGATTGAATCAGCATTTCTTATATTCAAACTGCCGGACTACCACCACCTCTTAGAGCAGTCTTATTGTAATATTACAATGCGATTTTGTATCATGAAATCGCATTGTAACATTACAATACTATTCTAAGAAGTGGTGGTAGGCCGGCTGTTCTCCCACTCAACCTGCATTATAGGTATATGGGTTCTTACCCATAAAAAAAATTACCCATAAATAAATGGAAAGGTAAATTTGATACGTTTACTAATTTTTTGATACTTTTTCCTGCGACATGATTCGTCGATCGTAGTACATTATCACCTGCCCCCTTATTCACTTTTTTTATTTATTTACTCTATAAAAGAGAAGGCAAACGTTCTCCACCATGCAGCCATGTCTGTCGTTATTTTTTCCACTGCACTCGTCGTCTACGGAAACACGACGTGGAACAAATAGCACATTGACACTGCCATGTCGTGAGCAACATGGGGTCAAGTACCCGTCTTATTAGCCCGTTAAATTAATGCCTAGTTGATAGACTAAATTATACCTATGAATGCGTAACCGCTAAATGCATTAAATAAAGATTTGATTTTGAAAATAATTCATTCAAAGAAAGTAAATGTGTCATTTAAAGTAAGTTATGATTTGTCAAATGTATGCCGTGATATTGCCCATTCCATCTCTTTTCCTTTTTTTTTTTTTTTTTTGGTTTCGCGGGGAAAAGCGATTTATCACTACCGCCCCGCCGGGGGGGTGGCGGGACGGTTATGTTGGGCTCACCGGCCTTACGACCCAGCGTTAAGCCGTCCGGGAGAGATGTTGACATCCGGACGACCGCTGGGCCGAGTCCCTAACAAATTCCCTACACCGGCAATACCAACTAAAAACCCCGCGGTGGCCCTATTCGGCGCATAAGAGACGGTCCCGGGCTCACGGGGCGAGAAGCGCCCCATTTTCGACCGAAACCGCCCCTGCGCGGTGCCGCCTTGCGGCCCGTCTCCAAGTGGGGGGGGGCTCAGAAGCCCCCGCGCACCGAAGGACGCCCTCGGCGTCCACGGCAGCTACGAGGCCAACCACCCGCGCTGCCGTCATCCCGGGGTCGCCCGGTGTGCCGACGAAGTATATACAAAATAAAACAATGTACAAAACAAATTTCGACACACCGGAAAGGGCGCTACGACAGCCCCCCGCTGCGCGCCCGCGACCCCCGATGCCCCTATTAGTCGCCTCTTACGACAGGCAGGGGATACCGTGGTGGGATTCTCCAAACGCCCCCAAACCACAGGGCGGGAGACGCCGGTCAGTCGTCAACCCGGCGCCTCCTCCGTCTCGACTGGCGGCGGGAGGGATCGCCTTGTTGTTCACGATCCCTCTCGGCACTCTCCTTCTGTGAGATTACGGCCTCACAGAAGAGGGCCACCGCGCGCCAGGACCTCCGGCTGTCGACCATGGCTGACACCAAAGTCGGCAGCGAGAGGTCTCCTCCGACGACTGCTGCGAGAGCGCTGCGCTCTTCATCCCAGGCTGGGCACTCCTCAACAGTATGTTGGGCCGTGTCACGCGGACAGTTGTCACAGTGGTGACACACGGCCGACCCTTCTGCGCCGGCTATGCGACACAGGTACTCGCCAAAACAACCGTGGCCTGTGAGCACCTGTGTCAGCCGGAACGTCGCCGCGCCGTGGCGCCTGTCCAACCATTGGTTAAAGACAGGACGCACTGCCGCTACGACCCGCTGACCCGATGACGGATTCTCCAGCCTGAGACGCCACTCCTCCACGGCGGCTCTGCGGAGGGAGCCACGGATGGCCTCCACCTCTCTCAGGGCCGGTCTCTCCCCGCGCCTGAACGCCTCCTCCCGCCAGTGAAATGAGGCGGAGAGGGCCCTTGCGTCCAGGTCCCACGGTATGAAACCGGCCAAAACACAAGCCGCCTCGAACGAGACCGTGCGGTAGCCCCTGATCGCGCGCTGCGCCACTGCACGCTGTGGCTTGCGCAGCAGAGCGACGCACCGGTCGCTCAGAGACTCGGCCCAGACGGGACTGCCGTACAGGGCCATGGACCGCACGACTCCGGCGTACAGCCTTCGGCAAGGGATGCCAGGACCTTCCAGATTGGGCAGCAGGGTTCCTAGTGCACCTGCTGCCCGAGTCAATTTGACTCCCAACTTCTCAAAGTGGGCGCGAAATTCCCACCGGCTATCCAAAACTAACCCCAAATACTTCATCGTTTTGCCGATGGGAATCCGCACCCCATTCACCACGATGTGGGCACCGGCCGGTGGCCCCTTCCGAGGCCCATGGAAGCAAAGGGCCTCGGTCTTCTCAAGGGCCACCTTCAAACCAAGTCGCTGAATGCGGCCAACGACGTTGCCGGTACCCACAGCCGCCTTGATTGCGGCATCCTGGAAGGTCCTAGCCGACGCAGTAACGAGCGTATCGTCGGCGTAACAAGTGACGCCGACGCCCCAGAGGTTGGCACCACGGAGCACCCAATCATATCCGATGTTCCACAGGAGAGGACCCAGAACTGAGCCCTGTGGAACACCGCACACCATCGCTCTCCGGTGCCACCCATTGGCGCCCGGATACACCACGTACCTCTCGGATAAGTACGCGTGCACCAGACGCCGAAGATAGGGTGGCACCACGTGGTACCGCAGTGCCTCATGAATACAGGCCCAGGGCAGCGAATTAAAAGCGTTGGAGATGTCCAACGACACAGCAACCATAACTTTGCCCCGGGCCACTGCTTCTTCCGCCTGTTCCTTCACCCGCAGAATCGCGTGAATGGTGGATCGGCCCTTGCGGAAGCCGAACTGGCAATCCGCCAAGTCCGGACCGACCCTCTCGAGGTGCTCGACGAGGCGAGCGTGTATAATGCGCTCGAAGAGCTTACAGACCTCGTCGAGCAACACGATGGGCCGGTAGGCCGACGGCGACTCTGCGGGTCTTCCTTCCTTCTTCAGCAGGACGAGCTTCCCGGTTTTCCAGCGCGTCGGGAAGACGCCCTGCTCCAAACAGGCGGAGAAAAGGTTGCGGAGCCTCGGCCCCAAGTGTTCGATGGCTAACACCCAGATCTTGGCGGGGATGCCATCGAGACCCGGGGCGGTGTTCTTGCCCCGCAACCGCGACACTGCCGCCCGCAACTCCGCGGGCGAAACCTCTGGGATATCCCTTGCCGAACTCGACGATGGCGCCGACTCGCGGGGCGCCATCGGTGGAGGAGTGGTCTCCACGGTGGCCGGAAACAAGGCCGCGACGACTTCGGCCAGAAGTTCTGGCCGGAGACTCTGCGACAGCGGGGGCGCCGCTGGGCGAAGCTTGTTCATCACCAAGCGAAAAGGGCGCCCCCACGGGTCGCTGTCGAGGGTCGAAATGAAATCCTTCCTCGCCGCGACCTTGGCTCTCTTAATGGCCACCTGCAGCGCTCTCTTCGCCTCCTTGTAGAGGCCATAGAGCTGCCGCTCCTGGCTTGCGTGTCCCTCGTCCCGCAGACGCCGGCGACGGTGCCTGGCGTACTGGCGGCGCGCCGAAACACAAGCGATGCGCAACGATGCTAGCTCCTGCGACCACCAGTACACCTGGCGTCGGGGCGGGAGACGTCGGACTCGGGGCATGGCGGCGTCACAAATGTCCGTCACCGATACCCCGAACCATTCCGCCTCCAACTCGACCTGCACCGGCCCCTCCGGTACAGGGAGCCACGACATAGCCAGAGCGGCAAGTTCCAGGGCCTCGATATCGAGGCGCTTCAATGCCCACCGCGGGCCGTCCTGATGCGGGGCACTCGGTCTACGACCAGGCTGAGAAACGGCGGACGCGGAGACGTCGAACCTAATGTAACGATGGTCCGACAACGTCTCCACGCCCACCAAAACTTTCCAGCCCCGGACACGGCGTGCGACGGCCGGACTCGCAAATGTAAGATCAACAATTGAGCCGCCGTTGTGCCGCACGCACGTGTCCACCGACCCCCTATTCAAGACGGCCAGACCGGCCGAGATCGCCCAATCCTCCAGGACCTCACCACGAACATCGGTCGCCGACGAGCCCCATACCAGGGACTTGGCGTTGAAGTCGCCGGCGACAATTGCCGGGTGAGGTTGGCCTTGCGCCACCAGGGCCCCCAACTGAACGAGAAAAGATTCAAAATCAGCGAGGGGTCTGTTGGGAGAGAAATAAACTCCAACTACCCAAATATCTCCCAACAGAGCCGCGACGCATCCCCGACCCTTCGCTACTTTTTCGAAGGGCGGGGAGCCAGCGGCACCCTGGGTGATGATGGCCACCGAGCTGTTGACGTCCCCCGCCCAGTTATCACGCGGGGGGATGAAATATGGCTCGGCGACCACGGCCACTTGCACCGACCACTGCGCCATGCTCTGGGTTAAAAGATCCTGAGCACGGGCACAGTGATTGATGTTCGCCTGGAGGAACTTAAATGCCATTATTGGGCGATCTCCATTGCAACAACCTCGGCCTGCGGTGGGCTCTCCAGCTGCAGCTGGGCCGTAGCCCCAGCGGCAGCTGGATTAACTCCTCGGGACGGACGACGACGCCGGTTCTTCCGGGAGGAGACGGGACACGACTTCCCCCCGATCTGATGCCCGGCGGGCTTTCCGGCCGCACTGCATAAACAACAGTTCGGCGCGGCCTCGCACTGCCGAGCTTTGTGGCCCGGCTGACCGCAGCGGTAACAAAGGCCGCTACGGTCTGTTGTTCCCTCGCAACACTCGCGGACGTGACCCGTTTCAAGGCATTTGAAACACCGCATTGGTCGCGGCTCGAGCACAGAAACACGAGCCGCAACCCAACCAATCAGAATCCGCCCTGCACCTTTCACCTTTTGGGCCGCCTTAACTGGCATTTTGGCCCAAACCGTTCCGAGACCCGAGCGGTCGGGACGAATTTCGCCGACCTTAATGGCGTCAGCCGCGCACTCACCGGCCTTTAAGAGGGCCGCTGTGACCGCTTCCGGGGTGGCTGTGTAGTCCAACCCCGAAAGCCTTAACTCTGCGGTCTTTGTGGGCCGGGATATTCGGATGTCCTCCGACCCTGCAAAACATTCCCTGAGCCTTGCAGCTAGGGAGTCGGCCCTCTCTTCACTGTTGGCCCCGGGCACCTCATACATGGGGGCACCCGTGGCCGAAAACTTTGGCCTCAGCCTTTGAATATTTAGGCCGGTAAGGTTCACTTTATGTTGGGCTTCTGTCAACACCTGGGCGTATGACAGGCCCTTCTCAACTGCGGCCGGCGTCAAAGATATTATGACGGCCGCGGAACGCGGTGGCCGGAGCTTTGGCTCAGGCCTGCGCGACTGTTGTTGCTGCTGTTGTTGTTGATTTGCAGCCGGTGCCGCGCTAGGCAAGAGCTTTTTCTTTTTCTTGGCCGCCACCACGTTCCACGGTGTATCAAGTGACACCGGGGCAGGCGGCAGCGGTCGAGGCTCAATAGGAGGGGCCTGAGTCGCCACCTTCTTCTTGTTTGCTCCCTTCTTCTTATTCGCTTCGTTGCTCTTGCTCTTGCCCTTATTTTTTTGAAGGCCCGAGGGCCCAGCGACAGCCAATACTGGTTCAGGAGCAGGCGTCAACGTATTGGAGGGTCCATCAACTATTGGGGTAACAATTGGGGGAATAGGAGGCAGAACTCTCACACTCTTCCCCTTTCCTTTCCCCTTTCCTTTGCCCTTGCCCTTGCCCTCTACCGGTTGTGCTGATCCTGTTGACGGCAGTTCAATTTTATTGGCTTCACAGTCAGCCCTGTGTTCGTGTGCCAATGGTGGCCTCTGGGACGGCCCCATCCTTGCTGACTCGATCCTCGCGGTAATGCGAGTCTCGAGCCGCTCAAGCGCTTCTTCCGAAAGTTGCGCATGTCTTTCTGCCTCCAGCACATCGAGGCGGCGGCGAAGGGAAGCGTTTTCTTCCGCCTGAGTTCTCTTATCCGCCTCGTGGCGGGCACACAACTCCTTCCATTTATTCGCCTCTTCTTGCAGGCCAGCCATTACAGACGATTCGGGCTGGGCCACGAATTTATGGATGATGTCCATTACAAACTTAAGGGATCTTATATAAGTACCCTTAAGGTGCCCCGACTTTACAGACACCATCTTGATTATTTCGGTGCACTCTTTTAAATCTTGTAGGAGAATGACCCTGTCGTTTTCAATACCCTCCATGCGAGGGACTTTCGCAGCAGGAGTAGGAGGCTTCATGAAAGACTGTATTCTGGCCTCCATCTCCTTTTCGCCCTTGATGCGGGCTTCTTCCCGTCTCTGAGCGTCCAGCTCCCTTTGTGTCTTTCGCAAGCCGACATACTTGCCGGTCGACGGCGGACGGCTACATCCAGTCGCAAGCGAGTTACCCTGGGCATCAGTGCCGCTCTCAGACTCGCTCGAGAGTGCGGACCGGGAGCGCACGGAATCCGTGTCACTGCCCTGCCACCAGCGACTCCTTTTCGCGCATGAGGACGCGCGACTGCTCCTTGCCCTAGTTACGCGGGCCGGAGTTGCCACGGACAATTCCGCAGCCACAACCTCTGTGGGCGTCTCGCCCACCATCTTCTGCACACAACCGTCTTCAGGCTTGCGCCCTCCAACCTCCGCCTCTCCGGGCACGGAATCCGGCACCGGAGTAGGCAACCTCGTCACAAGAATTTGTGGTGTTTTAAAATTATTAGATTCCATAAAGAGTCCCACGAGTATGGGGGAAGTAAACCGTCCACCCAGCCAGAGCCCCCTGTAGCTGGGTAAGCCTTTAAGTACACGGACGAGGCACAGGCATGTACCCCTCCGGCGTGGTTCGCACTAGCGACCGAACTACCCATCGGCCATGCATCCCCTCACGGTGCGCCGCCGCTTGGGATTCGGGGTAACTTTTTATAGAGGTTTTCTCCCTCGCGGTCCAGGCGGTGAAGCCAAGACCCTCGGTCCGATCGGAGCGCGAGACGTGACCACAGACCTCCATATGACCGGATTACGATATACGACGGTGACAGCAAGAGAGAACTTCCCCCCTACTGCCCGCTCGGCGGCGGGGTGAGCGCACACCGAGCCCGCCGACACCCCCAGGACAGAACCCGAGGGTAACCAAAAGGTGCCATTCTCCAAACACAATGACAGCCGCCACAACAGGTGACGACTGTCAAACACCTTCCGTCAGGATATTAGCCGTCGGTCAACGTGACCGCCGTTGCCCAGGGTGCACCACGAGGAGGTTTCCTGACTCCGCACCCCTTCCATCTCTTTTCCTACCTCAACTTACTGCTGTTCGTAAGAGATTAGTATAATAGTATATAGTGTTATTACACTTTTTTATTTGAAATAATAAACACACCCAATAGTCACACACATAGTCCTGACCCCACACTAGGTAAAACCTGTATGGTGGGTATTAACGACTACGTAGGACTATGGTCCCACAACTCCCGGACCTGAAACAAATCAGTCTGTCACACAAACATTTGTCTCATGGGAATCGAACCCACGTTTCACAGCCGGCTACTCGTCCGTTGCGCCACAAAGGCTGTCAAATGTTCCTAATATAGGTATATTCTTAATTATCAGTAATACAGTAAATTTTAAATAAATGCTTAATATGAGTCCTTTTTTTAATTTTCGCCCATATCCTGTGACAATTACCTTCCCAGCAAATGACTAGACAACACACCTCACACATGTTATAAAATATTTGTATATGTATAAGGACCATTGCTCTTAATTTTTGTTCCTATTCAGGGCAAATACCTGCGATAGCCTCAATCTGTTTGAAACTTGCTGCTCACTGGTGGGAGGATATTCATATCCGCTCGGATAGTGACCACCGTTCACAGGGTGTAAAAGCCGCCATATTGGCACATGCAAGTGTACAGGCAGCCAGTGTCCATCCAGTTTTTGTCGGGTGTCTAGATAGGGTACGATGTTTGACCGTGTTGCGGGCTTCTGAGTACTCTGACACTCGACCGTTTCTTCATCTTCTTGCCCATGGCTTAGTGTGAAGAAGCAGGCCGGCATGATTGTGTTGAGTAGCGGGATATAGATTGTCTCTCGCTACTCCATACTCTAATTAGACGGCACTGCGCTTACCATCAGGTGCAGTGTGGTCACTTTTCCGTGCCAGGATAAAAGTCACTAGAGGCACAAACTAATGCGCCTAATAAAACATCGCTCGTTTCTTCATGTCGATTTCGACATATTATATCCTCCTTACAAGAAATCAGTGATCTTTTAGAGACTTTCCCGCCCACACACCCGCCATTGTAACTCCTGTTTAGCCAGGATCAACAATAGCACGCATTTTTTCGACACCGAGTAATGAAACTCGGCGAGTCTCTGCTTTATAACTGTCTTTTATCCCGCAAAGAAATTAATCAAATAGAAATATAGGGAGGAGTTGGAAATATTAATATTAATAAATCAGTGATTTATGTTAATAATGCTTTTTCACATTTTAGGTTGGAAGCGCATCTCACTCGTCTCGCGTCAACGTCTACGGTCTGCCCTACGTTCGTCCCATGAAGAAGCGCCCCGTGGTCGCCGGAGACACCCTCATCGTACACTGCCCAGTTGCTGGTTACCCCATCGAGTCTATTGTTTGGGAACGTGAAGGACGGTTAGTATGGTCCACTACATTTTTTAATGCCTGAATAGACAGACGAGCAGACGGGCCATCTGATTGCAAGTAGACACCGCCGCCCATAGACTTCTGCAATGCCAGGGCACAGCAAAGCCGCTGCCTACCGTAACAAAGCCGCTGTCTACCGTGGCAAAGCCGCTGCCTACCGTTACGATTTTTTATTAGAGTTAATTATTACGAATATGAAATCTTAGGGATTCTTTTTGATATAAGCCGTTAGGTGCGCAAGGGCAATTCCGGTAGAATATAAAAAAAAATTGCAGTGTTTTGCCGATCAACCGCAAGCAGAAAGTATTCCCCAATGGTACCCTCGTCATCGAGAACGTTGAACGCATGAGCGACGAAGCTACTTACACTTGTGTTGCCAAGAACTCGCAAGCTTTTACCTCCAAGGGAACACTCGAACTGCAAGTCATGGGTAAGTGAATCTTATATTAAAAATATTTTATGATGCCCTAGAGTCATGATGTCATAAAAATGCAGACAATAATATACATTATATTTAGAAATTTCGTTAAACAAGAAAGGGATAGGCATATTGTTCCAATGTCCATCGGTGATCAGATGGGTGGGAAAGAAATGTGGTTAATACCGTAAAAATAACAAATATAATATTTTATTTATTTTATACATTTGGGAAGCCTACAACAAATATTACGATTTATATCAAATTACCTTTTACAAGGTAGTAGGTACCACTAATGCAGGAAGCAAACATTGCAAAACATAATTTAAATTAATTATTAATATTGAACAATCATGAGAGTAATTTTAGCAAATTTATTTACAATAAACCAAAAACTCTTAAAGAATAACTATTACACAAGCCCAATTTCCAAATAAGTTTTCAGTAAAAACGACATCAGTCTCAAGGGCATCACTACTATACACTGGCATAAATGATTTTATTATTTTTATATTAAGTATCATCGTATGGGAGATAAACACTTATTACAGATATTACTCGAGTATACTTATGGGCGCCTGAATTACTTTCAGGGAGTGCATCTGCAAACATTAAATTAAGTATATAAATGTAATGGAGAATACTGAATTTATTGACAAGGTGATGAAACATCCTTCCGTTTCAGTTTTTATTCAAACAGTAACTTAATAAAAAAAATATATGTATTTTCTTTCTTGTAAGGGGGTCCTTGCACCCTGCTGCCGGCGCCCATGAGCATACTTATTAAATGATAACCACACATTGTTTTGTCAAAATTGAATTCATATATTTCTTACATGAATATTATTATTGTAATAAGTGTACAACTACTTAGTTTCTGATAACATGTTTTAAATTTCACAGTTTTATGTATCATTAATAGTAATTTCGACCGTTGCATTTGAATTGATTAAGTTCAACGTAAATATGGTATATTCTGTATTTCGTATGAATATTACTATTATATTTATAAAGAAATAGTTTAAAAAAGTATTAAGTATATAATATTTCCGAACATCAAAGAACCATAAGAAACTCAGTAGATATCTCTCTATGAAATGCCACAGTGACGAGTTTCATCATTAGACGATTACAAATTATATATTTTTTTATCCTGGCACGGCAAAGTGACCACACTGCACCTGATGGTAAGTGCAGTGCCGTCTAGTTAAGAGTATCAAGTACCTAGAGACAATCTATCCCTCTCTACTCAACATAATCAATATACCTACTGACATATATATCTGTTTATAAAGATATAAATAAAGCAAATTCGACACTATGGCATTCGTATATAAAAATGTACCTACTAATAACATTTATTTTCAGATTTCTTGGAACTGGTTGTTATTTTGTAATTTCCTTTAATTAGGATCAAATCTCTCAAGATTTTTATACCCGCCAAAGCTACATCGTTTGCCACAGACGTCTCTGCGTTATGCTAAATCAATGCATTTTAAAAGGTCACTAAATGTCCTTCCCCTTTCTAAACCTATAAAAAATATGATCTCATACAAGAATTTTATAAATTTAACTCGGAATCGTATCTAACGTAACTGATATTGCATTGACGAACTCTGTTAATGCTCTTTGAGAAAACACCACCACATCAATCGTTAAAAAATTCGTAAGTGGTATTACGAACACTTAAAATGCATAAATTGTTGTGGTAATTAAACAGCTAGTTTACTCAGTGCTATGCTTCACAACAATCCCCACTATAGGCTTGTTGCATTTTCCTATCACCTTTTAAAGTATTATGTTGCATAAAATTTAACGTAAATATAACGTCGTAGTGCCACCACAAATCACACCTTTTGAATTCGGAGAAGAAATATTAAATGAAGGAGAAACTGCTTCAGTTCAATGCGTAGTAAGCAAAGGCGATCTTCCAATTACCTTTGAATGGTTATTTAATGGGGAAGAAATCAAATCACAAAACACAATCGGAATTCTTATAACAAAAATTAGCAAGAAAACATCTATATTAAACATTGAAGCCGTTAGCGCAATGCATCGAGGCTCCTACACGTGTGAAATCAAAAATGCAGCTGGGATGACTAATCATACCACGGTTTTAAGTGTTAACGGTTCGCTACGATTGTTCATTTTTTATATAAAAATTTGTACTTAGCTTATACTTTATAACAGTTCCACCCCAAATCTCACCCTTCGAATTTGGTGATGAACCTGCCAATGCCGGTGACACCGCGTCGGTTCAGTGTCTTATGAATAAGGGAGATCTGCCAGCCAATTTTTCATGGAGCCTTAACGGAAAGAAAATTGCGAGAAGCAATAGCTTGGGAATAGCCATCGGAAGCATGAGTCTCAAAATGTCCATCCTTAACATCGATTCTGTGAATGGCACACATAGGGGGGTGTACACGTGCCATGTCGAAAATTTTGCTGGTCAAGTCAATCACAGTGCCACCTTGGAAGTCAATGGTTATTTCTCGGATTCAAAGTAGTATTTTACCTATGTATTTTCTTTGTCTTCATTATTTTATGTTTATTAGCGTTTGATTAAATGTAGTTTGCCATAACAGTTCTACCCCAAATCCATCCATTCACCTTCGGAGAAGAGCCAGCCAACGCGGGTGATACAGTCGGTATCCAATGTATGGTGACTAAGGGAGACACCCCAGTAAACCTGACCTGGCTTTTAAATGGAATGCCAGTAAATCAGATTCAAGGCATAACAGTTACGAAAATTGGCCACAAAGCGAGCAGTCTATCAATCGATTCCGTGGCATCAGTACATACTGGCATATACACCTGTTCCGCTAGCAACCAAGCTGGCCACGCTAACCATTCCTCAGACTTAGCAGTAAACGGTATCTTATATAAAATCAACTAATTAGTGTTTATTTTCGATAATTTTTAGCATCTATGCGGTACTTTATTTATAGTTCTTTGAATTCCTTCCTGCTCCCACCTCATCTTAACACTGTTTTCGGGGTTAGGTACAAACAAAAACTATTGCTCAACATCTATTGTTGAGCACCGCATTGCTGTTTTAATGCATTTCCTAAGTGTATGGTATTTTCTCAGTGGTTCCACAAGTAACACCTTTCGATTTCGGTGATGAAATCCTCAATCAAGGTGATACCGTCTCACTGACCTGCACAGTTGGGAAAGGCGATTTACCTTTGAGTATACATTGGCAATTAAATGGTCAATTATTGAACTCGGGTAATGGCGTATTAATAAACAGAAATGGTAAAAGAATATCCATGTTGAGTATAGAAAACGTTCAGCATGAACACATTGGCAATTACACTTGTGTAGCAGAAAACGAAGCTGGTCGCAGTAGTCACAGCGCGGTTCTCAACGTAAATGGTATACGTTATTCTCTTACATCGTAATAACATTTCAATCATTTTTAGCTTAGCTTTGTTCGCACGTTGTTTACTTATAGCGTCTTTTGTTTTTGATATAGTCAATATCAGCAAAAAACACGATCCTTGTTTTTATTTTCCTAATGAATGAAACACTCCTGTATATTTTGATATGTATCTATTATTTATATCCAATTCAAAAGTCAACAACCTGGATCCATTATAAATAAATAATTTGACAAGGCCAATACATCAGGAATAAAGTAATGACCTCCATGCATTAATGTCTGTGGCAAAAAAAACTGTTTGATATCGGCAAATTATTATAATTCTTGTAGTCTGAAAAAGAATTGGAAATAAATATTTTGTCAAAATTAATTATGTTTAGTTGCACCACAAATCCTGCCATTCGATTTTGGCACGGAGCCCCTAAATGATCAGGAAATGGCTGTCGTCATATGCACTGCTAGCAAGGGCGACTTACCACTTAATATCACATGGTATTTCGACGGAAAAGCTATAAAATCAAAAAGTAATGGAATCATCTTAACCAACACCAAGCGTACAAGTCAACTCACAATTGAAACTGTGACTCATCATAACCAAGGAAATTACTCCTGTGTGGTAAAAAACCAGGCGGGCATGGCAAATCATACAGCCGAACTATTCGTAAACGGTATTATGATAATATTGTTTCGTATGAATGTATTTGTGCCTTAAAATTTAAGCTTATGGCCTGGAACTATGTTCGCCTTAAACAACTTGTATATATTTATAATTTATTTAATTTAAAATAACAATGTTACCTATCACTTAAAGTATTTAAAGAACTAAATCTTGACAGGCTGGCTATTCAGTAAAGAATACTTCATATTAATGAGAACAAAAAACACGAGAAAGTCATTATAAAAATAAATCAAACTGGAAGAATTTAAATAAACACTTTTTATACAAGTTGTTCGGTTTCCATATTGCATATTTTATTAATTGTGTAATAAATATCACTTTTTAGTTGTTTCCCCTTCCTTCAAATTAAATCCACGATCCAGAAAATATTAAATTCCAGTCCAAATATAATAAATTGTTTTTCTATTACAAAATATTATACACCTATACCGAAATTGATTTTCACACTATCCTGCAGCAAGTCCTCAAAATGGTAGATATATCCGGCCTTGTAACTTTGGCGGGTTATAATATATGCACTGGTAAAGTATAACGATACACAGAAATCATTTAATGAGATTATGCGTGTCGTTAATAATATTTAGTTTCCCCATAGAAAGATATGTTTAACGTTGTCCTTTCAGTGGCACCAATTATAGCTCCTTTCGATTTCGACGAATCAATATTTTTCGGCGAAGGAGTGCAAGTAACATGCTACGTTCCCAAAGGAGACAAACCTTTAAATTTCAAGTGGAACTTTAGTGAAGGAGATGTGAGTTTGCTAGCTGGGGTGAACATCATGAATATTGGGGACAGGGGTTCAGCTCTTATTATACCTATGGTGACGGCTAAACATTCTGGCAATTACACATGCACAGCCTCTAATGTTGTCGCCAGTGCTAGACATCACGCCACGCTCAATGTCAAGGGTATAATGCCTCGATGAATCGTCTATAGCTTTATGTACTGTTTAATGTTACAAAGTATATTTTTATAAATATTTATTTTTTAAACCAATATAATAACACTTGTATGTAGTGTACGCAATCATTTATTTCAGTGGCTCCAATCATATCCCCTTTTGAATTTGATGATGCAGTTTTTTATGGAGAAAGTATACAGGTTATGTGTCATATACCGAAAGGCGACATGCCATTAACCCTCATGTGGTCGTTCCGTGGCCATCAATTAAAAAAGAGTGGGGATGTTATCATAACAAAAGTAGGAGACCGAAGTTCTATCTTAGCAATCCCAGCTGTAACCGAAAAACATACCGGGAATTATACTTGCACAGCTTCTAATACAGTAGCCAGTACCAACCACACAGCCACACTTAACGTTCAGGGTATTGTTATTATGTAAATAATACATTTTTGTTTGTTTATTTCTGTTTTATATATTTACCCTCGCCAGTTCCTCCACACATCGTTCCATTTGTGGCCGAAGAGCCTGTCTTTGCCGGCGAATCCGTTCAATTGACGTGTCACGTATCAAAAGGCGATGGACCTCTTACTATTACGTGGAGTTTTCATGGCAAGGAGTTATCTTCACACCAAGGCATTTCAACAATGAAGATAGGCGAACGCACGTCCCTGCTGACAATATCTAGCGCGACAGCGAGTCACAGTGGCGAATACTCGTGCCATGTTGCTAACCAAGCCGGCCTGGCTGTTCATTCTACTACAGTTAATGTTCATGGTACCCCCTTATTCCGTTAGATGCTTTTGCCTATAACCAACCTATATAATATTATAGCACGTTGCACGCTTGGTTCATCAATAATTTTGGGCTTTCTGAATTAACAGTACTGCCATACATCGTACCTTTTGAAGCGGACGAGTCGGTATTCGCCGGCGAACCAGTCCAGCTCAATTGTCATGTATCAAAGGGTGACCTGCCGTTAGATATCAAGTGGTATTTTCATGGTTTTGAAAATACTTCATCGCATCTCGGCATCCTGACTAGCAAAATGACATCGCGAACTTCGTTTTTATCGATTGCGGCTGCAACTGCCAGTCATAGTGGCAACTACACCTGCATAGCAACCAACAGTGCCGGCTCCACTAACCATTCCACTGTCCTTAATGTTCATGGTCAGTTTATTTGGACATCGTATCACATTTGGTTCATTACATCACTTGGATACCGTATGTTTACAGAATCAGCATGATTTCTGTCAACACATGGATATCTGTACAAACGACATGCGCTTATTGTTTCGATTTTTTTTTCACTCCTATTTTATTTCTTTCGTGCAGTTACACCGAACATATTACCATTCGACGTCGACCAAGCCTTATTTTTCGGCGAGTCTGTACAAATGATGTGTCATATATCGAAAGGAGACACTCCTTTGGAAGTTTATTGGGAATTTAACGGTAAAAAGCTGTCTCGAGAACTAGGAACATTCACGAGGGTTGGCGATCGGTCTTCAGTTTTAATACTACCTTCTGTTACCGATGCTCATAGTGGAAATTTCACTTGTGTTGCTAAAAACCGCGCTGGAACAACTTCTTATACTACTACTCTGAAAATTATCGGTATAATTAAGTTACATAAATTATAAATTAGTAGTATTTCGCATGTTCCTTATTTTTCGTAATTCCTTATCCAACGTATTATCTTACTGTTGCATTATTTTCCAATTTAAGTGTCTCCCCACATTATTCCATTCGAGGTCGAAGAATCTATCTTCGCTGGTGAATCAGTTCATCTTACATGCCACGTATCAAAAGGAGATAGACCGCTTCAAATAACATGGAGTTTCCAAGGTCACGATATTCCTTACCATAATAGTATGAGTATAACTACAACTAAGTTAGGAGAAAAAGCTTCGGTGTTGAGTATTGCTACCGCGATGGGGCAGCACAGCGGAAACTACACATGCACGGCCAGCAACCGTGCTGGACGTGTCAACTACACGGCTACTGTCAACGTTCATGGTATTGTTTTCCACAAATAAATACTTAAAAAATCCGTGTCTAGCTACTGCACGTTTAGATTACAAATAGTGAGAGTTTTATTTTTCCTCTTTTGTTAGTTCCTCCTCATATAATGCCATTTGAAATTGAAGAATCTGTATACTACGGGGAATCTGTACAAATGACATGTCATGCCAGTAAAGGCGATCGACCTATGACTGTCACGTGGACTTTCGAAGGAAAAGATTTATCAACACATGCTGGAATCGAAACAATGAAGATGGCAGAACAAACGTCATTCTTATCTATTGCCTCGGTCACGGAGGCACACAGTGGAAATTATACTTGTATAGCAAAAAACAGAGCCGGAGAAGACAGATATACTGCAATTCTGAATGTTCAGGGTACAGATATAACAGAAATTGCGGCATGCCATATACATATTGCTAATGCCAACTTTTCTATGCTTAGTTCTCCCTCACATCAAACCTTTCGAGTTGGACGAAGCTGTATTTGCTGGAGAATCAGTACATCTCGACTGTCACGTTTCTAAAGGCGATATTCCCCTGAATATATCCTGGAGGTTTCAAGGACAACCCATAACGCAAAGAATGGGTGTCAAATATACAACATTGAGCGACCGCGTTTCAGTGTTAGACATCGCGTCTGCAATGGGCTATAATAGTGGCAATTATACATGTATAGCAAATAACAAAGCAGGGACCGCAACTCACACTGCTATATTAAACGTAATCGGTATATACATTTTATATCTCGGATGCTTGCTTTCTGTTCAGTTCCTCCTGTCGTCCAACCATTCTCTTTCGGAGAAGTCGCAATGAACTCCGGACAAGTCGTAACCGCTCCCTGTTCCGTCATCGAAGGCGACCACCCACTCCGACTAAAATGGCTTTTCAACGACAAACCCATAAAGAACATGCCTGGAGTGTCAGTTTTTCAAATTGGAGAAAAAAGTGCTATTCTTAGTATTGGTTCCGTGTCACATGACCACGCAGGGAACTACACATGTATGGCAGAAAATGAAGCGGGCAATCATTATCATACGTCAACTTTAATCATTAACGGTGCTTGGTATTCATTTTCCGATATTCGTCTATTTAAGTTCAAATTTATTATAATCATTTTTGTTATCTTCTTAATGATATTTGAGTCAGTTATTTTTATAATACATAATTTTCCAGTACCACCCAATATTCTGCCATTTGCTTTCGGGGAAAAACCAGCCAACGTTGGAGAGTATTTGCAGGCAGCATGCACTGTAAATTTTGGGGATCTTCCGCTAACGATAACTTGGGCTTTTAACGGACAACTCATATCACAACGAAATAATGATTATGTTTTAACTAATTCCAAACGGAGCAGTTTACTTATCATAGAGTCTGTAAATGCAAAACACGCTGGTTCTTACACTTGCGTAGGAGAAAATCGGGCGGGACGTAGTATCTACTCAGCTGACCTCGTTGTCTATGGTTAGTCGGTGCATACGATAGATTTCATTATTTTATTATTTAGAGAACATTTGTTTCAGTTCCTCCCAAGATTGCAC
Source organism: Laothoe populi (assembly GCA_905220505.1). NCBI lineage: Eukaryota > Metazoa > Arthropoda > Insecta > Lepidoptera > Sphingidae > Laothoe > Laothoe populi. The sequence continues at coordinate 11,422,554 of HG992155.1, read as the reverse complement.
CTTTCGTTGCCGGTCCGGAACCGGCTTTTCTCGGTGATTATTTTGCCCTCCAATGCATAATTACTCATGGTGATCAACCAGTTCGAATCGATTGGTCAGTAAATAATAAATCTGCTGACTCAATTCCCGGAGTACGCGTCAGTACCATCGATCGAAGAAGTAGTGTACTTACTATAGAGTCAGTAGATGCGAAGCACGCTGGCCTGTACAACTGTACTGCGGGTAACTCAGCGGGCGGCACTTCGCACACCACCGTTCTAATCGTAAGGGGTGCGAAAAATAGGCATCTGTTCTTATGCTTATGGACTCTACTTTAACTAATTATTAGCTTTTCATGTAAAATAGCACTTCATGTAAGATTTTTATTGTCCTAGTTCCACCACTGATAATGCCGTTTAGTTTTGGTGATGTGCCATCAAATCCGGGAGACATGGCAGTAGTGAACTGTGTGGCTACCAAAGGCGACCTTCCTCTTGAAATATCGTGGACGTTCAGCAGCGAAACAATAGACTCGAGCCTACAACGAGACATCACGACGATGCCGCTAAGCCCACGCGCCTCTGTACTTACCATCAACTCCGTGAACGCAAACCATCAAGGAAATTACACTTGCATCGTACAAAATGCGGCCGGCCGCGCCGAACATGCAGCGACGCTAGTCGTAAACGGCACGTCTATAATCATTATTATTGCAATACTGGAAGGGAACTAACATCACACAGCGCACCTTCGATCAAACAACAAACCATTCACCGATACCACTCTGTTCTAAATTATCTGCCACAAAACGCTAACATTGCCTGCAACCCTCAGTTCTAACCAAATCTCTATGGTTGTTTCCAGTAATACCTCACATAGTTCCATTCTCGTTCGAGTCTCCACTCTTCGCGGGGCAGGCCAGTCAAGTTACTTGTTTGGTCTCGGAGGGTGATCTGCCTCTAGATATTCAGTGGTATTTTGAAGGACAGCCCTTAATAGAGAAGTCTGGGATTATGGCTACAAAAATTGCCCAACGAGCTTCCTTACTTCTAATCGATCCCGCAGGCTGGTCGCACAGCGGCTCATATACATGTCTCGTGCGCAATACTGCCGGCTTTTCCAACTATACTGCCACTCTCGAAGTACATGGTATACCACCCACACATGTGTACTTTTCATTCCTAGCACGGACAAGCTTTTCGTAGTTTACATTGTGAGCTTCAAAAACTTTATAACCTGTATATTCGCAAACATAGGTTCTATGTAATTATTTATCTCAGACTTAACTGTATTCGTTTTGTTTGCATATTACCTACATATTTTTAAATTCATCAATCGAAAATTGAAGGTCGTATTTTATTAACACGTTAATGCGTAGGGACTATAATTTTTATATCGTCGCTAGGAACCGGCTGCGGCTATCATCGACATTCCTACCTTTCCTTCCCTGCCTTCTTACTTACGAATTCCAACCTAACCTTATCCCTCAATCCTTCTTTATTTTATTTTCATTTATTATTTTGCATATATTTTACTTGCTTGGGATTTGGCTTTATTAACAAATCTGTTGTATTAATCTACATCTTATAATTTGTATTAAGAACATTCTGATAAAATAAAGAAAACTAATTTACATGACTACGATTTCAGGTGAAAGTATTTCGGCATTTTTCGTTCATTTATGTAAATGCGCACATTGTGAGTCGAAAATTATGATCTAATCAAGATCTGTTACAATATTAGATTATAGTACAAACATTTTTCGCCGAACATTATTCATAAATTCGTACTATATAGTAAAAATACGGAAATAGCCGAAGCGCATAACTTTAATCATAGTAGGTTATAGGTATATTTAGATTATCACAACAGATGTTGGTGCTTTTTGTTGCTCAGGTTTTGCATATTCAGCTGCTTTGTTAAAATATATTTTTTTATTTTATGTCCCTGTTTTTAAATTTATTAGTTAGCTGCTTGCATTTTAATTTGCTATAGCTACAAATATTAAAAATATTTTATAGCATTATTTTAATCAAACCTTTTACATGTTTGCGTCTACAATTTATTTATTATTTCAATATAAACGTGAGAGTTTCAGAAATTGCTATAAGATGTTTTTAAATGTAAATAAATTGAACTTGAATGTTATTAAATTAGATATATATTACTTAATACAATGTTTATAAACTACTTACTTTTGCCAGATTTCAAATAGTTCTTTTTTTGCACAATGTTAGCAAGACTACCAACTAAAATTCAAGTTCAATAATAAGTATAATTGTATAAGAAATCTTATAAATATCTACAAATTTGATCCCGTTAAAATTTGAAAGTAATTCAAAGTACATGAAAAATAATAGCATAATGTAATATTTTAAATGAATGTAATTCAATTTTAATTTAACCGTTGAAAAGATATTAATGAAAATAATTTATTATGTAAAATTAAAAATATAAAGCTTTTAAAATCCCTATTTTTATTTGTGTGTGCAATTACGGGTTTTATAATCTTCTTTTAATTTTTAGTTCCACCACGTTGGATTTTGGAACCCACTGACAAAGCTTTTGCTCAGGGTTCAGATGCTAAAGTAGAATGTAAAGCCGATGGCTTCCCCAAGCCTCAAGTTACATGGAAGAGGGCTGAAGGTATTGAGCAGCAAACAGTTCACTCTTATGTTTCATAAAACTAATAAAAACCGTTAAAACTTTATTTCTACTTTTTAATTATTTTCAGGGGATACGCCTGGCGATTACAAAGATCTGAAACCAAACAATCCTAATGTAAAAGTTGAAGACGGTACATTGGCTATTACTAACATCCAGAAGACAAACGAAGGGTATTATCTCTGTGAGGCTGTAAATGGAATTGGTTCTGGATTATCCGCCGTCATTCTTATTAGTGTTCAAGGTAAAATATGAGCAATATTCTTTTCTTATTGATAATTCAAATTAAATCTCAAGTCATCTAATTAATTCACTGATAATATGTACCAATTATTTTTTTATAGCACCACCTCAGTTCGAAATTAAAATGAGAAACCAAACTGCACGCCGAAGTGAACCAGCCGTATTACAATGTCAAGCAAAAGGAGAAAAGGTAAATAAGATGTGGGTTAGAATAATATAATAATAATACCAACCCTGTATTCAATGCCGGTTGGTAGACTTCACACACCTTTGAAATTCTTTCTTCTTGCTTCTTCACACTACGCCAAGGGCAAGAAGGTAAAGAAGCGGTCGAGGGTCTATTGTCAGAGTACTTAGAAGGCCGCAAAATGGCCAAATATCGTACCCCAACTCTAGACCCCCGAGAAAAACCGGATGTACACTGGCTGATCCCGGAACGCGACACACTTGCGTGAGCCACTATGGCAGGTTTTACACCCTGTGTACGGTGGTCGCTATCCGGGCGGATATGAATATCCTACCACCAGCAATGAGTGAATGCAGATTTGACGCATGATAATAGGCTGGGATAGGGCATGGCACTTAGGGTGGGATAAGGGCAGGTAGATGACGATTAAAGCAAGCGATAAATAATTATTTAATACACAATGGCTAGTTTTGAACTTACTACAATCGTCTACGCTGTCTGTACCACTCCAACCTAGGTTACAGCGGCTTTTTAAAACTATAATATATTACTTATAGACGTGTTAACCATAATTGTATACTGGTTCAAATGTGCTTAACAATGGCTGTAAACTTTTACAGCCTATTGGAATTATCTGGAACATGAACAACAAACGTCTCGAACCCAAATCCGATCCCCGTTATACGATTCGCGAAGAAATCTTACCCGGAGGAGTTGTCTCTGATCTTAGCATTAGAAGAACTGAACGTTCTGACAGCGCTCTGTTTACCTGTGTTGCGACCAATGCCTTTGGATCCGATGATACCAGCATCAACATGATTATCCAGGGTAACTATAATATTTTGAAATGTAGACATCAATTAATTAGTAGAGAAAATCGATATTGTAATACATTTAATTTTGTAGAGGTTCCCGAAGCACCCTATGGCTTAAAAGTATTGGATAAATCAGGAAGGACTGTTCAGTTGTCATGGGCTGCACCATACGATGGAAATTCGCCTATCAAAAAGTTCCTTATCGAATACAAGCGCGCTAAAGGCAATTGGGAAAAAGATATCGACAGGTACAGTACTGTTTGTTTTGACGCAGAAAATTAGCTGGATATTGCTGATTTTTTTTAAAGTTTTTGAAATAAATTCTCTCAATTTCACAGTTCACTAGTTATATCATTCATAAATTAACATTAAAAATATTCATAAGTTAATGAATATTTTTAATGTTATTTATGAACACGTGTTGTTAACACGACTAGACGACAAGTTTATTTTTAACTTATTATCTAATCTTTAATTTTCTTTTTTGTGTACATGCACTGCATGTCTTTTGTTATACTTTCATAATGCAAAAACAACAAAAATTCCATTAGTGCTATGAATATAATTTGTAACCTAAATTCCGAATACCTATATAATTTTATTTTCATTCGTCAGTTTTATTTGTATCTCATTTTACTTATCGTACTACAAGTGAATGTTCTGCGGCGCCTTTTACGTTAAAATCTGTTCAGTTTTCAAATCTAAAATATCTCAAATTTGTTTGTTATAGTACGATCCATCATAAATGAATGGTGCTACATTGACATTTAGTATTGCTTGATGCATTGTAGAGTATTACAGTTTACAACTATATTTATATTCCCAGGGTTCTTGTACCAGGAGACGCTTCTGAAGCCGGAGTATTTGGACTCAGACCTGCTACTGCGTACCATATTAGAATTGTCGCTGAAAATGAACTTGGAACGTCGGAACCCTCTGAAACTGTTACTATTATTACTGCCGAAGAAGCTCCCACCGGGCCACCCCAAGATGTTAAAATTGACGCAATTGACAAACACACACTGCGCGTTACTTGGAAGCCTCCTTCGCCTCAGGACTGGAACGGTGAACTGCAAGGGTAAGAGAAGATTTAATATATTTATAAAAAATTTAACTCCATGATTACAACATAACTTTAATCTATGATTGCCTGTTGTAATAGCCGAAAATAAAAGTGTAGTAAATAAAGAAAAAAACGGTCTCCAATCGCGTTTTGTTTTGCAGATACTACGTTGGATACAAACTGGGCTCAAGCAACAAATCTTTCGTCTTTGAAACTGTTGATATTTCCAAGGAGTCTGGAAAGGAACACCATCTTGACATTTTGAATCTTAAGTAAGTTCAAATAAATTATTAATCATTTAAATTTGAAACGTATTAAATAAGTGTCATTAATTCGTTTTTTATTTTAGGACATACACACAATACGCTGTAGTTGTACAGGCTTTCAACAAAATGGGTTCTGGTCCAGTGTCTGGTGAAGTACGCGCATACACAGCTGAAGGTGCCCCGTCTGCCCCACCCCAGGATGTCCTCTGCACCACACTCACTGCCCAAACTATCCGTGTCTCTTGGATCTCCCCACCTCTTGCCGCTGCCAACGGTCTTATTAAGGCTTACAAAGTAATTTATGGACCTAGCGACACCTGGTACGGTAAGTACTCATCTTAAGAGATATAATGTACCAAAATACCTGACAGCCTCCGTGGCGTAGTGGGCGAGCAGTCGGCTGTGAAACGAGAGGCCGTGGGTTCGATTCCCACACCGAGACAAATGTTTGTGTGACAGACAGATATTGTTTCGGGTCTGGGTGTTGTGGGACCATAGTCCCTCGTAGTTCTTGATACCCACGATACAGGTTTTACCTAGAGTGGGGTCAGAACTATGTGTGTGACTGTTGGGTGTGTTATTATTATAAATCAGAAAGGCCAGAACAATACACAATAATATTTGTAGATGAGAAAACCAAAGACACTAAGATCACTGCGAGCAGCGAAACTATTCTTCACGGACTTAAGAAATTCACAAACTATTCAATGGAAGTGCTTGCTACTACCAACGGAGGTGATGGCGTGCGATCTACACCAATTCACTGTCAGACCGAACAGGATGGTAAGCACAACTATATATAACACTCTATGTATGACTAAGTCATTAGGTAAATATTAGTCAAATAATAAATTGATGAATACTTGCAGTACCGGAAGCTCCACGTGCTGTGAAAGCTCTTGTTATGGGACAAGGCTCTATCTTGGTTTCTTGGAGACCTCCAGCGCAACCCAACGGTGTGGTTACCCATTACAACGTTTATACTCAAGCCCAAAACTCCGAACCTCATCCCAGCAAGGTATAATATTATATCATATTTGAATATTTCCGTTCAGAAGATTTCTGGGCGGATTAGATTTCTATTTAAAAATAATACTAGTTTAAACTTAATAAACGTTAATATTTACAACATGGGTTTTAGGTGCCAGCCTCCCAGACCAGCTACTCAGCAACGGAACTCAAAGCCGGCCGTTATGACTTCTGGGTTACTGCTTCTACCATTATCGGCGAAGGCCAACCTTCAGCTACTGCATCTTGCAGTCCAAACGACAAAGGTTATCTAACATGTTCTTTGTCAAATTAACAAGCGCCTTTGCTGTCTCTATGAAATTGTAATAATTGAACATTTTTCAGTTCCTGCCAAAATTGCATCATTTGACGAGTCTTTCACTGCAACCTACAAGGAAGATGTCAAACTGCCATGCCTCGCTGTCGGTGTTCCTCCTCCTAATATTGTGTGGAAGGTAATTTTACATCACTACGATTTATTATGCATATTGTACCTAACAAAATAAACTAAACAATATATAATTCAGGTAAAAGGCCAGCTCCTAGAAGCTTCGGAACGAGTTCGCCAACTGCCCGAAGGATCGCTGCAGATTGCCGGAGTAGCACGAGAGGATGCCGGAGAATACTCTTGTCACGTTGATAACCAGTTCGGCACTGACACCGTTACTCATACTCTTTCTGTTCTTGGTAAGAATGTTATATTTTATTTACTTGAATGTTTATAATAATAATAATAAAATGTGTGTGAGTGTGTGCAATTCACACACGGAATATACAATACAATAATGTATTCTATCTCATTCTCTCGCCGGCTTAAGCTATATATTTATGTGTTTGTCTCTTTGCCGTGACGCATTTTCATTTCATCGAATTTTAAATCACAACGATATATCTTTCATAACTATGGAATACATTTTATATTTCAGCTCCTCCTTTCCCCCCTCAACTAAGTATCGCTTCTTCGTCCGTGTCCTCTCTTACTCTCCGTCTGAAGCCTTCCGTTGAAGTCGACCAATCTCCCGCTGCTGGTTACACTATTCACTACAAACAAGAATTCGGTGACTGGGAAACTGTTCAGGTATCTTAATCGCACATAACTTATCGTCTTGTAATTATTTTGCATCTTTTTCGATTTTCTCACCAATTAAATGTAACTTACTTAACTTTGATTTGAGTGTCCAATAATTTGTTTCAGATACCAAGCTCGACTGACACTTATACTCTCGAAAACTTATTCTGCGGCTCTAGATATCAACTCTACGTCACTGCTTACAACGGGTTGGTACTTGAAGTCTTAATAGCTTTTTACATTTTATTTCACACCGTCGAATGAATTATCACGAGAACTAACTAAACATGTGAATTATTGATCTCGATTTAATCATAAAAAATAATTTACATTGTTATTTGTTAATTTGTTTTTTAATATACAGTCGTCAATATTTACAAAACTTCATAATTATGTTTGCGTCCTAAATGCTCAGGTATAGTGTCACAAATATAAATATTAGTAGACTAATTAATCTATACTATAATCTGTATATATAAAAGAAGAAACTGACTGACTGACTGACTGATCGATCAACGCACAGCCTAGACGGCTGGGGTTAGAGACTTGAAATTTTGACAGTAGGTACCTTTTATCACGTAGGCATCCACTAAGGAAGGGTTTTTGGAAATACCACCCCTAAGGGGGTAAAATAGGGGATGAAAGTTTGTATGAAAATCCGTCATTTTTGAAGTTAAATTCATGAAAATTAGTATTTGGCATTTTAGTTAAAAATAAAAAATATATGTTTCAGGATTTTTGGAAATTCCGCCCCTAAGGGGGTAAAATAGGGAATGAAAGTTTGTATGAAAATCCGTCATTTTTAAGTTAAACGCATAAATATTGGTATTTTGTATTGTATACTTTTTCTCCCAAACATGACCTCCACGCGGGCGGAGCCGCGAGCAACAGCTAGTAATATTATAAAGAGGAAAGATTTGTATGTATGCTTGTAACGAATTGGCTCAAAAAGTACTGGACCGATTTTAAAAATTCTGTCACCATTTGAATGCTACATTATCACTGATTAATATAGGCTATTTTAATTGCAAGAAAAAATAATGATAGAAAGGTGTAATAGCTTAAGATGCCTCCATGGATTGTATACCTTTTCTTCCAAAAATTACATACACGCGGGCGGAGCCGCGAGCAACATCTAGTGATATTCATATTCACCTTGTTCATAGAATCGGCACTGGTGAAGCTTCCGATGTGGTAATCGCCCGCACGCGTGGCTCCAAGCCGCCCGTGCCCCGCGCCGCTGACTTCATCGAAGTTGGATCTTCCTCCGTGACTCTACATCTCAAACAATGGCTGGACGGTGGCTGCCCCATGAGTCATTTCGTTGTCGAAAATAAAAAGAAGTACGTACTTTTCATATAGCTAGTTGTTTCATTAGTTTTTCATTTATAATAACAAGATGCAAGACTGCCTCGGTGGCACAATTGTAATTGTGCATGCGTTAAAACTGCTGTGCTGAGGTCTCGGGGTTCGATCCCTGGGTCGGGTAAAGTGATATTGGGTTTTTGGGAATTCTGCCCGTTATGGCGATAGGCTCGCCTCCTATCAAATTATGGGACCATAATAAATTCGGCGTAAAGTGGGTGTACTGGTTACGCCTCTGCCTACCCCTTGGGGGATTACAGGCGTGAGTGTATATGTATGCATACCAAGAAAAGTAACAAAAAATGTTGTCACGTTATAGGGGCGCTGCTGAGTGGAACCAGATCTCTAACGCTGTTAAACCTGGAGGAAACTTTGTCGTTCTCGGTACGTGAACAACAGAAATTTTAGAATTTGAGATGATTTTTCAATGCAATTTTTCATATATATTTTATTTGTAGATCTTGAACCTGCGACCTGGTATGTGTTGAGAATCACTGCCCACAATAACGCTGGTTTCAATGTAGCCGAATACGAATTTGCAACTCTCACTATGACTGGGGGTAAGTGTTTTTTATTATACAAATAAAATAACTTTTTCTCACTTTCTTGTATTTGTACCAAAGTTGACTTTGACGATATGCGTGGTATACGCTTAAAAAGTACCAATATTAAGCTATCACCCTGTGTGGTTTTTAATTGGTTTTGTTTTATTATTTTAGATTTTCTTAAAAGTATTATCAACATAGCATTATATATTCTATCACAAGGATTTATAAAATGTATGTGTAGAGGTAATAAAAACTCTCCTTTTACAACATTTGATAGCCATCAAATGATTATCTAAAAGTTCTATATTCAAGCTATATTACACACATATAAGACAATACATACAGCTAATAAGACAACAAATAAAGACTTTTCTAGTTAGCTATATTATGGCCCTGCATGCGAAAGTTACTATAAATAGGCTTGCGTTTGACCACTATCTCGCCTGATGGTAAGTGATGATGTGGTCTACGGTGGAGCACGCTTGCCTAGAAGATACCTATTCACTCTTGACTTAAAGATACCCAGGTTATAGTTTTCGGGAAATATAGACTCCGTCAAAGTTGTTAAAATAATCATGAAATCAGTTGTTAATTATTCTTATAATCACATTAATTAAATATTTAAATAGATGAACATAGGCATTTAAGCATAGTCTCTGCTTTGAAAAATATTGTTTGAAATAAAATGTTGAGTTGTTAGTAGTATGTTATTCAACTGACACACGTACCTGAAATGCATCGCCATTTTGTTTTATTTCATAAGGCATTTTTGTTTCGAAAACAAACAAAACAATAACGCGGCGGTTTGCATTTCAGGTACGATCGCGCCCGCGCGCGACGTCGGCGGCAACTCCCTGACCACCGAACAAACGCTCAAGATTATACTCTCGCACCTCAACCTTATCGTACCAGTGGTCGCTGCCATTCTCGTCATTATTATCGCTATTGTAGTCGTGTGCGTAGTGCGAGGGGCCCGAGACCATCACAAAGGTAACTGAACTTATCTTCTAGGCACCATCGCACCTCTCCCTGGCAACGGTGACAAGGAATTGCCCCCATGGGTTAAGGCCTGGCTCGAACCCGAAGTTCTTGTGCCTATCCTTGCTACTATCGTTGTGTTCATCGTAGGCGTGGTGGTTATCTGCCTGACCCTAGCGCGAAGGAACACCCCGCATCGGCTGCGAGGTCAGAAGGACATGTATTGTATGTATGGTGGCATGGATCACCGCTTTATTATATTTATTTTCTATCAGTGTGACATCCATCATGTAATCATTGACTCTTGTTTTGTAAGAATTAAAAATTCATTGACAAACATCAAAAACTTTACTATGTTTTGCTCTCATCATATATTGTTATTTTTTTATTGTAGATAGTTAACATTTTGTTATGTTCTACATAATTTACAAATCTAATTTTAACTGTAAACTACATCTTATACTCGTAGGTACTCTACAAATTTGTATTCCTTACATCCTGCTGCAAATTTCAAGTCTTATATATGAACATAATATCCTGTGTCGAAAAGTTGATATCAAGATGTCAGGCGCATTTTTAGACGACGCTGTCTACAACGCATCCCAGGCTGCACTGGGCGGCGGCGGCGGGACCTTGGACAAGCGCGGTGGACTGAGGGACGAACTCGGCTACATCGCTCCCCCCAACAGGAAACTACCCCCTGTACCCGGCTCCAACTACAACACTTGCGACCGTGTTAAACGTCAGGCTGTTATTAGTAAGTACATTCGATATTGCTATTATTTTTCCTTTACATACATCGCTTTCTTTCGTTATTATGCTCTGATTTAGAGATCACTGTACCACGAACCTGCAACTTATCTTTTGTATTTAGTATAGTTTCTAGGCGGAAACGTTCTTGAACTCATAAATTGTAAAGGTGAAGGATTTAACTCTGTTATACCTGTCGCTATATGGGATACCGAATAATTATTACAAATATATAGTTTTTTATGGTTGAAGGTAAAGTGTCAGTTGTAAGCTAAATTGAATATAGATGGTTACCCTGGTATTTTAAATAATTTAATAATTATAAATGTTAAGTTACCGCTTTAAGTAATAGTCAGCATCATAAATATATACAAGATTAGTTTTTGTATACCATAAAGCCGAAACACCCAAATTAGATTTTGGTATAAAAGATCAGATAAATATGTCATGTAATAATAATAAGGAAAACTCACGCGGTGACATGCAAAAATAATTTATCCCGTTTCTTGTACGACGCAAGGACATACGCGGACATTGACCCTTTTATCGGCCGGCTGAGGTTAGGTAGGTATGTATCGATGAGCGACCGACACGCGCCTGATTTTCATTAAGTAATAAACAAGGTAACCAGCTTGACGTTTTTTTATATGTTTTTGGGATACACATATAATATGTTAAAAATTAGTGCAATGGATTGTGATACTGATTCTCAACAAACTACTTTCGGCTTTGTAGTATACTAAAAATAATGTTGTATATTTTCTATATGACTCCATCCTGTATAAATATTACATACACTGTCTCACAGCTGGATACGGGCCTCGTCTACTCATAAATGGGGTTAGACCTTATACAAACCTCACTGACCTAAAGCAGTTTGGTAGTCATCACAAAGATACCTTCTAAATAATTATTAAGAATTCTCAGGTATATAGATGTTTGATGTAGAGATGATGTAGTTTCCCACGATGTTTCCCCTCAATATAACATCAATCAGTTAAAGCCCCAGATTTAGGTTTCGTTTCATGAAATGTTTCGGTAGTCCATTCACTAAGTATTTAAACACAAAAAAATATTTATGATGCTGATATTTTTCTTGTCCATGTATGCCTTGTAGCTTGTCATTTTATTTTTGTTCTCCTTTTTTTCAACATACTTATACCATTTAAATTCACTTATCATTTCAATTTCGCTATGTTATACGCTGGTATAAATATTTCAATTTATCATTAATTTTATTCTTAAAGTAGTACATGCAAGCCACATCTCAAACATAATCTCACGTATATGAATTTCGACACTAAAAATACTGATATCACGCACAATAAAGGGTTTTGAAATGAGGGTGGATATTCGCAGTTATTGATAGTTTTTTTTAGCCTGGCCCGGCAAAGTGACCACACGGCACCTGATGGTAAGCGCAGTGCCGTTAAATAAGAGTATCGAGTACAGTACAGAGACAATCTATCCCCCACTACTCAACACAATCATGCCGGCCTACTCCTTCACACTACGCCATGGGCAAGAAGGTGAAGATGCGGGCGAAGGTCTAGTGTCAGAGTACTCAGAAGGCTGCAAATCGGCCAAACATCGCACCCCAACTATCGACCCCCGACGAAAAGAGGATGTACTGGCTGATCCCGGAACGCGACACACTTACGTATGGCGGGTTTACACCCTGTGTACGGTGGTCGCTGTCCAGGCGGATACGAATATCCTATCACCAGGATCAAATCTCTCTACAATGGCTGAAACAATTTGGATGTGTTATTTGTGTTGTGTTCATGTGGTTGATTAAATGATGTATTTAAGTAACTTGGGGTTAACAGTTAGTGTTTGTTTCATTTGAATCAGTTAAAATATCATTACGCACCTCTTTGACGTTATATATATAACTAGCTATTGCCCGCGGCTTCGCTCGCGTGGTAGTTATTTTTGAAGGAAAAGGTATAACGTCCATGGAGTTATCTTAAGATGTAATAACATCTTTCTATATTTTGCTATCCCATATCCCAAAATGTATGGTTTCGTGCATCCGGGATAAAAAGTAGCCTATGTGCTATTTCTGTGCCAAATTTCAACCAGATCCGTCCAGATTTTAGCGTGATTGAGTACCAAACATCCATCCATCCAAACATTCGCATTTATAATAGTACTAGTATAAGCCCTTATAGTACACGTAGTTTACATAAAATAAAACGTGAGATAATGTATGAAACATGTACAAACGTACATAGCGCATGCGTAACCCAGTAGTATGGTTCAGTGGGGGCGCATTCGACGTGGGACCCCAGACGCCATCACTACGAGCGCGTGCGACGACCCCGTCTGCGCCGTACCGGATCTGGTGACACCATATCTACAGGTCATATTATAGCTTGCCAGCTTGCTTGCCTGAGATAAATTAAATATATATATCGTGTCCCTTTACTGTGGCAACGGAATTTGGGGTTAAAAAATTGATTATCCCAATTTTCGAAATTACAGTTGGTACAGATTTAATATTATGATCACAACATACATTAAAAATAACAATTTGTAAGGAAATGAGAAGCATCATTATGCCGTGATATAAATTATTCAAAATTTAAGATTTTTGTGTGTCAATGAATTAATATTAATTGTTGTGTTCATATAAAATGTTATGTACCTATCTAACAGAGTGGAGTGTGTCTAATAATGCCTGCAAGTAAGTAAGTATGTATGTATATTCGTGGTCTACTGTTTTATACTTACATATATTATAATATTTTTTTGCTATTTTTCTAACCCAATTTATTTTTGGTTTGCTTTTACGTTTGTACACAGATTTACTAATACTATAATGTTTTAATGTTTTGTGTTACATTTACGTCACAATGATTTAGATAAAAAAGTATTGGGTAGACAATTTGAAATTAGTTACTACTCTACTGATAGTTTGACTTATGTACACAATATGATATCAAACATTTCGCAGTTACCTTTCTTGTATATTAGCGTCAAAGCCTTATCCTGGGATACGGGAGGATTGACATTTCTACCCACTTACATCACTATGATTCTGATATTTACTGATTTTGGCCCGTCCACAGAATCATCAGGAGTTAGATTAAAAACTATCTTTATATACTTACATAATTCTACTGTGCGTGTGTATGTCACTGAACTCCTCCTAAACGGCTGGACCGATTTTAATGATTTTTTTGTATGCGTTTGGGTGGCGTCCTGGATGGTTTAGATTCACAATTGGACCCGGTAGGTGGCGCTGCTGTCGCTGTGGCTACTTTTCCGGGCAGGACGACGTCTGCACGGTCCGCTAGTATTAATATATATTCTAACAATCACCCATACAGTTATTGTTTTGATATGTTTACACTTACAACTAAACATCATATTCTATAAGTAACAAAACATTTTCCGTTAATCGTTTTATCACCCTTAAGCAATATTTGATATACGTTTTTAGGCATGGAAGATGAGATCTGCCCGTACGCGACGTTCCACCTGCTCGGCTTCCGCGAAGAGATGGATCCCAGCAAGGCCCTGGCGTTCCCCCACCACCACCCCGCCCACGCTGGCACTCTGGCTCATCCACACCCTCATCACCCGGCACACTCGCGCGCTGGATCTCAGAGCATGGTTTGTTGACAATATATTATTGATATAAACATTCTACGTACAAAGAAGTAAACATAAATAAATAACACCCAACAGTCACACACCTAGCCCCGATCCCACACTAAGATACGAGACTTTTGTCGTGGGTATCAGGGACTACGAGAGACGTACGGTCTCACAACACCCAGACCCTGGACACAAATATTTATCTGTCACACAAACATTTGTCCCGGTGTGGCAATAGAACCCACCGCCTCTCGTTTCACAGCCGGCTACTCGCCTACTGTGCCACGGGGGCTGTCTCACATAAAACTCCTATTTAAGAGGCTGTTTGACGCCACTTTTTGACTCTACTCAACTTGACTTGCTCGCACACAACTTATAAGCAATCATATGTATATGTATGTATGTAATAACACCATAATTGTGATGACAGCCCCGTGCTAACAGCCGCTACGCCCGCAAGAACTCTCAGGGAGGACAGAGCGCCATCTACTCCACCGCTCCCGAGTACGACGACCCCGCTACCTGTGCTGAAGAGGACCAATATGTAAGTTGCACATAGTGGCACGCGCAAGTGTGTCGCGTTCGGGATCAGTCACGAGACTATCCCGCCCACACACCCGCCATTGTAACTCCTGTTTAGCCAGGATCAACAATGGCACGCATTTTTTCAACACCGAGTAATGAAACTCGGCGAGTCTCTGGGAATGCTTCATAACTGTCTTTTATCCCGCAACGAAATTAATCAAATAGAAATATAGGGAGGAGTTGGAAATATAAATTGTCCACTTCCCTCCATAGCAAAGCGGGAGACAAATACTGAACTAAAGAGGTATTAAGCTCAATAAAGGACATTTACGTCTGGAGAAGCCAGACATAAAGCACCACGGAATTTACTTAACGGGTCCTATCGTGCGAGCTGTTACGCTTGATTCCAATAATAGGTATGGCAAAAACGCCGGAAAGCACGGAAATTCCTCCTAGTCTCCACAAGGTCCATATAGTATACAACTCCAGATGTTATCTGCATACTGTCAAGCATAATGTTGCGCTCATTTTGCCAGAGACTACACTCCCAAAGAACATGATGCGCGGACTGTTCGTACTCACAGTTTGGTGTAGAACATGGGCACGCAGGCGAATCAACCAACCCAAATGAGAATAGTTTGCTCTTAAAGTTGCCATGACCGGTGAGAAATTGTGACACACAGTGATCAATTTCCAGCCAAGTTTTTGTTAGACGATCGCGAACCAAAGGAAAATAATGATATAAATGCCGCCCTTTAATGGAATTATCCCATAGACATTGCCATTCGTTTAGCAGTTCGTTGCATATTTCGGAACGCTGTTTAAAAAGTCTACTGATTCTTGAGAGTTCACGCGACGTAACAAAGTTCTTGTCCATATCCTCTCTCGTAGAGTAATACATAGCGGCGCGACGCTGTGCCTCCAGATCGACTGGAAGTACACCCGCAAGGACAGGTAAAGCTTCAGTACTAACGGTTCTATACGCCTTACACAAGAATATCAACGCCAAACGCTGACTCTGGAGCAATTTTCTTCGCACGGCACCGATAGTAGCCCTATCAGCCCATACGGGTGATCCATAGCAAATACTGCTCAAGTAAGTAGCTCCATAGATAACTTTTAATGTGTTAAAAGATAATCCCCACGTCGATGTGGATATCCTTGTCAAGGCATAAAAATTTCGTTTCGACTTTTCCCCGACGGTTTTTATATGTTCTATGAATGAAAAGTTTCTCTCCAAAACTAGCCCTAGGTAGCAGACCGATTCTTTTCTTTTAATATTGATATTATTAAATTTTATTCGCGGTGGTGTTTTTAGAATGCCCTTTAAAAGTAACTGGTAAGTTTTGTGAGGTGCGAACGTCAGACGATTTCGTTCACCCCAATCGTGAATTAATTTTAAGCACGCACTAGCCAATTTTTCTAGTCCCGATCTACTATTAGACTGCACAAGCAAGAGCCCGTCGTCAGCATAGCCAGTTAAGGAGCATCCTTGAGGTAAAGGGAGTGCGAAGAAGTCGTCAAAGCCTAAATTCCACAAGTACGGACCGACTACTGAGCCTTGTGGACAACCCATCGTTAGCGCCTTCGACACTTCATGGTGACCAAGTTTTAGTTTGGTTGTGCCTAAAGAAAAGTATGAATATATAAGTGAATATACATATATTGTTAGGGCAACCTCGGATTTTCAGCTTAAGTAGTAGCATTGGCCACCACGCATTCAGGGATCAGTCAGTGTACAACTAGTTTTTGTCGAAGGTCTAGAGTAGGGATACGATGTTTGGCCGTTGTGCGGCCTTCTGAGTACACTGACACTATGCCCTCGACCGCTTCTTCACCTTCTTGCCCATGGCGCAGTGTAAAGAAACAGGCTGGCATGTGTGTTGAGTAGCGAGGAATAGATTGTCTCTCGCTACTCTAACTGGACGGTACTACGCTTACCATCTGGTGCATTGTGGTCACTTTGCCGTGAAAAAAAAAAGAGTGAGTTGGTTTGTTTGATTGAACTCACTAAACTCTGTAACTACTAGTCAGATTTGAAAATATATTTTTGCATTTTATCACCTATTGCTTAAGGCAGGTTATAGACTATCTATCATAACTTTATGACCCACCGGAGCGGGGCAATAAAATAATGCTAATCCAAGTAACGGTAGGCAACTGCTTTGCTGTGCTCTGGCATTGCAGAAGTCTATGGGCGGCGGTGGCTACTTACCATCAGGTGGCCCGTCTGCTCGTCTGCCTATTGAGACACTAAAAAAAAAGTGGTCAGTTCCAAAAATACTAATAAATAACAGAGAAAATCGAAAATCTTACATGATGATATTTTTAATGGCGTGATTATCGTTATTTTTTTACTATGCTTTGCGCCAGTACTGATCATGAAAACATTAAAATTAAAAATAGCGCGCCCGCTACTCCCGTCCGATGTACGCGTGCGGCCCCGAGTACGACGAGCCGGCGTGCTGCGCCCCCGAGGACGACCAGTACACCGGCGCCTACGGCACGCCATACTCCGACCACTACGGATCCCGCCCTAGCATCGGTAATTATTACTATATACCCACTGCCACACGCTATAAAACTCGCTTAATTCATCTCGGCTCTATTTTATAACCAATCTCGCTGAAATCTCTTGATCCTCTAACTGAACGGCACTGAGCTTACCATCAGGTCCAGTATGGTCACTTTTCTGTACCAGTAAAAAAAAGTTTTTTTTTTTCTACTTTAGCAACTGACGTCATGGCAATTTTATATTGTCAACGTACCTATATATATTAATTATATATTACATTAAAATCAAATATTTATTGAATCCATGAAATGTTATACATCATTTAGATTCAGACAATTTTTTTACTCTACCGCCAGTTCGGAATGCAGTTTCGCTAGAGAAAAACGGGCAAGAAACTAGCGTTGCTCCTTTCACACGGTTAACAATATTTGTTCATAGAAGTAATATACGATTTAAGTTTAATTACATGAGATTAGAGCAGCTCAACGTATACTATTGATGATGGATATTTCGACGGTCCCCACGTAAACTATCGAAATTGAAAAAATTGAAAAAAAATTAAGAACATTAAACTTGCCACTTTCGATGTTTTAATACGTTTACTTTATGCACTATCAATTCTGTTCAAGTGAAAAACATTTGAAGGTATAAAAATTGGTACAATATTATTATATGGAATAATAAATATTTATCTTTACTTGCCATTAGTGCAATAAAACGAAAATGTAGTTTTTTAAATTTCGATAGTTTACGTGGGGACTATCGATTTATTGATTGCTTCTGCGTTGCTCTTATCGATCATAACCCTAGTTCCGATACTTACTAAAGATGCATTTAAGTGAAATCAGCAGGAGCCCGCAAGTGCAGCGGCTCCCCCGAGCCTCCCCCACCCCCACCACGCAACGCTAACAACGACAACAACTGCTCCTCCTCCTTCAACGAAAGCAAGGACTCGAACGAAATATCCGAAGCTGAATGCGACCAACCCCGCAACTACCCCGGTACGTACACTAAATATACACTGATCACAACATCCAGCTATAAAACATCACGCAATGGATGGCCAGTTGATGTAAATAAAAATTCCTTCTGACAGGGACACTATACGAAATAAATAAAAAATATCATTATACCAAGCACAAGTAAATATCATCCCTTTTATAAATTAACTATATTAATATTCCTATTTTACATAAGTGTCAATGAACTTTCTAAACAGTTACCTCGGTAACAGATAATGAAGTAAATATGTCCTTTTTATCTTAAAAGAGTAGTTACCTAAATAAAAAAAATATATATAAATAAATGTTATCGTTAAATATACCCATATCATAATTCGTGCTTCCATCACATTCATCAATATATTGTATAAGTATTTTATATATGATAAAGAAAATTCAAAATTATAAATCCCCAAATTGGTCCATGCGTTCCGTGGGTGTCGCCTGAACAGAAGACGGTAAACACTTTTTAATAAAGTTTTGATCCTTTTATGTTTATAATAATTGTGACTGACAGCATGCAACATTTGTATCAGTTATAACAACTTGAAAATAAAGCTTCAAAATTAGATCTTTCTGCAATTGGCTTACTCTTGTTTTCAAAATTTAAATTTACTCTACTTCTATTTTTTTCCGGCAAAATCAATTAAAGCATCTTGGTTAAACTCGCAAACATAAAGGCTTGATCAAACAGAACGCTCTATAACGCAACGTTTATTAGATGCTGCGACAAACTATAAGTACTAGTACAGCGCATCACTCTGGGAGTAGTGCGTCCTGTCAACGCGGAAGTCACGGGTTCGAATCCAGTGCCAGGGACTCTGACTTTTCGAAATGACGTTGTGATTGTTAATTATCGAATTTAGGGTGAAAGTAAGGTTTGTGAGGAAACTTGCCCTAAGAATTTGGAATGTATGTAAAGTCCACAAACCTTCACTATGGACTAAAGCCTGATCTATCTTATTAGTAGAGGAGGCCTGTATCCGTATATAATATAGATGCAGTATAATCATAAGGAAATTGAAGACCAGACGGGCTACGGGATTATGTTATCATAACGCTCTCTGTTTGACTAAGCCTTAAATATTGTTAACACCAACATGTTTGATTGGTATTGCCTCTATCGAAGGGAAGTTTTAATTCTATTTATATACTTTTATATTGAACATTGGATTATATTTTATACGCTTAGATGTGATTGTGTATAACTAATTCTAATTATTTGAAATGTTTCTGTAGATAAATTAGTACGTGTTTTTTTATATCAACATCGACGTTTAATAACCGCATCACTATATAACATGTGCCTTTAAATGTATATGTGTTGTAATAAATGTTGATTGACAAAAAGTAAACTTATGTTACTTTGGTTTAAAAATGTCTGTAAACATAATGATGAATGATATGTGTGATGTTAGAAATGTGTATGTGGTTATTACACGAGGTGTGACGTAGAGGACAGGCGAGTCCAGGTCTCGTGGCTAGAGTAGAATGCGTCGTGACTTGTATGTTGTTGCAGTCAGGGCCCACACTGCCAAGGACGGTTTGCACAGCGAGGAAATGAGGAAACTCATTGACAGGTCAGTTTTAGTAGGCCTTACTCGAGCACGTGCACTTAACACAAACACAGTCAATCAGCCAACAATATTGGCTTACATCCTCGGCTCGATACAACTTGCATTGAAAGTAAAATATCATATACCAATGTCAATAACATAAAATTATAAATAGGTAATATTTCAGAAATTTGGAGGGTCTTGTAACCTATCTCGTGAATAATGTTCTTTTGACTAAAGACTGTATTAAATGAAAATGCTCTACATGTATTCGACACTAATAGTGTGCCGTTACCTTGTGTGTGTGCTAGCACTTGTGTTCATACATATTGTGCCACATCATAGCTGATATTGAAGCATCTCTATTGATGCCTTGTATGATTAGTATATGCTCGTTATTAAGCATGTGTTATGTTCTGCATCCGTGTCCACAGGAAACAGTAAGTCAAAGTATGTTTAAATGAAGACTATATTATATTTATAATTTGTGTTTGCCTGCTCTTTGTGTTAAGTGATTAACAATTTTGGCTAACATGTTTTGCACTGTGATAAATATTTATGTTGCTTAAAACAGGTTAAATAAATATGTAAAATAGTCCTGCTCATTATTGGAATAAGTTGTTTTGCCGGTACAGTAGCAACTGTGCACCTAGAGTCTAAAGATTATTTTACTTTATTTTTTAATTAGTACACTGAACTTTTATTATAAAACGCCGAGAAATCTGTATTAATTAATAGTTAACGTATCCCCGTGAATATATTTTTACAATAGTTTCAATTTTATAGTTTGTCTATTCTCACATCCCTAAGTTTAATATATCGCGACTCGTCGCCCAATTCGCGTGAGTTTGGATAAGACGCATCTTCAAATCCAAATCCACGTCAATCCAATATTACACAATATACCCTTACATTATTTATATTAGTACATTTTTTTATGGTTCAAGCCCAGCGCATGTTAAAATAATAAATGTAGAGTAGGTATCAGTGGCGAACGGTAGAAATGTTAAAAAGCGTTTTCCGTTTTATTGGATAAATGCATTTGACTAATGGACCGTTATTATAATACGTATAAAATTGTGAGACACGATAATTCATATTTACTTTTTAATAAACTAAATATAAATGACAACTTGAATAAATCGTGTTGCATGGAGCCTTCGCCACTGTACAGTATTGTTACATAGATATGTCTAATGAAATAGATCGAGTCGGTAATTGATATTTAGAATAACTATAACCCACCCTGAATGCTAGTTTATTAAACATTATTAAAAAAATATCACGTCAAGAACTTCCTAATCGCATCATTTGACTTCTCACTATACCGCGACAATATAACATACATAATGCAATTACAATTAAATAATATTTTCCAGACCAGAAGCAACCCCCTCAATCCCCCAGCAAGCAGTCCACGGGCGGGGGGGACTCACAGCCTACGATACTGTGGCAGTGTAACTTGTAAATCAAAATACTGAAAATGCGCTGCGACACACCATTTATTGTTTGTTTAATTCGATGTTATGGTCCATCACCACCTTGCTGATGTGATGTTCTTAAGCTTAAACGTTGCTAGTTATTTTTGCCGCTTCATATTTTAGTTTTTAGCGCCTTCGCCCAAAAGAGCAAACGTGCAACAAGATGGTGATACCTGTGCCAAATAATTTCTTCTCATTAGTGTGTCGCGTTTGTGTTGCTATTTATTTTTGTAATTACCCCAACTAAGTTGGCAACATTTTGTCTTTCCTAGTGTTAATTTTGGACACGCACATTTGTGCTATTTATGCTTCGGACAAATCTGTGGTAAAGTTGCGAAGTTGGGTTATGTACAAATTAGCACCTACCCTCCCAATATATAAATACCTAACACGTCACTACGTAGTGATACAATTACAGAAAATCATGGTTGTGGTAGTCATTTCAAATTAATATATTATATTTCCATTATGTGACGTGTTTTCCAACCTATCTATATACACGCGTAGTAGATACCCAACTGAATTAATTACTACAGAAATTGTTCTATGTGCAGTTTTATTATAGTTACTTTGTTCGGTCTTATTTGTTTAGCTTAATTTAAATAACGTTTTGACTGCTGACTATGTGGGGTGACTTATTATTTTACTGAATAATTTAAATTAAGCTCAACATGTAGGTAATATGTATGTGATATTTTCTATGTTTAACCCTTTTTTACATGAAATAACGTTATCGGTACTAACGTACATGTAGTATGTACATTGTACGGTAGTAAGAACAACCTTTGAGTTGTAACCATGCTTCCATTTTGATGTTATTAATTTTCTCGATGCTTTTTACCATTTATTTACGTTATTGCCAACATGTGTCATTAATTTCAATTAAGGTTTGTAATGTTTGATTTGCATTTAATCATTTACTATTTAGGATAACGTTAGGTATACATTCTTCATTACTAGTAAATAATTCTTTACAAATGACTATATAATCCGTAGTTATTAGTCAGTAATAATGTGTTACACAATATAATTATATGAAATTTTAATGTAACTAATCAATTTTAACTACTTATAATCTATCTATGGTCATAATGCAAACAATATACACAGGAAATAATGATATAGCTTTGTTACAATATACTCTAGGTTTGCGACGACTGAAAATGTAATAAGTACTATCGAGTACATACTGTCACGGAATTCAAAGTAAATGTTAACATTTCTAGGAATTAAGATGCATTTTTATTAATGATAATCGTAACTTTATGCTCCTATATTACACAAATAACTAGATTTAAGACACACGCGTGTCATTTTTCCCTTAATGTGTTGTGTATTGTGGTGTAAGCTTGGCAACTTAGGCTTGTAGTTAGGTTTTCGCTACTTCCTAGCAATCGATATCTTCTCTCAACCTTCCAATTAGAAAATCGGATTATTAAGACTTGTTAAAATTAAATAACAAATTTAAATATAAAAATTATTCAAAATTTTAAAATAAATGAAATTATCGAGTTTTACAGTTTAATTAGCTAATTAAAAAATATTTCGGTTGTTTATGCATATGTGCATTATTAGGTTTTGCGCTAGTTGGAAGTTTTGTATTACGTACGCTAAGCAACGTGGCTACCAGCATATTATTCAATGTACCAAAGTGTTTGATTTGTGTTAAATAAACTACTCGAACATTAACTGCATACTGCTGTTTTATTTCAACCATCAGTTAACTAAACTAAGAAAGATATAAGATATATAATATGTGGCGTTGCGAACACATACTCACCGCATACTTAACATACTTAGGTACCATATTTATTACCTGATACATATTTACCATTACTAATAAAGTATATAACTCCGTGGCGCCGTTGTCGATTCCCACACCGGGACAAATGTTTATGTGACAAGACAGATATTTGTGTCCGGGGTCTGGGTGTTGTGAGACCGTGCGTCTCTCGTAGTCCCTGATACCCACAACACAAGACTTGTACCTTAGTGTGGGGTCGAGGCGATGTGTGACTGTTGAGTGTTATTTATTTTTTAAGTTGAGGTAGAAACCTCACCTTCTTTTAAAATAAAGTTTTACCATACACACACATTTTCTTTTAATTTCTTATTTTATTATTCTTGCCTAATTCTGTTTATTTGTAACATGTATCAATGGGGTTGACACTGGCTCCTGAGATACAGCTAGCGATAGTTCACGAGCCAGGGAATGAACCTTATGTAAAGCTTTTAATTTGTGCAAATAAACAATTTAATTATTATTATTACCTTACCATTACCACAAACCTCAAAATCATATACCTTAGCCAATCGGGAGTAGCGAGAAAGTCGTCCTCCTTGAAGCCCCGACTTTAATCTTCAATAATTATAAGTGATTTATTATCGATAAAAATTAAATGTGTATTAAATGTTAATTAACGCTTGCTTTAACGGTGAAGGAATACATCTTGGGGAAACCTGCATACCCGAGAATTTCGAAGGTATGCGAAGTCTATCAACCCGCATTAGGCCAGCCTGGTAGACTAAGGCCTAACCCCTCTCATTAGTAGAGGAGGCCCGTGACCATGAGTGGGACAATGTTTTAATACAGGGCTAGTATTACTATTATTATTATCGATAAAAAAAAATTATATGAACTTAAATGAGGCTGCCTCTATGGCGCAGTTGTAAAGGTTTGGTCTCGTGATCATATCGCACAACGCTGCGATAAGTGGCCCCAACGCAGCGTCGCGATTGCCCTTCACCGCTGATGCATAGTGCGACGTAAAAAGAGACATACTAGACGTTTTTCATACGATTATGCGTCCGACACCGCATACCGCATACCACAGCGTTGTGCGTTATGATCAAGAGACCAAAGCTTCATTGCGCATGCGTATTAGCCCGGAGTTTGGAATTGAGCCCGGTATGGCGATTAGCTCGCCCCCATTCATTATGGGGGCAAAATAAATTCTGCGAAACCGACTTTTCTAAAGTTACGTGTGTATTCATTGTTAATTATATTTAAGTAAAAGTAAAATAAGTCCACCAACCGACATTGGGCCAGCGTGGTGGACTAAGGTCTAACCCCTCTCAATAGTAGTGGAGGCTCGTGCCCAGCAGTGGGGAAATGTTTATTACAGAGCTAATATTACTATTTAAATATATCATCATCTCGACAGATAAGACTACGGCGCTTTGTTAAAACAAACTCATTGTCTATGGAGAAAGTGTATTTATTATTATTAATACACAAACAGTTAAATTATGATGTTATATGACTAATCTTTATTCACAGAAGTAGTAGGCTGTTTATGAGGATGCGGCTTTCACGATCTCTTCAGCGACCTCAACAGCGATTGCTGCTTCAGCTTTAGCCTAAAATAAAAAAATAGCATTTTTTTTATTAGTATCCTGGTATTTAATTAGGTCGGCCAAAATGGCGACAATCTTGGCAAAGAATAGGTTATGATGAAAGTAGATGAAGATAAAGTTGGGTGTCAGGATCATGCAAATAGAAAATTCTTTTCAGATTTGTATGGTAGGAAAATGGTAGGCAGAGTCTATTCTTAGCCCACGTCTATAAGATAAAGGCATGATAAAGTGTATGTATAATATAAATAAAGGTTACTTAGTATTTGGTATAACATTATCGATTTATAAAAGGTTTTAAAGTTATTCCAAGATCTATAACTTTAACTTAGGATACTTAAAAAGTAACTTTGGGTAACATACGCCAAATACATTCATCAGTCAATTTAACAAAATATTTATCACTGAATTTATATGGTGGAGCCATGAAAATTAAAAAAGAAGAAGAAATAGTAGTGATGAAGCGAAACCTGACGCTTTCTGTATAACCAAGACTACTGGGGTTGTGGGCATAAACGAATATAAATTATTTTGCACCTCTAAGATACAACTCGGGACCTTCGACTATGAATGTTAGTACAGAATGTGTTAGAACTATCGAATTTGTCTGTATACATGGGTTATTTAATTCTTACTCAAGTCATTTTTTATAAATTTTAGCAAATTGAGTCAATTTTTATTCTGGCGGGGCAAAGTGACCACACTGCACCTGATGGTAAGCGCAGTGCCGTCCAGATTGAGTATCAAGTAGCAAGAGACAGTCTATCCCCCGCTACTCAACACAATCGTGCCGGCCTGCTGTTTAGCTTCTTCACACTACGCCTAAAGGACCTAGGATCATAGGAAGGAAGGAACACGGGAACACAACACGGAATTATTATGTATAATGGAAGAAATACCTTCTCATTAGATGCAGAACTAAGTTCAGATTGTGCTTTGCTTAGGGCCTCCTGTGCTGCACTGCGGTCAATACTCTCCAATGGGTGTGCCTCTTCGGCAAGCACCTATACAGTAAAAAAAATGACTTATAAAACTCACATAAAATTAAAAGCACACTAGAAAATATATCTTAGGGATTAATAAGCCCTCTATCAATGATGAAGTAGTAGTCTTCCTGTCCGACAAGACTGCGAATCCTTTATTCAACATCTTCAGAACGAAACTATATTTTTTTAAGCAGTCCTCTATTATATCATTGTTGACATTGAAATATGTTGACATAAAATATAATTCGAAAAATATGTTTGTTCAAAATCGCAGAACTCGAAAAGTTTACAATAAAATTACAATGAAAGTTGGCACTGGTATATATTTTCGTGTAGGTTTTTATAACAATTATACAGCTACTAGCTCTGTATAAATACTAAATTTTGGTATTTTTGATCTGATAGATTTAAGAAAATCAAAGGTGACAAGTGAACACAGACTTGGTGATTCTACAAGGGTACCGTTTTTGTCAGTGATGAGTCCAAAAAAATAATATTATACGAAAAAAACATAAAAGTACCTGAACAGAGGAATCGTCATTCACTGTAATGGTACCAGATGATACAAAGATCTTGCTTTGCTTTCCGTCGTTTTCAACTACAGTGACAACACCCGGGCGAAGGACAGCTGAAAATAAATATTTATAATAAATACACAAACTATACATATGTAAAAATTAAATCCCAATTTTCAGCAAAGAAATGTATGTGAAATAAATAAATATTATGCACAGCGCAGCACTAAATTCTAGTTAAATGCCTATTGTCTCAATATGTTCAGATTATACCAAAACAGTAACAAAAAAGTAGTAATATTCTATCAGGTGTAGTTTTTACTTTGTATGTAACTACAGTTTTACCCAATGCAGTGGTTCCATAGAAAAAATTTAAGACATAAGTTGAGGTAAGGAAACCGTATGCGTTCCAAGCATTTTAATTTTTAAATAACAAAAATATAATATAAAAATATCCTTACTCACCTAAGGTTGGCACATGCTTTGGCAGAATACCAAAGGCTCCGCTGAATGATGGCACATCAATTTGCCTCACAACTTGCTTGTCATAGAAAACCTATAAATAAAGTATATATAAAATATAAGAAAATTAAACAATTCAATTAAGAGAAATAGTGTTAGTTTCTCTATACCATATGTATATGTATATACATAGCCCTATATATACATGGCTGCTTCATTAGTCTGCAAAAATCCTCACAATGTGTCTGAACTAGAGATGGGCATAATAGTAACTTAAATGTTATTTGTGAAAAAATATTCAACTGATAATTGTATCATATTATGATATACAGTGTAAACTCTATATAGCGACACTGAAGGGACTGTGCATTTTATGGCGTTATAGAGAGTTGTCGTTAAATGGAGAGAAGAAACATCAGAATTAGAAAAATAAAAAGTTTATTTCTGACTATTGTTAGTAGTTATGTGCATAAAAAAGAATGTTATTTGAACGCTATTGAGTATAGTCTGTTATTTTTGTCTGACGTCTTTTGCTGCACCAGTAATTTTGTTGTATTTTTTTAGTTATTTTATTAATATCTAGCAATACTGAGGCATCTTGGTTATAAAGGAAATATTTTTCCAATAATTTTGCTGCTTCCAGAGCTTCTTTAATGCTCGGCGGAAGCTCAGGCTCATCCGTCTCATCTTCTTCATCACCTTGTTCTTGATCCTCAGTTTTTCTCACTGAATCCAAAATTTCTTCGTCTGTGAGTGAAGCCGTTGTAAGCAGGCGGTCGTCCACTTCAATGTAGGTTTGAAGATTTACCGTTTTTCCTGCCATGTTGAATTGTTGAATCCACTCAGTTAATGGAAGGTCGTCGTCGCTTTCAAACTCAGATTCTGTTTCCACCTCATCACTCGTAGAATTGGTACAAAGTCCAGCATGTCGAAAAGAGTGCTGTATAGTTGTGGGTGTCACTTCTTCCCAGGCTTTAGATAAAAAATTTACTGCATGCAGCATATTAACAGAAGTTTTACCCTCAGATTCGACTAGCTCCATCAATAATTTCCTTCTGTAGTGACCCTTGAGGCTTTTAATCACACTCTGGTCCATTGGCTGTAAGAAACTAGTCGTATTTGGAGGAAGAAATGCCAACTCTATGTTTTGAAGGTTTGATATAAAAGGGTGGGCAGGGCAGTTGTCAACAAGAAGTAAAATTTTTCGTCCCTTTAATTCTGCATCCCACTTTCGCACTTCTTCTTCAAAAAGTTGACTGGTCATCCAAGCTGATTTATTAGCTTTATACGTCACTGGCAATTTTTTGATGTTCTTAAAACAGCGCGGATTTTTCGATTTGCCTATTATTAGTAGCTTTTTTTTCTCTGTGCCATCCATATTAGCAGCCACAAGCACCGTAATACGTTCCTTGGAAAGCTTTCCTCCCACACACTTTTCCCCTTTAAATTTCAGAGTTTTATCTGGAGTCAACTTATAGAAAATTCCTGCTTCATCAGCATTGAAAATGTCACTTGGGGCGTATTTTTCTATGAATTTTGACCACACTCTGTTAATCCAATCATGAGTCACATTTGTATCAACACTTCGTGCTTCCCCACTTATTTTACCATAGTTGATATGATGACGCTGCTTGAATTTTCCGAGCCATCCTTCTGATGCTTTGAAAGAAGTTAAACCAAGTTCAGCAGCAAAATTCTCCGCCTTAGCTTTCACGAGCGGCCCCGAGATAGGCATATTATTCTGGCGCTGTCGATGAAACCATGATAGTACAGCTTTATCCAAATCTTCGTATATAGGTTTCTTTAATTTTTTGGAAGATTTTCCCTCGCCCGCAGCGTGGAGGATTTTTTCTTTATTTTTCCATATTGTGGACACGGTAGAGCGACTAAATCCAAAGCGTTTGCCAACATCACTTATCTTCTCTCCCGTTTCTATTGCGCGTATCAGTAAAACTTTTTCGTCAATACACAGTGATTTTCTTTTAGTAGCCATGTTTACAGTTTGCAAGTTTGTGAGCAACTAAGAATATGATAAGGTATAGATAATCCATGACTCCTAGTTATGAATCATGGTCAATAACAGTCTACACGTGCAAGCAATCCCAATTTGTAAACAAAAGAATGAATTTCTTAGAAAGTTCGGTATGCATGATGCCGACAGTCGAGTTTATTGCGGGCTAGGATAATAAAGCGACAATAGATTGTACACAGCTGCGCAGTTTTTACTAATTTTAGCAACTTAATTGTTGTCGTTATTGAGAGTGGGTGTAATGCTATATAGAGTGAAACATTGTATGAAAAACAAGCTAAACCAACCAAAGCCAATTGATTTCGACGCTTAAGAGAGTTTGTCGTTAAATAGAGTGACGTTACATGGAGTTTACACTGTAGTTAAAAAAATATTAGTTGAATATGATGTTTATACTTTTTCACTGTCTCTCGTCTGAACCACCTCTATATACCTTTCTCAATTCACATCACTATATCTTATATCACTACACAAAGTTCTATTACCACATCATTCTTTACTCTTTTTTTTTATTCTGGCACGCCAAATTGACCACACTGCACCTGATGGTATGTGCAGTGCCGTCCAGATAGAGTATCAAGCAATGTGAGACAGTGTATCCCTCACTACTCAACACAGTCATGCCGGCCTGCTGTTTAGCTTCGATCACCATCACATCACACTTGCTTCTCAGAGATTTCATCTATACTAATATTATAAAGAGGAAAGATTTGTATGTAGGTTTGTAACTCATCATTGAATTGGCTCAAAAGTACTGGACCGATTTTAAAAATTCTTTCACCATTTGAATGCTACATTATAACTGATTAATATAGGCTATACAACTCCTTGGATTGTATACTTCTGCTCCCGATAATAACCTCCACGCGAGTGGAGCCGCGAGCAACAGCTAGTATCTGATAAGTATATTGTCTATCAATTTATATGGATATACTCTATATTGTAGTCACCTTATTACCAGCTGCAAAAGTGAGGGCCATCTCATCACCTTTGGGAGCTGCTTCAGCATATGTACGAACTTGCATCCTCCTCAAGCCCGTTCTTAGTACACCACGGAATGCCATAGCTATACTGTAGATAATTCAAAGAATAATTTTAGTTATTATATGTGTACTACTAGGCAAACAGTAAACTCGGCTTAAGTTGCTTTAAACTATTGATATTCAAAAAATTAAATTAATTTCAATAGTATGTTTTTTTCCGTGAGAGTCACACTTTGTTTAAAGATAGGCATTATTTTAATCCATGAATTTACAATGTAGGTATATATGCGGCAAATAGAACGTTTTAAAAGTAACCTCTATCTTAAGAAAATTGCAATATTTTCGGGAGGTTATAGCATACATTGGATAAAACCGATATAATTTTACTATTTCACTTTCTATATGAATAAATATAAATGTATTTGTAAATTCCACTATAAAAATGGGCTTAAGTAATATCAAAACACCAACAGATTATGTAATAATTTCCAATTCTTTTAGACATGGCTCCAATATACGAAGGGATGTAAAAAACTGCCGATTATAATTACATGGATATTAAAAACATTTTACTATTTTTACTCACTGTTTGGATCTGTTCTGTAATTCAAAGATTTACTTTGCAAATCCTATGTGCACCCCTAAAACCCTATCTTTGACAATTAAAGAACAATGTTGCCCAGAGCCTACGCAGGTCGAAAACTCTCACTCTTATTATAAAATGTTGCCAATTTACAATTTTATCTATAGAATTATACATAAAATTATAGAATCTCATAGTAAAGACTCGAATTCAAATGGATATGGATGCAACATTCGAAAAAATATCTTCGTAGTTCGAAAATATGTAATAGAGAAATGATTCGAACTGTAGATTCGAGTACGAAATTATTTTAAATGAAAGGAGAATTGTCCTCCAGGTACTTATGGTACATCATATACTATCACACCTTAGAGTAGGCAACCAAAAGGAGACAGCACTACGCTCGAATCTTGAACAAAAAATTCAGCGACATTCGACATTCCACCAAATGTCGGTGGGGGGCTTCGTACAACTACAAATAAACATGTGCACACAAATGCAAAATATAATCACGTCGCTACGCACGCACACTACACCATTTCATACACACTGGCTTTATGCACACAGTTACAAATTTATCTTGGTGTGTAATGTATTTACAGTGTCATATATTGACAACTGTGTAAAAACAGTAGAGCGTAACAATGTCGACACGAGGTATAGATAGCGTTGTCCTTATCTATCGATAGATAAAATAAAACAATTATAATTTTAGAAACATTTTAAGATTATCTTTTATGTGTATTATCTTTTCTATCGCTTTCTTGAAATCTCTGGGTGTGATTTCGTGAAAAGGGACGGAAGTAGAGAGGTATAGTTAAAAATAGAGTAAATTAATATTTCTAATATAAGATATTGAATGCAAATAAATTTTGCACTACTGTGGCTAAAAGTTTAACCTGGCAACATTTATTACCCGATGATAATTTTTAGAAATTATATGTTTTGTTGCTTTTAAGGATAATATTACTTTAAAAAAAATACGTCCAGGTGAAAAATAATGTTGTATTTTTATAAGTTTGATGTTTCATATCTATTTTTACAGGTTAATACCGCTACAGGCGGGTATTTTCATGGAGCTCAATTCGCACGAGATGTCACTTTTTTAGTGGCGGATCACGAAGCGCAACTAGATAAAGAGAACGTGTATGAGCAC
Source organism: Laothoe populi (assembly GCA_905220505.1). Lineage (NCBI taxonomy): Eukaryota > Metazoa > Arthropoda > Insecta > Lepidoptera > Sphingidae > Laothoe > Laothoe populi. The sequence continues at coordinate 11,390,867 of HG992155.1, read as the reverse complement.
CGTGCTCTTAAGCCTCCTCTACACAATGGGCCATGATGGGCGATTACACGCGAGCACGATCGTGTAGAAGGGCTACTTGCCTGTAGTCGCCCATCATCGTCCTTAATCGTCGTCATGATCGCGGCGATCGGTGACTTGTCGGTTTTTCGGGCACGCATCAAAGGGAATCGCTTGTAGTTGGATGCGCGTGCCTACACGATCGCCGATCATTCATTCACCGGAGGGACAGCGAGCCGTGCGTACGTCGCGTCGTTTTGTTGTTTTTAAATACAAGTTAGTGCGAGTGCAAAACAATGGCTACTGGGTGGTCAAATGAAGAGACATTCAAGTTCATAGAACTGTATCAGAACCACCCAATAATATGGAATCCTAAACATAAATATCACAAAGATAAAAATAAGGTAGGTACTTAGATATTTATTTATCGTTATTAAGAAGCTTACAATATAGTACAATTTATTGACAAGTGACTTCTAGTGCTTTCGCGACGTACCTACCAGGGTTTAATTATTATAAATCATGAAATCCATTATGTTTTTACAGGTGAATGATGCATGGGCTCGCATTGCTGATGAAATGCTTGTACCAGTTTCCGAACTTAAAAGGAAAAAGGAAACTTTGCTAGCAGCTTTCCGGCTCAATCATAAAAAAGTTGTCGCCTCTCTCAAATCTGGTGCCGGCGAAGACGAGGTGTTTAAACCTATATGGGTCTTTTATGATGCTTTGGCGGCCTTTTTGATCGACGTGTATGAGTGCAAGTCGATACTTGTTACGGCAGACAAAGTCGATGTAAGTAAAACAAAAAATAAACAGTACATATTATTTATTCATCTCAATACAATTCGTACCTACATTGTTTATTTGAAATATTTATAAGTATATACCTATAAGTTATAAAAGTTTTCTACTAACTAAAACTTTTATGTAGCAGAATTATTAAAAAAAGTCATGAAGCATTCTCTTATTTGGATAGCGTTATTTGTAGCTCTTCGAGGTGTTGATTGTAGCGATGTGAATACGCTACCATTATTTTGTCTCCAATAACCTGGAGAGACAAGCTGACCATTTATGTACGAATCAGTGGTACCTGGAGGATTGTACCGTTCCCTAGACGTTGCACTTTTTCTTAAGAAATTATGCAATACAACGCATGTCATGGTAATAATAGAAGCCTTAACATCACACAATTGCATAGGTTTTTTAAAAACTCTAAACTTACTGGCCAGAATACCGAAAGTATTTTCGACGACTACTCGAGAGCGAGAAAGTTCTTGATTAAACAATCTTTTCGGAGTACCAATTGCATGGTGACCAGGAAAAGGTTTCATTAAATTCGTACTTAGAGGGAACGCTCCATCGCCCAAAAATACATAGGGGATATCAATATTACTGCCTGGAAGTGGGCTGGGTGAGGGGAAATTAATAGTGCCATTCGTCATTTTTTCCAATAACACACTGCTATTAAATACTCCGCCATCGCTGATCCGTCCTTTGGCGCCTACTTCAGCAAACGTGAAACAGTAATCGTCGTCTACTAAAGCTAGGAGAACAATGCTGAAACCACCTTTGTAATTAAAATAGTCAGATGCACTGTGAGCAGGTGGTATTATATTTATGTGTTTTCCGTCTAGAGCCCCTAGGCAGTGAGGGAATCTGAATTTGTTTGCCTTGTCAAGCCATTCTTCTGCAGTACTTGGTAACTAAAACAATAAAAAACTGAATCAGATATTTTAATGCTATGTTTTATTGGTTTTCAGATAGACGAAGAAGGTGCTGATGAAATTGCGGACATGCAGCGGTCACCACAGGGGCAGGAATCAAGTACTGTATCTATCCCAGTTCAAAAACGGCGCAGTACAAAACTACCAGAACTCGCGGAGACCAATGCACAAATTAAATCAACGCTATCTACCCTTAATGACGTATTAACAGTCAAAAAGAATAGAGGTGTGAAAGTTGAAGAGGACGATTGTGATCTCTATGGTAGACTTCTGGCCAAAGCGCTGAGAGAATTTAGCGACATCGACAGATTAGAACTTAGGCATGAAATAGATGGTTTAATAATAAAGAAAAAGCGCTCATTGACTGGACATCGTTATGTTAGCTCACCATCACAAATTATTATAAGCACTAATCGCCCTTCAACTTCACAGAAGTTGTATTCTGAACAGCTGATGGATAGCAATCCATCATCTGTCCAAAGCAATAGTAGTAATTCTTCGTTTATCCCAGAAAATGCCATATATCGGCCCTGCTCGTCGGCGAGCATGTTCACTTCTCCTTCACATGAATCACCCCAACGGACGCAGAATCAGGGAAATATGTCACAACACGTTTATTCGGTTGTCTCTTCACTTCCAGAAAATGGGAATATGTCGACACAAAATGCTCAGTCGCAGGATATTTTATATAAAGCATTTTTGGATGCTAATATAAACAAACAGTTTGATTAATTAAAAATAAATTAATAATAAATGTTATTTATGTTTTACTTACCTTAACCATATTCTTCAAAATTTTGATCAGTGCTTGGCATACTTCAGGAATTATTCGAGATATAATTTGGCTTGAAACTTTAAACGTATAATGCAAGCTTCTATAACTATCCCCAGTAGCCAAAAATCTCAGTGTTATAGCAAGACGGATTTTAACTGGTATAGAATCCCTCCAAGTAGTGTCTTGTTTTGCAACTAATGGGGATATTTTTTCAACTAAATAATTGAAATCGCTTAGCGACATGCGAAGAAAGTTTTCAAATTCCCCAGAAGGTTCCGCCAATAGCTCGGCGAGCTGATTATTCATTGTATGTCTGAAAAAAAATATTTAAAGTGAGTACCCTACCTAGATACCTATAACTAGACAATAAGATCACTAAATTGTATAGGTATAGGTATTTACTTTGTTCTATTACGATGAATGCTCAAACACCACCATCTTCTCTTCTTCCATTTTTTTTTCACAACTTTTCGTTCAACTACATTGATAAAATGATTGTATACGGAAATTAAATTAATGGTAGCTGCAGCTATAACCTCCACGTCCATCTTGAAGGCTTGCCGCTCAATAAATGATCACGGACGATCGTGTGGATGCTTGCACAATGATCGTGACGATTACCTTGCCGATCACAGACGATCAACGAGTGTCGATCATGGCCGATTGTGTAGAGGAGGCTTTACATTTGTCAAACGGGGAAACGCTTCAATGGCGTCTCCCGTGTATACTCTAAGTATCACACCCATCACTACTAAGTAGTCACTACGTCGTATTTTTTTAAATAGATGTGCCCTGAAAAAAAGCAGTCTTGTTTTACCAGTTGATTTAAGCGCTAAAAAGTACACGAAAAAAATTAAACTAGGCTCAAAAGTCGTAGAAAAATCTGTTAATTCCAAATATGCATATAGCTGAATGCTGCAAAAATTTACACTAAATCAAATAGCCTGTTAACCGTCTATATTATCCGCTATCAATAGTCCGCGATTTTTTATTATGTCGTATGCTAAGGGGGGTGTCCGGACCCCCCCCCCCCCCTTATATACGCCCATGGGTGTACGCGCATGTCGTATCCAGTCTTGATACTTGGTCCTTGATGTTGATTTGCCAAATTTCCGTGTTCAAGTTCAAGTAGGTTAGTGATGAACATTGAAAAAAGCATCGATGTATTTTCGATCGGATACATCGCAAAGAAGCATCAATGTTATATCGATGTATCAAAAATACGTCGATGTTTTCCATATAACGATTGTTTTTTTATTAATATATGAAGCGAAATGGATCGTTTGCTTTGTGGTTAAACTTTTATTTAGTAATTATTTTATATATAAAAAATATGCTACACACTAAACAACAACAACATAAACATATGCCAAATCTAGCATAAAAAATCATAGACATAGAGAATGGACTAAGCGTTCTCTATCCAGCTATTAAATGAATACTACCAGAAAAAAGTGAGAGGAATAAAAGGAGCGAAAAGAAACAGTTACTTTGGCTCTTTCTACAAAGTGGTCAAATTTGTGAGGATATTGCTCAGTCCAGTGGCGGCGTAGCATGGGTTGGCACCCGGGGCGGTTTTCTATTGGGCACCCTCAAAATAAAACAATAAGTTCTAATCGAAGTCGATCGCAAATCGAATCGAGTGGTCGCCCTGGGTTCTTGGTTCTTTCGCAAAAATCTGGGTTTTTGAACCTCAACTGTAGATCCCACGGTTAAAACCGTTCAATACAAAATTGAAGAAAATAAAATATCACACATAATATGTTGTTTAGTATTGTCACGGCTGTAAAGTTTTTTTAAAAAAACATCACAATAGGCTATTTGACAACATTGAAAATACACTGCAAATTGTGGTCATCTTGTTAGACAATAGCTTAAAAAACCATATTTCACTTAATTTTAAACAAAATAATTTATATTTTTTGCAAATTAAACGAAATAAAATACAACATTTATTTAAAATTTTATCTGTGATGTGAACGCTCTGTGATTGGTTGCAACTCTGGTGACGTCACACGCAAGTAAACATAGTAGAGAGTGAAATAATCGATTTTTCTCACTTGAATAATAATCGATTTTAGAAAAATAGATTTTTTTCTTAAAATTTTGCGTAATATGTTTTTCTCTGTAGTAAGAAATTAATATTCACAATTTATTAGGAGTCTTCAGTTTGGCATTGAAGTCACCCGTTTCACCGCTGTAGGAAGCCTTGGTACGAGACATAGCTTTCCCTATGTCTTCGTACGTTGGGGCGTACACTTGTATAACCTTCAGAGTATATTTTTAAGATAAGGTACGCCACTCGAGCTGATACGCTGCCAACTTCCACAGCGTTGCTTTTTAGTGACTTGTGGATAATAAATCCGACGCCACCTTGGGATGGTTGGTGTCCTTCTCGGAAGTAAAGTAAGTGACCAAAATCTAGGGCCATCTTCTCCTCCCCCTGTCTTCGGATATCGGATAGCCCTACCGCCTACGATATGCCAGTTCATATGACTTAGCTCTTCTTCCAACTCAGCGATGTGCTTGTCCAACCGCAGAGAGCGTCCGTTGTACGTCGCCATAAATAGCTTTTTGTGGTACCCTACCGTAGCCCGGGGATTGTAATGGGTGCCTTCAATGCCAATGTACAATAGTACAAGGACACGGCGAATCGAGGGTAGGATCATTCGGCTATGGGTGCAGGAATCACAGAGGGCAAATGCTAGTCAACTTTTTCGAGACCCGGAGACTCTTTTCGATGAATTCATTTTTCCAGAGGAAGTGGACAAATTTCAAATATGATTCCAAGATCTTTGAATCTAATAATGGTCTAAGAGCCCGTGAACCCCAGACCTACGTTATTTTATAAAAGCTGAAAGTTTGTCAGCGCAGCATGCGCAACACAGGTAAGAACGATGGACCATTATGAAGTTTGGGTTACAGTGGCTTTGGCAGGTAAACGTCACTAAAGTTGTGTAAAATACCGATCTAAATACATCGAATAATAAAGTGCGATTTTTTGGTATTACCTTTAGAATATTATTAAAAAAACACGTTATTCATTGCCAGACACTTAAAATCGTGGCAACCCCTTGCCAGACACCCTTCATGGTCATGAAATTATAATTTTACTTACTTTATAGTATAAAAGCTGATTTTTATAAATAATACTTGGGTAATAAATAGATGATGTTTCCTCATTAGCCAGACACTTTTGATAGTTCCAACCCCTTGCCAGACAAGCATGTAGGGTAGCTGTAGGAGAGCGAGAGGCAGTATGCATATGGGTGAGTGCGAGTGAGATAGCGAGTTAAGTCTACTGCGGTCCCTCACTGCGCAGTTGTTATTTCTACTGATAGTCTATGTAAATTTTAAAAACATTTTAAGAAAATACATTCGATGCTACAACTACCTTAAATTGTTAAAAATTTTAATTTATTATGTCAATAACAGGTTAAAATACAATGTAAATAATACAATGTAAAAATATTATTATTGAAGGCCGGTTGTCGTTTTTGTTAATTATTGGACTGAATAAGTAAAAAGTGTAATTGTCAACTGATGTAAAAGTGATATGTTTAAAAGAGCAACTACAGGTTTTATTGCCGGCTTCTTTCCTAGTGGATAACTGCATTCCGAACCGGTGTAGCTTAATAAACAATGAACAGATGAAAGTGTGTTATTTCTACTGAACTATCGTACGCTATGCATCCTGGGTATCTGAAGATCAAAGAAGGATGAATAACTCTCATAGTCATGACCTATGATGACGTCATGACCTCAGCCATTCTGACCACAACACATAGAACCCGGATATCAGAAGTGGGATTGAACTCGACATCCACTATCGTAAATCAGGTGATGTAAATCTTACAGTCTCGTACCATGTTATTTTTGTTGTTTGAGAGTTTGGAAAACATTAATCATTAGTTTTATGCACTTTTTTGGGTTGTGCAAAAAGTTATATATTATTGAAATTCTATCATCCGAAATAAAATAGTGATGGTAAAGTGTAATATGCTACCGCTTTACACGTGGTAAAAAGTGCTCAATGGTACTGTAAATTTGCTAGTCTCCAGTAAATTTCAAGGTTGCGAATGTTGAGAAAATTTGAAATTTGGATGTGCTATGTTTATAAATTATAGTAAGTCCCTTAAGTTTTGTAAATCATGTTGATTTATTTTATGTTCCAAACTAAATCGTTGAAACGATAGTCAAAATTAAGTGTCAATGTTTACTGTGTTAATGATTTTGGTATTAAAATTCCATATGCTGTGGATGGTGTCCCCTGGCGCTGTTGAGTTGTTGAGGCGGTTCTCTGGTAGTGCAAGTACTGAGATAGCTGGTTGTTTGCCTGCCTACCTACATAGGTCATGTTCCTATGGATGTATTTAAAATTTGGTGAGTCGCTTCTGGTTTTAAAATTTACAGGATGAGTTTTAATTTTGTTTATTCTGATAAACTAAACAATTCATTAAGTTGAAAATACCAGGTTCTATTTCCTACCTTATTGATTTTTGTTTGAATTTCTGGTGTTAAAATCTGATGGTAATTCTTCTTTTAGTTTTATTAAAACTGATGGTCCTTTAATTAATATTTGAAGTTTTTGTTTAACTGCTAATTAGGCAGTGATATTATGGTAAGAGATTTAGTGTTGCTGTAACCACAACAAAGTTTAAAATTTTCTCAAATTTACAATATAAAACAAATCTTAATAACTACTCTTAGTCAACACAAAAAGTTAATCATGTTGTAACACTTTGTAAATTATATTGCAGTTTAAATAATAGTTTATTTCAATAACATTGTGATTGTTAGTACTTATGTGTTCCTAGATCATAAACTGACAATTAATAATTAAACTGAAAATAATTGTGAATTTTAAATCAGTTATTGGCCTGTCTTTGTTGACTGGTTGATACCATCATAAACTACAAAATAGTAAGACTGTACAATCCATACTCGCGCTCTCCTACAGCTACCCTACATGCTTGTCTGGCAAGGAGTTGGAACTATGAAAAGTGTCTGGCTAATGAGGAAACATCATCTATTTATTACGCAAGTATTATTTATAAAAATCAGCTTTTATACTATAACGTAAGTAAAATTATAATTTCATGACCATTAAGGGTGTCTGGCAAGGGGTTGCCACGATGTTAAGTGTCTGGCAATGAATAACGTGATTTTTAATAATATTCTAAATGTAATACCAAAAAATCGCACTTTATTATTTGATGTATTTAGATCGGTATTTTACACACCTTTAGTGACGTTTACCTGCCAAAGCCACTGTAACCCAAACTTCATAATGGTCTATCGTTCTTACCTGTGTTGGGAGCATGCGCTGACAAACTTTCAGCTTTTATAAAATAACGTAGGTCTGGGGTTCACGGGCTCTTCCTCTATAAGTTCATTGGCACACTGCTTAAACACACTGTTTATATCAAACTCCGATATTGATATATTTAAAAATATCGATATATCGAAAAACCGATATTTTTAAAAATATCAACATCCCTAGTTATTAGCTTGTTTACTTGCATGTAATGTCACACCAGCGCCATTACAGAAATAGCGTTTTTGCCGCGGTTTTGGAGATTTAAACTTTAACATTGATTTTTACTAAAAATACTGTATATTTTCCTAAAATATCAATCTAGTGTGCTTATTATGTAATAAAGAATAGTTTTAAATCATTTTCGAAAATTAGTCAAATAAACATCGGATTCCTAAGTCTTCAAAGGCGGATTTTCGATCCACTGCGCGTCGTCGACGTTCGTCGCAGGCCGCATACGGGACATCCGCCCTGTACGGATGTCCCGTATAGGCCGAGTCCCTGAAAGCCCACTGCGTCGCCTTGCTGCGCAAACCGCAGCGTTTGGTGGCGCAGCGAATAGTAAGGGTCTACCGCACGGGCGGTCTCCCACGAGGCGGCCTGCGTATTGGCCGGCACACTCCCTTGGGAGTTGGACGCCAAACTCCTCTCGTCAGCGTTCCTCTGGCGGGAGGAGGCGTCCAGCCGCCGTCAGGAGAGACTGGCCCCGAGGGAGATTGCGGCCCGGTTTCGCAGAGCTGCCGTGGAGGAGTGGCATTCCAGGCTGGAGAGCCCGACTGTGGGCTTGAGGACTGTCGCAGCAGTGCGTCCTGTCCTAAAGAGATGGCTAGACAGGCGCCACGGGGCGCCGACGTTCCGACTGACGCAGGTATTAACGGACCATGGGTATTTCGGTTCGTTCCTGTGTCGGATCGGAAAGGATGTGTCCGCCGTGTGCCACCACTGTGGCAACTGCCGCGAAGACACGGCCCAACATACGTTGGAGGAGTGCCCAGCCTGGGACGAAGAGCGCAGCGCTCTCAGAGCAGTCGTTGGAGGAGACCTCTCGCTACCGGCCGTGGTGTCGTCCATGGTCGCCAGGCGGAGGTCCTGGCGTGCGGTGGCCCACTTCTGCGAGAACGTCATCTTGCAGAAGGAGAGTGCCGAGAGGGATCGGGAACGATATGATCCCTCCCGCCGCCAGAGAAGACGTAGGAGGCGCCGGGTTGACGACTGACCGGCGTCTCCCACCCTGTGGAATGGGGGCGTTTGAATTCCACCCCGGTAACCCCTGCCTGTCCTACGAGGCGACAAATAGGGGCCATCGGGGGTCGCGGGCGCGCAACGGGGCGCTGTCAGCCCGTATCGATGCACTCCCAAATTCGGAGCATCGTGGGACCCCGAGATGGACGGCAGCGCGGGTGGTAAAGCCTCGTTCGCTGTCGTTGTTCGGTGCGCGGGGGCTCCTTAGCCCTCCATGGAGATGAGCTGCTACGCGGCACCGCGCAGAGGCGATTCCGGCTGCAATTCTAGCACTCCTTAGAATACCCCGGGATCGCTCCGTAAGCGCCGAAGAAGGCCACCGCGGGGTTTTAGCTGGTAGTGGGTGTACATAGGGGGTAGGGACTCGGCCCAGCGACAGCACGGATAGCCATCATCCGGGCGAGGGGGATGCTGGGTCGTAAGAACGGCTAGTCCAGCATACCCGTTTTATTCCTATTCCGCTTCCCCCCGGAGCGGGCGGCACTAATAAAACGGTTACCCCGCGACAAAAAAAAGGCCCATATCCTCTTTTCTGTCGTGACATATGATATATTTCTTTCACCGCAACCAAGTCCATCACATGTTGTATGCGCTCTATTATTTGTCACCCCCATTCATTACCACGTCCACGGTCCACGACCGCTTCTTGATAAGAAATTCTGGCAGCTTCCAAGTGGCGCCTCAGTCCTAAAACTTCCAAAATAATTTCCAGTGCAGAAAATTCATCATAGATTTTGTCAGAATTGGAAATGTACCACGAAGTTTGCGTGAGCAGAACTTAAGGCTGAACAACACCAAATGTTATGAGAATGACATTCATTGCCTTGTAACTATGATCTAGGTCTCCGTGAAATCTAATAAGACGTTCTAAAATAGTTCTCTGCAGCTCTTCTGACAATCTTAGTCCAGCATGTTGGGTCATTTCTCCTGGCCGCCCGTGCCGTCCTCGTCGGGCATATGACATGCGCAAACAGCTACCGAGTTGCTCGAGTGAGTTATCACCACGTTGGCACCCCTTGGTGCTTGGTACCCGGGGCGGACCGCCCCCCCCCCTTACGCCGCCACTGGCACAGTCTATTCACTATGTTTATGCATAAAATAAGCTAAATTGGTAACGCTGTACGAGAGGTCGACCATTTGTATATTTTTTTACGGCTTGTAGCCTGGCTAGCATGGACATACAGCTATTGGAATAGAACTTTGACTGTGACTGTACTCTTGGACATTTGACACTTCAGACGTTACTAAACGAAAGTCAATTCAATGAAGGAAGTAACTAAATCAAAGATAGTTATTCTAAATAATTAAATCAAATAGATATTCAACGTAGGTTTCAATTACCACTTGTTACAAAGTATTTGTAGCAGGTGAAACTATTGCTTTTGCATGAGCACCACTTTGCAAGTAGGAAAACTAATTTTATCCTCCGAGGATAAAATTAGTTTTCCATATTTGACGAGGCTTTTACGGTTCGATTACTACTTGCAAAGTGACGCTTATGCGAAAGCAATGGTGTCCTAGCAGGTTTGCCTCTTCGATGCATGGAAACTTCGATGTTTACTCGATGTTGATGAATGAACGATATATCGGATTGGTCCTATATATCGATACTTTACATCGAGTTTTTTTAAAACATCGATGTATATTGTCTATCACTATAATAGGTACTCTTTGAATTTGACACTTCGGAATCGGAAATAATAATATACCTACTTACTTTTAGCATTTTGTGGTATTTATTATGTTTTTACTGGAACTTTTAATAACAAATACTTACACTCATGCTTATAACAAGTAACAACTACGTAAAATTATATATACTATAATATAATATACATTTATGATGATTCTAGAAGGGCTGGAACTGAATAAGTTATCGTATTTGTTAACCCAACAAGTTGAACAAGTTACATGTTTAGAATGGTTTGTATCAATTAAATATCTATTTTGAACCGCGGGGCAACATACCAGTGATCATGTAGGCATCGATTATGCCGCCAGCATATATTAGTATGGTGAGGTTGAAAATTACGCGCACTTAGTGTGCTGCTACACGGTCTACTGGTCTACACAAATGCAGGAAATACACCAAATTTTTTAGAACCGCAGCGATACTTACTTAAAACCCATTATTGTAGGAACCACATCCAAACTGGTAGTCACTAAAAAACAAAATTTTCTTTAGACTTTTCCAAACTAAATTAGTAATACTACATACTAGGTTCCTTACTTAATCTAAAAGAGAATTGTGAATATTGATTTAATGGAAACTCAGAATGTATACATTCAGACAATAATATATTTTTACCAGAGAGGTTGTTATGAAGACAAGTCCTAATTGCCTATTGATTGTATAAACAAATTTATTATATTGTATACTGTACTTCAAACTTATGGCAAAATATACTGTTACTTTTAAATTATGGGTTTCTGGTTTACTAAAAAAAACATGTATTTGTCATATATAAAAAAACATATCTTACACAGAACTATAGTGGATTAATTATCCCACTGTTTGCATAATTTAGCAACTATAATATCTATAACAGCTATTTTAAAAAATCTGATATCTTAAAAAGTGATTAACATAAAACAAATTTGATAATCTCCATATTTTCTCCTCATTTTTCAACTCGGAAGTGAAATTCTAGTATAGCACAGTAGTTCATGACAACCATTATCTTACAGTTATCTGTTACTCAAATAAATCACATTCAGAGTGTTTCTTCATATGCTAGCAAAATCTCTGTACATATAGACTTCTAACAATTAAAGTATACCAATGTACTGGTGCCTTTAAAATGTTATTATTTTCCAGCTGTAAAACATACATAGCTCCAGAAACAGCTCCTTGTGGGCACACCCTATGCCATGTGTGCTGGAAAAGAAGGCGTACCTGCCCGCTGTGTTCATCTGCAGTAAATCGTCAAGCTACAAAATTGAATTTACCCTTACAAAATCTTACAGAACACATTAATGCACTTGCTGAAATATACGAAAAGCTTTTCAATGTTAAATGTGAGTCACTGTTTTTATATGCTTTTTTGTACTTTGTTCTCCATTGAATTCAAATCCTAGAATTTAAATTAAATTTGTGTTTAAATCAATGAATATTTGAAATGGCTAGACTGGGGGAATTTATTGGATGGTGCTACCTCCATCATCAGGTACAACTCTAATTCTGAAATCAATGTCATAGTCCTCAACTGAAAGAAATTTCTACTGGACTGTTGTATCCGGTTTTGTCAGGATAAATTTGATTTATTGTTTCCTGATTGTGAGTGTGCAAAGTGTGTGTTGTGAGTCTGCAAAGTAAAAACAATGTAACACAGTATAATTATCTTTAAATTTGCACACATACATACACATCCACAGTTGTTCTGTGGGTTGTATGCATCTTATATGTAGCCTGCACTCTTTAATTGTGTGTTATCTCTACTCTCTTATATTTTAATAGAGTAGTTTCCTGTATTTCGATTTTTACATTATTTGTAAAAAATACTGAAAATAATATGAAATTGGTACCTTTATGCGTAAAAAGAATAAAAAATGAGATTTTAATCAGAGAATGTGTAGGGGGTACCACAATAGGCCATAATATGTTTTGATGGGATATCATTACTTTTTGTACATATTTATTCAATGGAAGACCTTAAAACCCACATTAAGACCGGCTGTCATCAATTTTGATTGCTGATTCTTACATTACAAGCACTATAAGTAAGTGTTTCTAATAGAATCAATTAATTGAAAAACTATAATAAATTGACTGCCTCGGTGGCGTAGTTGTAATTGCGCATGCGTTACGATTGCTGTGCTGAGGTCTCGGGTTTTGGGATCGAACCCGAGACCTCAGCAAGGTCGGGTAAAGTGATATAGGGTTTTTCTATCTTGAAATTCCCAGTATTAACCCAGAGTCTGGAATGGTGCCCGGTGTGGCGATAGGCTCGCCTCCTATCACATTATGGGACCGAAATTCGGCGAAAAGTGGGTGTACTGGTTACACCTCTGCCTACCCCTTCGGGGATTACAAGCGTGAGTGTATATGTATATGTATAATAAAATGATAAAAATTTACTAGTTTCTGATTTATTCCTTTGTATTCAGCCAGTTGGCTGTAATGCTCTGTTTGCTCGAAAAGAAGAAAAAATTTGTCATTTTTATCACTGACTGATCTATAGATCAAAACTCTAACCCAGTTCCAGATGACCTAGAAAGTTCAAATTTGTCATCCGGATAAGCAACTGCCTATCTGGATGCCAAATTTGAACTTTCGAAAAATGAGGAATTTTGGACGTTAATATCTAAAGAACTATTTGAGGTGTGTTTATGAAATTTGGAGCACATGTGTATCTTGGAAGTCTCAATATATGAGCCAAATTTTACATGTTTATATGTAATAGTTTTTGAGTTATGAGGGAGTCAAAAGTGGCTCCAAATGGTTCGTGTAATATAAATAACACATGGTATGGCTCGCCATTCTGTTAGCTTGAACTTGGCTTGACACGCTGCCGCGTGTCTAGATACTGTAATTTTTAAATATTTGAAAAAGAAATAAATTCAGTTACATGTACATTAACATATTTTATTATTTTAAAATTGCAGTAGACGAATTTATGCTTGACACACCTGGTGAGTTTGCTTCTGAGGATGATCCTGCTAAAAATGTTAAAGAATGGTTAGCCAGTTCACAAAATCAATTTTCTGCTCCAGTTGCAACTTCTGGACAAACACCACAGGAAAAACCACCAGTTGTTGAAGTGCACGCTCTAAACGAGCGTGTAGGTGACACATGTACTATGGTGCTTACCAAACCTGCTAAGATGGTCTGTACAACAATAGCACAAGACGATTGGGACAAGATTGAACCTATGCCAGAAACAGAAAATAAAGACAAAGAAAATATTATAGACCCTACAGAAATTGAGCCATTTGCTGTAGATGACAACTTTTATACTATACAAAACCCACGTAGAAGTTCAAGAAAGAAAGAAGATAAATTCATTGACTTTATTGATAAAACACCACAACCACCCCCTGAAAAGCAGAATATGAAAGAATCAAGTAGTGAAAGTGACATAAAGACAAATAATGTAAAACAAAACTGGAACAATGTGAAGAGGATGAGAAAAGAATTTAGTAAACTAAACAAAAAAAATAAAAATAAACTAAATGTATCTATAGAGATGTATAAAAAAACACAACATTCTTATAATAAATCAAATATCGACATACCCGCAATTGTTTCTGAACAAATGCTTGAAATTGATGATAATACACCAAACATTGAGAATAATGAAAAGAACAATGATTTACATATTGTTGCTAACCATGGTCAAGGGGGTGGTAATATTGGGATATCTAACAGTAATAGTTTAATTGACCCCAATGGCATTGAAATCAATATTGACTCCAAAAAAGGCATGGAAAATAGCACCCCTGAATTATCTGCAATTTACGCAAATAATATTACTGAAACTCACCCTAATGTAAAATTTTCCCATTCTAATCCTGTGTCACACAATAATCGACAGTATCAAGGAAGTAAAGTTGATAGTGAAACAAATAATTCTAAGATTGTTTTTATAAAGAAAGGTCCTTTCTGCCGTATACCCGATAAATGTAAATGTAACACAGAAATATTTAATCACTACATAGATGGGAAGACTGGAGTCATAAATTCTAATAATATCCAAATATCTATAAAGATAGGGGATACATTAACAAACATATTTATTAACAAAGATAAAAATGATTCTCCATTAAAAGCAAGTGTTGATCGTGAAATTCAAGTGTCGTTAGGACCCTACAATATTTCTAAAAAAAATGACCTTGTCGATGCTTCGATTCAGGTACAAGAAAATAAAATTGCTAATAATGATATAGCTCCTCGAGTGACTGTGAACACTAACAATAAATCATTTGGAATACCTGGAGAGCCATTAGTGTCCACAAAGAAAAATACTGCTTCTGCTGAGACAGCAACTGCACAGTTTGAGATTACTGAGAGTGTTGAAAGAGAATTATCAAAAATGATGGAGTGTGATACTGTAAATACTAAAGAGAAACAAATTACGCAAGTAAACTTGTCACAAATTTTAAATACTAGCGCAAAAGATGTACAAATTTCGAATGATCTACAAATACTTAACAGTTGTAAACCAAATAATAACAATGTACAATTACTAAGAAATACCAAGCCGGTATCTTCGGAAATTCTATTACCCTCGACAAATACAAAAAGACACAAAAATGCTGATAAAAGAAACAGAGAAACCAATGACCAAGACATACCAAAAAGCAAGAAAATGAAAACTATTCATGAAAAAAATTGTGAAATACAGTGCATTCCCACAACTCAAACTAATGAAAACGAACATCGTCAGAATGACAGTGAACTAATAACCTACGAAGCTGTCATAGACCAAGTCTTTGCTAATATTGATATGGATATTGAAAACAAAAACACAAATACTCAATATGCAAAAACTAAACAAGCCACTGATAAAAAATACTTATCACAAACACAAAGGTCAAAAATAGTAAGCATTCCAGGCTCCATACAAGCTGAATCCTTAACAAACCTTAAAAATTACTATAATCAAAAAGATAGTGAAAACATCTTCTCAATAGTCGAAAAAGAAAATGAAAATAATGAAACGACAATGAAAAACAATGTATGTCTCATTAGTAATAGTATGTATCTATGTATCATTTTAATTATATGTATCACTTACTATCTTATTATGAACAGGTGTCTGTGTCTACACAACAGCAAATACAAGATTTATTGACACCAGTCATGTGTCAAAATTTAGAGCTAAACGATTATACTCCACATATTGATAATGATGATGGATCTGATAGAAGTATAGTGGAGGATACACCACAAAAGTAAGCAAAATTTACCATGTATATTTTGATTTAAATAATTATCTAGTTAACATACATTTTCTCTTGATTACAGGAATATCTCTTATACTAAACTGCGACAAAATAATGGCTCGTCAATAAAAGAATTAGAACCATCACAAAAAGTAATTCAACCAGATCATATTGAAAAGAAATCTTTTGGCGGTGAAAAAACTAAAAGCGTTATTAACTTAACTGAGAGTGTAGAATTTAATAGTAATAACAAAGATAAAACTATTATTGAATGTGTGGCGAAAAAGCATACTTTAGAAACGCCACTTACTATAAACAAATTTGTCGATCATATAAAACATAAATCTACTCCAGTTGCAAGGAAATCTTTGAACTTTGAAAATGACAATATGGATGCTGAAGACCCTGAGATAACTCTTTGTCCAACATCTGAAGTGGCAAAGAACACACAAGAGAAAGAATTTATGAATAAAGCATTTGAAAACACTCCTGCATCTCCTAGAACATTAAAGAATGTTAACTTGTTAAGTAATAAAAAAAATTGCATAGCTGGTTCTTGCTTAACATCACTTGAAATAACAAAATTGAAGAATTTATGTTCATTAAGAAAGTGGACTTATGTCGATAAATATACGAAAAATCTTACTCATCTTGTAGTAGGTGTTGATGAAGAGAATAAGTCTCAAAGGTAAAAAATATTCAAATCTATTTAAGTACTATTAGCATAAATCCGTACATGATATCACGCCTGTATCAGATAGGTGTACCAAGAGACAATGGTCTGCCATTTTACGAGATCTTGATATACTACTTTTGTTTTATCTACTTGAATTAATTCTAAACTGCTCTTTTTGACCTAACCTCTATATACCGAGTGGCGATTTGGTTATCACATTAAATGATACAGCGGTTCACACTAGTTGATATAAGTCTGTTCAAAGAATAAAATAAGCATTTATAGCTTAAATAAAAAAACAACTTTCAAACAAAATAACTAGCGTAAATATTTACGCGAAATAAAACACCCTTATTAATATTAGTTCACTGACCTGTAAAAGCGGCAACATCACAACGATAGGTTTAGGTTACATTACAGCGATAGCATGGTAATATTGTTTATACAGTATTGTGGTTTGCGACTCGGCCCTGTCCTTGAATAAATTGAGTAGGTAGGTACATTGTTTTTATAATATTTCACGGATTAAGAGTGGCCGTTGCATTTATTTCCTTCGGCGCGCGTGGGTCATTGACCTACACATCAATAAGTCTTTACGCATATACATCGTGTAGTCAAATATTAAATCGAAAAAACTGTCCCACGGCTACAATATTGAAGGTATTTAATTTATTTTTTGTGTATGGTTAAAAAATGACGTGTAGTATACGTGGTGACATTTAATGTGATAACCTAATCGCCACACAGTATATAAATATTTGAGGTAGTATGATGACTACTGGGATTACTATGGGAGAGAGCCACATAGACGCGATAAACAACCGACCGGGACGCTAAGGTCCATCCCCGCAACACCAGAATGGTGCCGTGGCATAACAAGCTTACCGAGAATAGGATAGTTTCCAGTGGTTAATTTTGTACATTATTCGATCTGAAATGAATATAATACGTAAAAGAAACCCTTTTTAACCGACTTCAAAAAAAAGGAGGAGGTTCTCAATTCGAATGTATGTTGTTTTTTTTTTTTTTTATGTTTGTTACCTCGTTTCTCTGTACTGTGTGAACCGATTTCGACCATTCTTTCTTTGATTGAAAGCTGGTGCTTGTCATTTGGTCCCATAAAAATATGGTGAAGATCTGATGAATATCTTCGGAGCTGGAGAGGGTAACTCCTTAAAATTAAGTAGTATTCCAGTGGTTCTTTTTGCATTACGTTCATTATAAAAGTTAAGTTTCAGTGAGAGAGGGTAAAAGGGGTGGGGGTGATAAAATTAAAATACACGTAAATTCTAATATCTTCAGCAGCTTTTAACCGATTTTATATAATTTACCACTAAAAAGCAAAAAATAAATTATTACTTTTTAAATAAAAATTAAACCGCCTTCAAAAAAACCCAGACACAACTAAAAAGCAAAAAATAATTGGTTACATTTAAATCAATTAGTTATATGCAATTTAAATCAATTATTTGGAGTCGGTGCCAGCCAAAACATGGAAAAAACAGAATAATCAGGCATACAAAAAAATATAAAATAGATCCAGACTTGGTTTTTATAAATCTAAAAGTAAAGAAAACAACACCGGCACCGACTCCAAAAATAATTGATTTAAATTGCATATAACTAATTGATTTAAATGTAACCAATTATTTTTTGCTTTTTAGTTGTGTCTGGGTTTTTTTGAAGGCGGTTTAATTTTTATTTAAAAAGTAATAATGTGAATACAAAATCTTAACTGCGTGAAAAATGTTTTCACAATATTTTTTTTAAATATTGGTATGAGCCAATAAATGTGCGTAGTGAAAACATCTATTTCCCTTACACGTGGTGACGTCACGGCTTATATAATGCATCCTTTCACTCTCATTTGACAATAGGGTAGTGGACTCAATTGTTTTTATTAATTTAATCAACAAGTTAAATTACCTAAAACCTATTATCGAAAGAATTTTACGAATCCGAACAAAAATAAATTAGACGCCATTAAAATCTGCTGGAAATAACAGATAAACTTGCTACTGTTTATTAAATAAATACTATTTCAACTCGGTTCAATCAAGTGCCATCTGATGAACTGATTTCTTTTGCCATTATTAAATCATCACCAAGATCTTTAGCTTCAATAACTGATCTTGTTTTCACAAACAAAATTTACAATATTTCTTTCTTTTCTCTAGATCCGTGAAATATATGTCGGCATTGGCAGCTGGCAAGTGGATTGTTTCATTTGAGTGGGTGGAGAAATGTTTGAAGGCAATGAAATGGGTTGATGAGGTAACTATTTCTTTATAATTTTCTATTTTAGTCGTCGCGGAACATCTCACATACATTTTTATAAAGACACGCATACTGTGCTATCGCTAGTCTATGTTTTATTATTAAATCACAACAATGCGCATTTTGGGAATTCAAGGATACACAGGCTTAACCATGAGTTTATGTCTAAAAGTTACTATAGGTAAACGAAGTGTTGCAGCTTTATTTTTATGTATGGAATGTTTCGTTCTTATAGTAACAAATTTAGTTTCTCACGTAACCGCTGGAGGCGCCTATATACCTATTATGCTTTCGCTAGTGAATATACGTGAGAAACTCATGGTTGAACTACAGTAAAAAAAACTATGATTATGGTTAGGTTTTCTTCTATAATGACAAATATCACCTTAGGGTAAAGTCGCACTGACGCAGTGGAAGCTACGCGTCGTGTGTTATTTGTCAACAGCAACGCATGGCGACGTTCGTCGTCGCGCGACGACTTTCGCTATTACTGACGCTCGCACTGTGCTACGTCTGGTGTGGTCGGCGTCTGACGTGACGCGTCAAAATAGTCGGGTAAAATAGAGATGAATATGCTATAGGCATAATATAGGCATGACGCGAAGCGACGCTTCGACTCTGCACCAGTGTGTCAACAACTGTATTCAAGAACAACATTTATATGAGTCCTTTGCTATAGGTCGATTTCTTTATAAATCATTGGTGAACTTTTGGCGCCAAATGAAAATTAACCGAGTACGTATACAGATATCCACGCATAGCAAAG
The DNA here is from genome assembly GCA_905220505.1 of Laothoe populi. Taxonomy (NCBI): domain Eukaryota; kingdom Metazoa; phylum Arthropoda; class Insecta; order Lepidoptera; family Sphingidae; genus Laothoe; species Laothoe populi. The sequence goes on along the minus strand of HG992155.1, from coordinate 11,371,208 downwards.
CAAATTATATGAGGTGGACGGTCTTTGACTTCGCCCTTAAGTTCTCTATTTAATTTAAGGTCTACTACGAAGTATTGGACAGTACCGGTGAACCGGGGCCGAAGCGATCGCGTATTGCTAAACACAAACTGTTCCAAGGCATCACGTTCTACTGCATGCCTCCGTTTAGTGTGCTCGACGTCAACACCTTGAAGGTGAGCTGTTAATTTCCTCACAACTACTAGCTAGTGACAAAATGGATTCCAAATATTTCGTTACGACTACTGTGCTGAGGTCTCGGGTTCGATCCCCGGGTCGGGTGAAGTGATATTGGGTTTTTCTATTTAGATATACTTAGTATCAGCCCGGAGTCTGGAATTGTGCCTGGTGTGGTGATAGGTTTGCCATCTATCACATGATGGGACTGTAATAAAAGTGGCGAAAAGTGGGTGTACTGGTTACACCTCTGCCTACTCCCTAAAAAAAGACAAAGACAATATGAATTAAAAACAATTACACAGTCACCCCATTGTATTCGATGGTTAAGCGTATTGCGGCCCAGTTAACGTATCAAGTAGCGAGAGTCTTGTATCCCTCACTGCTTGACACAATCACGCCGGCCTGCTGAGTAGCTTCACACTACGCCTAAAGACCCAGGATCATAGGAAGGAGGGAAAACGGCTACATTGCTAAACAACACAGAGTTTCGCCGCCCCGGCTCTCGGGACAGGATTACATTCTTATTTCTTATTCAACAACTATACTTACGAGAGTTCCTTGCATATATAGATTCATGTGTCTCGTTGGTTCATTTTTTAAGTAAAACAAAATTTTCACTTTCGTATTGGTACAGACATAACCGCATATGGAATGTGAGTCAGTTTTATTTTCAGCTCTGTTCTATAGAATATAGAATAATAGGGTAGTTGACTCGATTTTTGTATTAATTTAATCAACAAGTTACATTACCTAAAACCTATTATCGAAAGAATTTTATGAATTCGAACAAAAATAAGTAAATGAGACGTCATTCAAATCTGCTGGAAAGGGTTATTGTCAAATGACAGTAAAATGATGCATGATATATCCTGTGACGTCACTGTTTTCAGAATGGCCTTTACTGTGCCGATGTGCGAGGGAGATAGCGACATGTTTCAAATACGCAACCAGTTTTGCTCATGCCTTTGAGTATTTGCTCATAGTAATATTTAAAATAAATATTCTCTCTCATTTTTTAAGCAATTTTGATTCTGTTTTCGCAAAATAAAATCTTTTGCGTATTATAGTCGGTTGCATATCAAATAATGTATAGAATTAACCACAGGAACACCCTATTATTTTGTGCATTAAAAACGTATAATTTTCTTTATTTTTTAAGGCAATGTTGGAAGCTGCAGGAGGTCGCGTAGTTAACGAACTTCAACAAGTAGCAGTGACTGAGGACATGCCGGGTCCTGCCTTGTTACTAACCGAGCCGGAGAATACTCAAGAGGATCGATTTATATGTAAGTGTTAGAATATTACAAATTTCTTTCAATATTGACTCGTACACAATCATTCATTACCTGACTACAATATTCCGCAGTCATGCTTAGTGAATTTAAATGAAAGATCTGATCAATATATATAAACTATTTTTTATGATGATGGTACACTGTTGACATGGTAGGTAATATATAAAATAAATACTAGCCCTGTATTAAACATTGTCCCGCTGCTGGGCACGGGCCTCTTCTACTAATGAGAGGGGTTAGGCCTTAGTCCAATCCAGGTAATATATGATAGAGTTTTTTTATTAAGGCAACTAAAGGACAAAGTTTAAAACAAAGGGCTCTCAATCAAAATGTTTCGGTAATATCTATCACAAATTTTATATCCGCTTTTGTTTCTTCATACGAGCAGTGTGTTTAGAAGATCTTCTTCTCCTTCGTATCACTCTTGACCGAGCGGTCGTGATCACCGTGAAGTATCTTCGTCAAGGGTTGAAGTGTTTGTTCTCAAAATCAAATATTTATTAAATCCATGAATTGTTAGATATACATTACCTTCCGCGCGGTCTTGTGGCTTCCACTCTACCTTGCACAACAAGACCTCGTATGGTGGAGTTATCTCGCCTTTAGATGTGTCCAAAAAATTCAGGATCCGAGTTTTCACCAGAATAAATAAGACGCTGTTTAATATCGAGATCTTGGGAAGTGTACGAATTTCGTTCTATACCCCGAGATTGTTTCGCCAGCACCACATTTCCAGAACGTCTGTTTTCTTCTTTTTAAATTTCTATGAGCGTACAAGAATAAGGGGTAAACTAGTGTTCGGACCAGATTTTAGTGGCTTTGGTGATGTGTTTCTATTCCTCTATATTTTTTCAACTTGTCCATTGCTGTTCTGAATATTGTCATACGTCGTTTAACTTCATCTACCAATCACTATTCGAAATTAAAGCCCCAAGATATATGTAGGACTAGACCACATCGCACTCTATTCTCATGACTTCCGGCGAGTTCTGATTAGCAAAGTCCACGATCATAATCTTGGTTTTGTTGTGTTTTAACTGTATCCGAAGTCGAGGCTCATGCGCTCCATTTTGAAGTTGCTGCTTCATATGGTCAGCACTGGCATTTAAAAGGTCTAACAATTTTTTATTAAACCTAAGGATGGCTAGATCCATTAATTTAAAAAAGATTAAAAACATTAGCCTATATATCAAACCGTCGATAATAGATTCCTTAAATTCTCAAGAACAAATAAGATTTTGAAATCGTTGCCAAGCCACTTATGATTAAATCGTTAGTCTTTTTCCATCAACTTTTTTACACTATATTTAGTTATCTCTAAACCTAACTTGTGGTTTAGTGTAATTGAAAACATAACAATATTTAGGTTTTTTATTTTGGAATGGATCCATCTCCGACTTAAAACTAAATAAAACATGGACATAATAATACGTTACCTATTACCAAAACGCACGCGAGCTAACAAAAGAGGAATGAAGAGCGGTGACATCAAATGTGCTGCATGATATTGGCGCAAACGCTTGGGACGTTGAACCGAGCATCATAATTTACATGCATCACTTACTTACCCCCAAAACCCACTGGCTACGTCCGTGCTACTACTCTAGTCTCCATAATCTATATGTCAACGAAGCACAATTGCTAACCAATTATATTTATTTCCAGACCTCACAGTGGAGCTCGGTATTGTGCCAGTCAACTACGAGTGGGTATTAAATTCCTTGGGGAACTATACTCTGGGATCCTTGCAAGATTTATTACTGTGTCCAATATCCCTTTTGCCTAAAGTAACATCACAGTGGCCATCTTGTTTCTTCACCCGGGAGTATGACGAATGAAAGAACTGTATTGGAAACAAACAATGAAGACAAAAAACAACTATATTTAGGTAATTGTACAAAGAAACTGATGAGTGAATAATACAGTCAAATGATCGGTGATGGACTTAGACTTTTAAAACTGTTTAAAAAAAATGTTTTAAAAATTATTTCTTAATGTCATTGTAAGAATATGTGAAACTACTGTTTATTATAGTTTTATTTTAATAAAATTGGCATATTTTGTTGCAGCGTATTTTATAAATTATTCTATGAAATATTTAGAAATAGTTAAAAACCTGTAATTGGAGTAAAGTTCTAAACGTGCAATATATTTTGTGCATCGGTGCTTACCATAGACAATTAAATGTCATATTTAAGTACTGACAACATTATTATGTAATATCACGCAATCTCAAGCCAAACTAGTGCATTTTATATAATATATAAAATTAAATTAAAAATCCTGATTAATATCTAACTATCCATGAATTATATAATAAAAGTCTATGATGACAGAAGCAGATTATCTTACTGCATCTTGTGACAATATATAATACATAGTTAAGATGCGTAATAGATGTTATGAAATAACAATATTTTGTTGAACTGTGCCTGTATATATGCTTCATTATTAATTACGTTTGTACAATATAAATACACGTAATGGTAAAAAACATTATGTTTGATTATAAATCTTTTATTCTGCTACACACAGGCTATGTGTGCAATACTGCTAACTTCCTGTATATGTCATTGTGATTAGAGGACACGGTCATAATATATCTGTCGATCCAATACAAATCTATTAACGTGTTTGGTGAATAGTTGTTATTTTGTATTGTATTGTAAGTTACAGTAAAATTGTGTGTTACTCTCTTGATGAAACGTGAATCGCGTTAAGTAAAAAGATACTTTATTACATTATTATTAACGTGGAAATCGTCCAAAAATAACATTGCACAGGTTTGTTTAATATTTTTATATCCAAATTTCTACTTCATTTGAATGAATTTCCATCAATTGTATATTTCATGAAAAAATGCTATTGGCAAAACCACATACGAGAAGATTTATTTTACGGGCAGTAAAAGAAGCATATATTAACCGAAAAATCCTTGACGCAATAGTTTAGTGCCAATACGAATAGATAATATAGGCTTGACTAAAAAAATTTAAGAATCATTGTGCAGCTGACAAGGTCATTTTCAATTCAGTTGCATGACACCACTTTATTAAACTATGAAGCATTTTTATAGTAATTCCTGAGGATTATCAAGGGTGAGAAACTATTTCATGAATAGTTATTTACCAATGAATTAGGAACAGACACAAAGTGAGAAACAATTGAACTTTTTTTTTATAGTATAGTTCGACAATCGAGCCAGTGGCTCACCTGATGTTAAGTGATCTCCACCGCCCATGAACATCCACAACACCGAAAGTGTCATGTATGCGCTGTCGGCCTTAAAGGACCAGGAATAGGGATTAGGGAAGGGAAGGGGGAATCTGGGCCTCCGGATATCTCACTTACCATACGAAACGCGACAGTAAACTGTCACTTTACGTTGGTTTTCTGTGAGACAGTGGTACTACCCCGGTCGAGCCGGCCCATTCATGCTGTAGACAAATATGTCTACAGCGTGGCTCTACCACTTCCAAAGCTGGAAAAGCGTTCTGATGAATAAACCATTATGATGGCCTCAAAAAGTACACCGACTTCAATAAAAAAACACATAATGTGCGTCTCTATAAATTTTTAGTGTTGCCATCGATTCTAAGATCCCATCATCAGATCCTGACTTGGTGCCAATGGGACCACCTGCGAAGTATAGCCTTTTAAACAAAAGAGAACCTCCTCCTATTTTTGAAGTCGGTTCAAAAGAAATTCCTTAGAATAATATTTCAGCTTTTACAGATGGGACTCTGGCTATGACAGAGGTCAGGGCGTTACAAAGACTTCATATTAAAAAAAATAGAACTACATTAAATTGACATGTGGAGCTATCTACAATTAAAAGAAGAAGTAAGGTTCCAGGCGTGTTTGCTGTGGTCAAGAAAAATTTGATTGAACGTGTGTAGTGTTTTTATATGCAGTTAATAAATTACAAATTACTAAGTCAGCTTTGCGTTGCCAATGATGAGGATTCCAACCGCGAATTCACATTGTAAGTGCGCTGGCTATCAAAAGGTAGGTAGGTACCTATTTATCTAATTCGATTTCATAATCTATTTCACTCTCTGATAGAGATTTCGGAAAATAAATATACCTACTTACCTATACAGAATTACGCGGTAGCTATATCACCAAAAAGTGATATTGCGTACTTGATAGACCTCTAAATATGGATTGTCTAATTATGTGAATCGAGCTTCAAGGTGACGATTGAAACTCTAAAAATAATCGTTGCATCTTTCGCAAACTGCTTCTGTACAAAATGAATATTGGCAGTCGAAATTTTAATACATTCCCCAATTTGTCAATATTACCCTATAGATGATAACGATGACTTGCCTATTTACTGTCAACACTCGTGAACTTGGAGGTTCATAAGGGAGGTGGAGGAGATGATAATAAGGAACAATCTACCTCTATATATAAAAATGTTATGTTGGTTTGTGTATGCTTCAAAAACTCAAAAATTCTGCATAGATAGAGCTCAAATTTTGACACGACATACAACCCGCTTTAAAGGTTGTTTTTATCTATTTTTAACCTCGGACACAAGGGGATATGGGGGCTGGAAGTGGGGATGAACAATCGAGTATTTTCAAATATACCCAAGTGGGGTAGGTACATTACAAAACTGTAAGTTACGTGAAAATCAGTTCAGTCGTTTAAAAGTTGTGAACCGTTTTATCGGGGTTTTTAATAATACCTACTATAATAAATGTTATAAATGCAAATGTTTGGATGGATGTTTGTTACTCAATCCTATTATCTCTATTCCCAATTCCTCTGGGTTGCAGTCGGTCGTTCAGCAATTTAGCAGCAGAAAACAATCTCCAAATTACTCTGGGTTGTTCCGCAATTTCTAATAGCCTTTTCATCGAATTTGTATGAAAGTGAATTTATTGTTGCAGCAACGTTTATTAGGGTATTTCCCAGTGACGTAGCTATAGCTTTTACATGGGGGGGGGGGGTCCACGGGTAAAAGCTAAAAATCTAACCGCTCAAATCATAGTTATTTAGAAATTACTTACACATAGAATGGGAAAACGCTAGTTCATAAAAAATTGCTACTTGCTATTTGGATTTGGACTTTGGATGGATGAAAATCTGCCGCAAATTTTCATTCATTTTTGTTTTATTGTTTACATAACAACTGTCAAAATATCAAATGTCAAGTGAAGTCAATTTATTTTTTGTAAATAACTATTTTAATGTTGCTTATTACCAAGATGAGATGTTAGAACTCAGGGAGAAAATTCTCACGCACTCGAATCAACTTCGTATACGAAAAATAATTCAAATTCGAACTTTTTCAAGTGAATGTAAAGTTAAGCTATTATGGAAATGTCGAGTCCGGTGTTTCTCGAAGGTCTTAATGGTACGAATATAGGGGGCAATTCTCACGCACTCGAATCAACTTCGTATACGAAAAATAATTCAAATTCGAACTTTTTTTCGAGTGAATGTAAAGTTAAGATATTCTCGAAATGTCGAGTCCGGTGTTTCTGGAAGGTTTTGATTGTCAGTGTACAATGTCAAATGTTCATAAATAAATTATTTTAAAAATAGAATTCGAAATCAAAATATTTGAGCTATTCTGAAAATTACCATTCGAACATTTCTCGAAGGTTATCGCTTGAACTGCTTCGACTGGTACAGACCGTCCGAGACGTACATCTCGAATTCGAACCATTCAATATTGTGTCCTAACTTGATGATGATGATGTCCTCCAAGAAGTATCCTTCGACGGCGAACCTTGCACTTTTGGAATAAGTTTTTTTCGCCAATGTGAGCATATGTGACTAGCTAGACCTAATTTTGTTTTAAAAGCCCTGTCACAGGACCTACAGAACAGTTGTCTAGAAGAGTAGCTGTAAGAGTCAACTCAAACTGGCGCAGAGTCGAAACGTCGCGTCACTATTTTTCAACGACAAGTGTACACAATTTTAGATCTTATTTATAGCTCACGCTGGGCGTCAAGGCATTGGATTCATACATGTTTCCTCAAAATGTGCACATGATTTTCGTACTGAGCCTCGCCATTCGGTCTAGTGACACGAAAGTTCTTCCCAGCAGTCGCAGGGTACGCCGCAAGATGCTAAGTAACGCTTGATGATATTGTAGTAGGTAGAAAATGACATCCAGGCTTACGCCATTCTTGACCGAGTTTGCCTTAAACCACTGAAACCTAATGGCGTCTAAACCATATGGCGTCTTGACAAATTTCATATGAACTGTATCTCTATATATATGTGAATTTTCCAGATAAAGTGGCAAGATTAATTCCTTAACATTAATATTTTAAGAAGTTTATAGCTAAGCGGCATAGAGTCTATGCTCTTGGAGGTGGTGCGGTAATGTTGGACGTATGAAGGCCTCTAGACACCCAAAGATATTGTTTTATTTTGGTCCTAACTTACTGCGTATATGATGCCATATGCTAATGTGTTTACCCATAAAAAGACTCAATCTCGTGTTTTTATTATGATTTAACTAAAAGTCTTAGAATGATAAAATACTTGGAAGAGTCCAAAAACATGTCCATGAACTGGATAGTGGATGCACATTTGATGAGGCCCGAGACACTATGGATATTAAAATACTTATAGATTTTTAGTTCGAAATTCAAATTGTTTAGTAGAATCTCATAGTAAAGACTCGAATTCAAATGGACATGGATGCAACATTCGAAAAAATAACTTCGTAGTTCGAAATTATGTAATAGAGAAATGATTCGAACTGTAGATTCGAGTACGAAATTATTTTGAATGAAAGGAGAATTGCCCTCCAGGTACTTATGGTACATCATATACTATCACACTCATCACTACTAAGTAGTCAATACTTAAGACTCGGTCGTATTTTTTTAAATAGATGTGCCCTGAAAAAAAAGCAGTCAGGTTTTACCAGTTGATTTAAGCGCTAAAAAGTACACGAAAAAAATTAAACTAGGCTCAAAAGTCGTAGAAAAATCTGTTAATTCCAAATATGCATATAGCTGAATGCTGCAAAAATTGACACTTAAATCAAATAGCCTGCTAACCGTCTATATTATCCGCTATCAGTAGTTCGCGATTTTTTATTATGTCGTATGCTAAGGGGGGGGTCCGGACCCCCTGAACCCCCCCCCTTATATACGCCCATGGTATTTCCTATTATTAGAAATATCGAAGGTATTTAGGAGAGTAGTTGCAGGTACATTAATAATGACAACATAAGTGGGGAGTAGTAAATGTTTAGCATTGAGTGGTGAAGAAGACTAGTTGACAGCCAGGATATTTGTGGTTCGTTCGCGGCGCAGTAAGTAAGTGTAAACAGTTCAATGGTCGCGTAGTTCCGCTAAGAGGGTAATGCTGGTAGATTAATTATAATGAGAAGCCCTAAGTAAGTCCTGGCATGCGGTTGTGTTAAAATTAAGCACTGAGATGTGTAACAGTGTTATGTAAATCAATCAATAAAATGGTAAACATTGTAATTGTTCCATTTTAAATATCCATCTTGCATAGTTTTTGTTCATGTTGCTAACACGTTGCTAAAAAATATTTAAAAGAACGCAACAGATAATGTAAAAAGTAAAATTATAAAAATTGGGAACTCTTTTTTTTATCTCAGATTCGGGTGGTCGAAATAACTTTGAGAACCTGTGCCTTTAAATACAAAGTCGGGCGCGGTAAATGCAACAAGCTTATCCTCATATGGGTACCTACTCCAAAATCCAAATGAGGCGCGCAACCGCGACGTGCCGTGCTTATTCAATTTACGAAGGCTCTTTATAAACATCCATTGTAATATTGAGAAAAAAGGTCAATTACTTATCAAAATTGTACCAGATGTTTTACAATAATATGGCACAAAATAACTATGGCACTCTGAAGTTAAGTCACTTTACACGCCCTATACGCCTTCAATCGTCCTCTGTGTCTTTCAATCAGATAAGTAGGTACTCTTCACTTATCCACTATACAACCAAACAACACCATCATATAGCCTTTTAAAAGGATAGGTAATATTGTTGATAGTATACAGTACTACGATGCTGGTGGTAGGATATTCATATCCGCCCAGATAGCCACCACCATACACAGGGTGTAAAACCCGCCATAGTGGCACACGCAAGTGTGTCGCGTTCCGGTATCAGCCAGTGTACATCCGGTTTTTCTCGTGGGTCTAGAGTTGGGGTACAATGTTTGGCCATTTTGCGGCCATCTGAGTACTCTGACAATAGACTCTCGACCGCTTCTTCACCTTCTTGCCCATGGCGTAGTGTGAAGAAGCAGGCCGGCATGATTGTGTTGAGTAGCGGGGGATTGTTCGTCTCTCGCTACTCGATACTTTAATTGGACCACACTGCGCTTACCATCAGGTGCAGTGCGGTCGCTTTGCCGTGCCAGGATAAAAAAATAAATAAAAAAAACGATACATGACAGGTAAAACACGAAATAGAAAATATCTGTTTTGAGTATATACCTAGTCAGGTCATAAATTCTGTCACATGTTTAATATAAAATAATTGAAACAAGTTTATTCATTATGTAACCATTTATATACCAAAATGAACTTAACAAAACATAGATTCTTATGACACTAAAGTTTATTCAAAACCTCCGTGATTTTGAATACAGGCCTTCAATCTGCGCGGCCAGTTGCCTATCGCAGCACGAACGAGGTCCATGTCAATATCGGCGGCTGCCTTAATCAAGGATGTCTTGAGTGACTCCAAATTGGGATGAGGCTTTGAGCACACCTTTTCCTCCAAGTGTTGCCATATCTTGTAATCTAACGGATTCAAATCTGGACTGGAGGAGGGCCAGTCTTCGTGCCGGATGAAGTCGATTTGACGCGCCGCCAGCCAGTCTTGTGTGCTCTTCGCTCTATGAGCTGGCGCCGAATCTTGTTGGGATACCCAGTGCCTGTTATTGAACATGGTATGAGAAACAGGTTCCACAAGGTTCGTCAGGACTGTATTTTGATACACAACTGCATTCGTTTTTACACCTTTCTCACAAAAATGTACCTCTGTTAAGCCCCAATAAGAAACTCCCAACCATACCATGAGCGAGGATGGAAAATGACCTCGTTGGACACGCGGAATACGGTTGCTCGCTTCTTCACTACTGTGTGCGTACACCTTATCATTTTGTTTGTTGTAGCTCTCTCCTACGGTAAAAATTTTTTCATCTGAAAAAAGAATTTCCCGATATTTTTTTCCCGCGTACCGCTTCAACAAAGCGCGGCATCTCTTCAGTCTCAGGTCCATTAGACGAGCATTCAAACGATGTCCTGTTTTTCTTCGATATGCCCGAAGCCCTAAGTCTTCATTTAACACCCTTTTCACCGTGGTTCTGCTTAACCCCATCTGAAGGGCCAACAGTTTCTGCTTACGTTTGGGATTTCTTTGAATTCGCGCCTTCACAGCTTTTATCACTGCTGGTGTCCTAACAGACCGAGGGCGACCACTTCTTGACCTGTCATCTACACTAGAGTCTTCATTGTATCGTTTGATGGTATGATAAACGAATCTTTTGGTTATATTCAAATTTTTCAGTATGTCAAAAATTTGAATTGGCGCGTAACCGCAACGATGCAACGCAATTACTGCAACACGGTCTTCTTTAAGCGTCCACTCCATATTTAAAAATGAGTAAAATTCTAAAAAGTATACAATTTTATTTTCATGAACAATTTGAAATTCGAATTCAATAAACTTTTTTGTGGCCAGCATTCTAAAATAAAAGTTTTTACTGTGTGACAATACTTATGACCTGACTGTGTATTTAAAGAAAATTACCTATACTTTATACATACAAAACCGCCTTTTTTGATCATTATAAATATCTGCCTACTTATTATTTCAATGTAACAAAAGTTGCGAACTTTTAACGAAAGTGACAAATGAAAATGTGATCACGCGATACGCCGGCTATACATCGCGTGATCGCCACGACACAGCGTGCTACGTGACGGGTTAGCGAATAACGTGCCACAACATCGCGCCACATTTTGGCCAATCAACGAGTTCGGCACTGCGTCTATTTTAACCGTGAACGACCGCCGCTAACGTTCTATACCACATTAGTGTTGCCAGTTTACCAAAATTTCCACATGTATGGAGAAATTATTTTGAGTAATAGCTATTGTTGTATTATCAAACAAGACATTGTGAGCCGCGGCGAAAGCTGAAATATTCTAACTGAATTGGATGGCAACGTATCACAAAGTTGCAGAAGTGAAAGAAATATAGTAATTTGTTATTCACGTTACCAAGATTTTCATGGCTTTTAGATTTCTTACATTGGCTTAATATTACAAAAATCAATACAATTTTATACAGATAAATCATAATAAAATTTATACAAAAAAATAACAAACGGCTCCCCACTTTACATTTTTTTAATAAATTGATATCAATGCATTCAAATCTGGCGAAAAGTGAACCACATCAATTGAAAATAATCTGACCGGATTGTCCCGGTCACCGAATCAAGGCTCTTAATACAACGTGGAAACTTGCCATGTTTCTTTATTTCAGTATTTGTTGATATATGACTGTTTCTTACTTTTAATGATGATCAGTCTGGGTATGTTATGTTTGCTATGTCTGTGCTTGCGACGACGTTATATGCCGGGTACTGGTCCTCGTTTTGCGGCAACTGCTTTCTGGAATACCTCACGCTTTATCATAGTGACTAGTTATAGTATAGGTCTGGCGTTAATGATGGGGTTATGTCAATTTGTCATGCTTACGGAAGATATACAAATTTATTTATTTTAAATATATTTATATAAACAATATAAAGTATTGAGCTGCTCTAATTTAAATGAATTATATTATAATAGCTTATATATGTAAATTTTAAACCAGATACGTTTTAAAGAAGGGTCAATCAGGAGAGGATAATGCCTCCTCAATTTCCCTATAATTTTATTTGCTGACGTGCCTGTTACATATACAATTTCTAAGAATAAATAAGAAGGCTAGTAGGTATTGTACTCTGTAAATTGTTATATATCTTAAACAATACCTATTACAAATACTATATATTTTAATAACTTTTTAGGAAAAATAGTTTTTTGAGCTACCACACCAGCTGCGCCACCCAGTCTCACACAGTCTCACACGTGAACTAAGCAAGCATCAGTTACGTCAGCCAGAAACACAAGTTATAGATTGCGTCCGATGTGCATTATTTACGGAATTCAATACATACGTAAAATCGGCACTAATTTAAATCGTTTCTCATAGTAACTTGCTTTAACTAAACAACAGTGAATTGCAAATAAATATCAGTGTGCAGTGTTACAGCGAATTTGTTGTTTTTGTGATCGGTAAGTCTTTTTTATTTTGCTTAAATTATCTCAAATTATGTATTTTTTATTTGTAAATTATTTTCACACCTAATGGAGCTCGTAGCTTCGTCCCGTGAAAGAATTTTGCTTTCTAGATAAATAGTACTTTTAAATTAATATATTATATTTTATTGAGCGTCGCTTAGGTATCTATTTTTTTATATTTATTAGTTTAAACCTACACCGACATCCGTTTATAATTTTTTTCGTGATGTGCGAACAAATTAGCAACAGTAAATACTACAGTTTTGTTATATGTATGCTTACAATATTTTTGGGTTATTTTATAATAAAAAACGATATCTTTTAGATCTACCACATTTTAAATTGGCTGCTGTTACAACATTTTTAACGCCCCAAACAAAAATAATAAGTACATCCGATTGATCTTCGTTAATAAACTTGGTTACCTACTTATATTGTTCTATAGAATGAAGGTCATCAAGGACGTTTTAAATTTGGAATTTTTTTAATATCTCTTTACTCTGAAAAAACTAACGATGACGGATGATGTTATGGCCTAGTTTAGATATTCACAGCATGGCGAAAGGAACGGCCGCTCTAGGCACCGAACCGGGAAACAGCTATTTCTTTTCTGATGTTGGTTCTTAGAGTTAATAGCATCTTTTACACATCACATCACACAAAATTCAACAATACTAAACGAGAAACGACGAATTTTAATCTCGCTGCATTATAAAATTGTCCTCGGATTGACATTGCACGCACTGTTGAAACTAGGTATGAGATTGAAAATAGGTAACGATACTTGCCTTAAAGAACTATGAAATACAAAAAAAATACCTATGGTTTTATAAAATTATTTGTGTTGTAATTGAAATAATGAATTCGTTTACATATTAAAGATAAAATAATTCAGTTTTGAGAGTGATACAATCAACTATCAACTGGGACTAGACGAACAACAATTTCTATTATGTTGTCCGTTTGACGTCCAAAGTCCTTTATGAGAGAGTACATCGTTTTCATTCCTTACACATCCGCTAGATTTGACTAATTTCCGCCCGGTATACGCCTTGATCGCCCTCTAGGTACCTTAACTGTAACTATTAATGATGACAGAAGCCGCCATCTTTTGCTCATTGTTGCAAAGTTTTTCAAACTGTGCACACCGTTAGATAAAATTATTATAGTGCGATAATTTTTCTTAAAATTTTCGAGATTAAAGTAGAAAATTTACTTAGTAATATTTAAAAGTGATTAGTTTCCGTCCGTTTTGTTATTGGAGTTATGCAAGAAATATCAGCAAGAAAACGGTCGAAATATGTTTTCGCCAAATGCGGGCCGTAGCAACAGCGTGCCAGACCGCGGCACCGTACAACTTGCAGTAAGATAACATGGAATAAAGGTTTGAATTGTCTCAGCACCTGGTAAGTCTGCTTAACAACACTATAATAATAATTATTCTGTTACCGTCGCTACCAAATCTAATTTGATCACGCGACTATTTTTCTTACATACTATATAAGATTTTCTTCAAGCATCCACCTTCAGGAGGAATTGATATAATTGCCAACATGAGTGTTTAAAGAAAGTCACTTTCTTGACATGTCACAGTATGCAAAGATTCAATTCTTCTGGTTGGAAAAGGTGCTCTTTATGCAGATATATGATGGAGAATACGCATTTTTGCGGCGCTGTCTAACGCCCCTGTGGCGCAATATTAAAATATTAAACAATAAATTTAGTGTAGAAATTTCGAGCGTGTGACTCTCCTCGCGATGTTTACCTGCATCGTTGAAACAAGTGAATATATGGTGAATACACGTGTAAATTGGAGGAGTCAGAGGTGTATACTACATTTGGGCTGAATCGAGCCCGCGACTTTCGTCTGGACGATCGGTACTGTTTTTAGCTGGGCTATGGCTGCTTATAACTATTTAGTTATTATTATTATTATTATTTTTTTCTTTTATTTTTTTTTAAGTGGGTATACATGTAGACATACCACCATCTTTTAAATAATTTCATCCACAAAACTTGCAAAAATATTTGCAACAACAGTTTTGAGGACAAAAAGGAGGAAGGGGCGATAAGAAAGGCGCCCGTAAACAGGCAAAATGCGAAACAGATCCTTAGTTACGTTTCAATCCAAACAAAGCTGTTTTGAAAATTATATCTGGGTCTCATTCAACCGTACACTTCTTTTAATTTTACCACCATTAGTTGTCATGACTTTCTTTTAAAATTAATTCATCGGAAATGAAAGGGGGGTAAATAATAATCTAATAATTTTATAGCCCGATTGTCTGACTCCTTCTTTTTATATGGGCGTTGCTTTAATAACCAAAGACATCTGGAAGCAAAACCCTCCGGGATTATGCTCAAATAATATTGTAACCATTCATCGGGGGCGATTTGTTTTCGCATCGACCACAGCCAACGTCCATACCACTTTGAATACACCGGTTCTCGTCCGATCACAAAAGTCAAGCTACGTTAGGCGCGGTCAGTACTTGGATGGGTGACCGCCGAGAACATCGCGTGATGTTACACAAGGCGCACACACAATTTGTGGCACTCGGTGACGCAGTTGTAATGTAAACGTGCGCGTTGCTGCTGCTGTGCTGGGGTTTTGGATTCGTTCCCCGGGTCGGGTAGAGTGATATTAATAATAATAAGTAACACCCAGTAGTCACACACACACACACGGCCTCGACCCCGTCACACTAAGATGCGAGTCTTGTGTTGTGGGTGTCTGGGACTGCGAGAGACTTTCGATCTTACACCACCCAGACCCCGGACACAGATGTCTGTCACACAAACATTTGTCCCGGTGTGGGGATCGAACCCACGGTCTCCCGTTCACAGCCGGCTGCTCGTCAACTGTGCCACGGAGGCTGTTGAATATTGGGTTTTTCTATTACGAAATATCAGTATCAGTTCAGTATGGCAAGAGGCTCACCCCTGTCACAACGTACGACGGTTATGGGTTCGGGGAAGTGTGGGTGTGCTATTTGCATCTCTCGTGTAACTGAAATGATCGCGTAATGTTCAGCTTAAATGCTTTATATATATTTATGGCGCCGCCAAATTGCGTCTTTTCCATCAAAATCGCGTAACAAAATTCTGAGTCATATAAGAGCCAGATATGTTACCTACTACGACCTGCCATTTGGCCAGGCAGCGGCACCGAAGTGGTTCACTTCATTGAGTAAATCGATCACTGCCCCGACGAGATCGATAGAATATCTGAGTATCAATTGGGGCACAGGAAACAACAGAATCCTTGCCGCAAGATACAAGATACACCAGAGCCTGTTAACACATCCCGCTGCTGGCAATTAAGCAGGTTCAACGCCTCTTAGGGTACCTATATTATGCAATCTTCATCACCCTCTGGGGAAGGTTGCTTTTCCGTTCTTTGCAGCGTCAGAACCTCTACCACAAGACACACCAGAGCCTGCCTACACGCCCCGCTGCCGGCAATTAGGCCCTCTAGCAGGCTCAACGCCTCTAAGGGTACCTAAATTATGCGACCTTCATCACCCTCCGGGGAAGGTTGCTTTGCCATTCTCTGCAGCGTCAAAGTCTTTACCACAAGACACAAGATACACCAGAGCCTGCCAACACGCCCCGCTGCCGGCAATTAGGCCCTTAAGCAGGCTCAACGCCTCTTAGGGTACCTACATTATGCGACCTTCATCACCCTCCGGGGAAGGTTGCATTGCCATTCTCTGCAGCGTCAGCAATTTGAAAAATACCACGCGAGCCTTCTGTATATTTCGGAATAGTCCTTGATAGATCTCAAATGGTGGCTAGAAAACATTGCTCTAGAGTCCGATACGTACATGGATGCTTCCTATGACATCTATCATGACAGATGCTTCGCACAGACAATGGGGCCATTAAGTAAATTACAAAACCAGTCAGATTTATTTATTTAAAGAAATGTACAAAAAGAGCAACATCAAATTTAGCACGGTGATTGCTGCAACATCAAGAAGCAGCAGCTGTCGCACACACACCAGTGATTCTTAATGAGCGAAAACAGAACAGTATATCAGATCATAACCATCTCCTACTGAAGTTGCTGTTGAAGGCCAACCGTCTCTGATGGACAAGCTCAGTATTGTACTCATCTCTCACTACTTTCCGGGATTGTACAATACGGAAGCCGGCAAACTCTCACGCAATCGCACGGGCTCCGAGTGGCATCTTATAAACAAGGCTACGTCAAAGTTTTTGAAACGATGGGAACACCAAGTAGCGACCTGTTCTTCGTACCAATATCGCATAACACTTATCGAACGCCTATTATCACGGGTCAGCTCCCTGATTCCCATCAACAAAGTACATTTCAGTTGAGACTGGTTAGCCTTTATTTGGCAGCAGATTCCTCCCTTCTTCTGAAGGGAGGAATCTGCTATCATGCTGGAGACCATAAGTCTTATTTCTCAATTGTGATTAAACATTCACATTAGGGCTGTCAAAATAATCTAACTTATTATTAACAGATATAGAATAATCTTATTACCAGAACTCGGACAGTGAGATAAGTGCTTAGCAAATTCGTTTTCATTAAATAATTTGCTGTAAAAATCTTATGCATTTTTCAACAATAGCGTCTGGGTGTAAAACTACTTACAGATGTAAAAAAGTTTCAAGTAATTTTATTATAAAACGTATTACTAACAATTAGCTAATTAACGTTGGCTAAGTCATAACCAATATGAAGGTAAAGTTGGTTAAAAATTATTTTTCATAAATAATTTTATCACTATCATTACATTACATTTTATTAATCCTGTTTTTGGATCAAAGGCAATCATTTGAATACCAACATTCTGGGTTGAAAATTATTTCAAATAATATATATTAATATTAATTTATGGGTGGATTATGAGTTAAGGATGTAGGTTTACAGATTTCCATATGAGAACACTAGGCCGAAGTAGCTACTTTGGCTTAGGACGATAGTAAATACAACTAAAGATATATCAGGTTCTATCAAAGTTTGTCTAAAGTTCCAGTTTGGATAGCCATGCCAACTATTAATGGCGATTACGTACTTATTAGGACTATTAGTTGTGGCTGGAATATATGCATTACCTGGTAAAAATAGAGCAGCAGTTTCAACCTTTAACTGGGTACAAATTATCCTAATACTGAAATCCTTACCAATGCCAATTGGAAGTAGGCATGTATCTTTAGAAAATTCTATCTGAAACTAATTTCAGAAAATTCTTTCTCAATGACTTTTATCTAACTGAATAAATATTTATTGTTGCAATATGTAATTACTTATGAAAATAATTATGTGAATTCAATTATGGCACATATATTATTACTCTTTCTATTCTCACATTGTTGTATTTATATGTCATAAGCCGCCAGGAGATAACAAACACGTCTCTCATAAAGGACTTTGGACGTCAAACGGACAACATAATATAAAAATTTTACCTTCCAATAAAATTTGTATTATGTTTCCTCAGACGTCCAAAGTCCAGGTAAGCTCTTCCTGGGCTTAATTAATATCATTATGAACCAAACAATGAGCAAAAGATGGCGGCTTCTGTCATCATTAATAGTTACAGTTAAGGTACCTAGAGGGCGATCAAGGCGTATACCGGGCGGAAATTAGTCAAATCTAGCGGATGTGTAAGGAATGAAAACGATGTACTCTCTCATAAAGGACTTTGGACGTCTGAGGAAACATAATACAAATTTTATTGGAAGGTAAAATTTTTATATTTTCATTGATATCTTTCCGTTTCGCAGAATGGTGTATAGGTTACCGACTTAGTATATAAAATAACAGTTCCGATTATATCAGCATTCCGTAAAAAAGCCAGCTATTAGATAGAATTGAATTGAAGAATTGTCGCAATGGAAAAGTTTGGATACTTACCTATATAGCATGTAACATATGAATGATGAGTGAAATGAGTCAGTAGTCAGCACTATAGTCATCGCTAATTTAAGGAGAAGTATTGTAGTTTTACATTCATGTGTGATTGTGACGTGTATTATTATTATGTTTGTCGTACCATAATCTCGGGACTATAAAGTTCTAGGCCATTGGAAAGCGTGCGTCCGCGTCGGGCCGAAATCAACACCTATCAACAACTATTAGACAATTTTTATCTAATACTAGCGGGCCCGGCAGACATCTTCCTGCCCGAAAAAGCAGCGCCACATAGAATACATTTAAAAAATCCCAATCTTTGGCATTTCTCCCACAAATCCAAGCATTAATTTGGTTCCCGTTTAATTTGGTGACATACCGACAACAGCGCCCTACTGGGTCCCATTGTGTTTTTAAACATTCCACAAATATTTCAAGATCAAAATTAGCCAAATCGGTCCAGCCATTCTCGAGTTTTAGCGAGACAACCGAACAGCAATTCATTTTTATATATAAGACTAGCTGTTGCTGGAGTTTATTTTCGGGAGCAGAAGTATACAATCCAATGAGTTGTCCTCTGCACCGAGGCACCTGTAGCGATTGTCCAGCCTCTCAGGTGTTGTGCCAGAATCTTGAGATTGCATCTAAAGAATACCTCATAAGTTTAACCTCACTTTGCCCCTTTCAGGGTTGATTTTTCAAAAACGTTGAAACACGTATCCCTTTATTTCCTACCAAAAGCCTAAATATGAATTTTCAGATCCCTAACTTGAGGAATGATGGATTTCCGATACAAATGTTGAACTCCTATTTGCCCCTTTCAAGATTGTTTTTTGAGAAAAAAGAGCCTATGTCTTTCTCCAGGATATAATCTATTCCCTTACCAAATTTCATTACAATCCGTTCAGCCGTTTAGTCGTGAAGAGGTAACAAACAAACAGAGTTACTTTCGCATTTATAGTATTAGTATGGATGTGATGTTATACCATCCACAGTCAGGCAAATGGGGACTCGCCAACTCAGGTAAACGAGTTCCCCAAAATAGTCACTAAAACTGTGACAAGGGAAGAACTTTGTTTTTTTTTTCGAATTGACTTGTGCTATTAGCGTATAATAGGGTAGTTTCCTGTGTTTAATTTTGTACATAATACAAATGCTATTTGACAACATTGAAAATACACTGCAAATTGTGGTCATCCTGTTAGACAATAGCTTAAAAAGCCATATTTCACTTAATTTTAAACAAAATAATGTATATTTTTTGCAAATTAAACGAAATAAAATACAACATTTATTTAAAATTTTATCTGTGACTAGCTGTTGCTCGCGGCTCCGCCTGCGTGAAGGTTATATTCGGGAGCAGAAGTATACAATCCAAGGAGTTGTCTTCTGCACTGAGGCACCTGTAGCGATTGTCCAGCCTCTCAGGTGTTTTGCCTGAATCTTGAGATTGCATCTAAAGAATACCCCATAAGTTTAACCTCACTTTGCCCCTTTTTGGGATGATTTTTCAAAAACGTTGAAACACGTATGTCTTTATTTCTTACCAAAAGCCTAAATATGAATTTACAGATCCCTAAGTCGAGGAATTATGGATTTCCCATACAAATTTTGAACTCCTATTTGACCCCTTTCAAGGTTGTTTCTTGAGAAAAAAGATAGCCTATGTCCTTCTCCAGGATATAATCTATTCCCTTACCAAATTTCATTACAATCCATTCAGCCGTTTAGTCGTGAAGAGGTAACAAACAAACAAACAGAGTTACTTTCGCATTTATAGTATTAGTATGGATGTGAACACTCTGTTATTGGTTGCAACTCTGGTGACGTCACACGCAAGTAAACATAATTTCTTCGAGTGATTTTATTTCGCGTTTTATGTTTTATGGGTGATAAATTCTATTGTTGATCTATTTTTGAAGCAGTTTTATGATAATTGTTGATAAAACAATTATCATAAAACTTAGCTTTGCTTATCATTATTAGCTTGTTTACTTGCATGTGACGTCACACGTGTCATATGATCAGCGCCGTTACAGAAATAGCGTTTTTGCCGCGGTTTTGGAGATTTAAACTTTAACATTGATTTTTATTAAAAATACAGTAGATTTCCCGGAAATATCAATATAGTGTGCTTATTATGTAATAAATAATAGTTTTAAATCATTTTCGAAAATTAGTCAAATAGCCTATTCGATATGCAACCAAATATAATACGCAAAAGAAACTCTTTTGCGAAAACAGAATCAAAATTGCTTGAAAATTGAGGTCACAATATTTATTTTAATTATTGGTATGAACAAATATTCAAAGGCATGATCCAAAATGGTTGCGTATTGAGAACATATCGGTATCTCCCTCTCACCACGGTACAGTACAGGCGATTCTGAGTACCGTGACGTCACGGTACATATCATGCATCCTTGTACTGTAATTTGACAACTACCCCTTCCAGCAGATTAGGGGCGTCTAATTAGGTTATAATTACCCTATTACAGCCTTTACAGCTTCACGTAACAATGTGGCAGGCGCTTATAGCATTCTAGCCAGAACAATAAATATTTATAAGTGACTTAGCTCAAAGGCACCTTTTATAACGCTCGGACCTAGCTTGAAATAATAGAAAGGGGCCGTCTCGATGCACCGGAGTGTCGAGAATCTGAACGGCGAGTTTTCGAACTCATCGGCTTTATTCTAGACTTATTATTACAGTTGGGATTGGGCAAGAAGTGTTTTTTTAAGTGTCTGCATAGGCAGATGAGCAGACGGGCATCCTAATGGTAAGTAGTCACCGCCGCCCATAGACTACTGCAATCCCAGGGCACAGAAAGCCGCTGCCTACCGTCTCGATATTGCCGATAAAATACCGTGCCGAGTGTCGTCTCGATAGCGAACGCAATGGGATGGAGATGGCTTCACTAACTACGGTATAGTTGGAGGCTACTTCTGTGATGGGTTGCTTTAAGAAATTACTGTTGGACATAGTTTTTCATATGTCTAGCTATAGTGAGTAATCAGAGGTCTTGATGAAGATTTAGAAGTTCCAGGACAATGGTAAACCGGTGGCTTTACTAAAAAAACCTTGTTGTTATAATAATTGTTTGAAGTTTTTTTTATCCTGGCACGGCAAAGTGACCACACTGCACCTAATGGTTAACGCAGTGCCGTACAAATAGAGTATCAAGTAGCGAGAGACAATATGTCCCCCGCTACCTACTCATTACAATCATGCTGGCCTACTTCTTCACACTACGCCATTGGCAAGAAGGTGAAGAAGCGGTCAAAGGTCTAGTGTCAAAGTACTCAGAAGGCCGCAAAACGGCCAAACATTTGCTTTTCATGATGAGCTAACAAACATTCAAATATCTTCGCAAAAACTTCTAATCTATCGTTGTTCGATTGTTGCTAATGTCGCGTGGTAGAACATTATAAAAAAACGTTTTAAAAGCAATCGGTTATTGACTCTCTTACACAAACTTAATTTTACAGTTTTATTAAGATCTAGGAATATAGTCCTCTCTACCGATTAGAGTTGTCAACTCGACATTTGGTTAATTGATCTACTTAATACTACTGTTTTAACTTGATGTTAGTAATACATTTCGAAAAGTAAATTTCTTATAGAAGACTGTGCGTCAGGGCCGAAGCTATCGAGAGTGCTTACACGTCCCTCTCCGATCTCTAAATACATTCAGGATAGCACATCGTACGTAGTTCGGTACAAAAACTCAAGATTAACATTTCACAGTTTATTAAACTACTACAAGTTCGGAGAGCAGTTATTCATGGGGATGAATATGGCAAGCAACCCCATGGTTGCTCTTTTAAACACACAAAATGGTGGCTAAATCGACCAATATCTCAAACCACTGATGATGTTTATAATCCTGGCAATGCCCACAACTGACTGTCATAAGTGAGTGCTAAAACACAAAAACTGCGAATCGACCGCGGCGCGATGCGAATACGCAACGCAGAAAACTGCGACAAAATTAAAATAATGCTTACAAATTTCACTCTATAGACGAATTAAAATTATAAAACTAATAATTAAGACTAAAATTATTTTCAGTCCAGTATTATCCTGGCTTGATGTCAGGTCTCTCTTGCCTACTTAGGATAAATTTTCCTTGTCTTGTGCTTTTTTTACACTAAGATAACAGAGGCTTTACTTAGTATCTCTAAGAGATAAGAGTTTGCGGATAAATGGATGGCCAAGTAAACAATATTTCCATTCTTACTAAAATTTAATACATCATTTTCATGAAAATAAAGCACAAAGATCTGCGACTAATAGAGTGATAGTTTTTTTTAATAATGTGACAATAAAATAATTCATATGTGAAGATGAAAACTGAGCTCCAATTGTACACTAAACAAGTTATTTAAACTTAGATTTTTTGTTTCAGATTGCACAAGAAAGTTAAAATGCCCCCATACACATCTGATGCAAATGGTGTGCTTTTTGAAAGCGACGCGGCGACTCCCGACTTGGCTCTTCCTTCCACTCCAGTTCAGCAAGCAGACAATCGCCCTAAACAATTAGTGTGGAGAAATATAATACTTTTTGCTTATCTTCACATTGCGGCACTGTATGGAGGATACCTTTTCCTGTTTCATGCAAAATGGCAAACAGATATATTTGGTAAGTTATTAATGATAATAGTAGGTTGAAAGCGATGGTAGTAGTTATAATGGAAGGTTAATTACTAGTTAATTATATGTTATATTCAAAAGTTTTGAACTCATTGTCAGTGCTTAAATTTACATCATATTTTATATATATGGGTGTAAAGATGTATTTTAATATAAATCCGCTAATTTTAATAATTATTTTATTATACTCGAATAAACTGTTCTACGATATTTTTGTATTAAACAGTAGGTATGTCTTAATGCTAAGGCATAAATATGTTATAATTTTATACATTCCTTATGTATTTGTTTTCAGCTTATTTGCTATATGTCATGTCAGGACTTGGTATAACTGCAGGGGCGCATCGACTGTGGGCACACAAATCTTACAAAGCAAAATGGCCACTGCGTCTTATTCTGGTTGTTTTTAACACTATGGCATTTCAGGTAAAGTTTATATTGAAAGCTGTTCTTATATATTCAAAACTCAGTGGCTATATGTAGTATATCTTTATTACATATTTTTATTCCGACCAATTTACTTCGTAGTACAACGACGACGCCTGTCTCCCAAATATTTTTCATGTCATATATAACAATAGGGTATTTGACAATTTTTGAAAATTGATGGACATCGATAGAGGACTCTTCACTTATAACCCCGGAATATTTTTATTATTGAAATATACTCAATTTATATAAAATCTGTGATTTTATTTTTGCACATATAATTTCGCGCTAAAACGCGTTGTCACGTGACAACTCTATATGACGTCATCGCACATACACAAACATTCGTGACACCTAACAACATAACAAATTATTTGCATTTATCTGTTAGTTTTTCCGCAAAAATGAATGAGCCAGCATATAAATATTGTTCAATGCCTTTGTGTAAAAACTCGACACTAAATGCCGATAAATTGTTCATCCATGTGCCAAAACCAAAAGTTTTAAGAAAGAAGTGGCAGATTTCGACTATCAGCCCTTGTAATGCCTTCTTCCATTCTTATAGAAGACTTGAAGACGAAATTAACATGTTTCCACACGTTTACACATCGAAAAATATGTTCTTCCTTACAATTTTATTTGTCGTAGGATGCAATGTTTATGTGCGATGTCGTCACGAATAATGGCGGCCGGTATTGCTACGTTTTAGGCCCCGAGTGATACAGATTAAAAATTCTAAATTTTAATGACGAAAATAAAATGTTTACAATACATTTAAAATAAAAAAATGTATTTAATAAATATGTTTGCCCACTATCCTTTCTCTTAGTGCAGTTTTATATATTTTGGTTACACCAGTCAAACACCCTATTGAATACTCCATTCTCTAATTTCAAACGGAGCTTGTCAGACGTCGTTGATCTACTAAATAGTTCCAAAAACATTACAATACTCTTCGAAATACAGTATTACAGTTAAACCAAATAACCATTTAATATTCTGTTTTAAAGGACAACAATCTCTGTAAAGTTTGTTACTTATTTTGCAAATAATCATTAAAATTATCAGTAAAACGTACAATAATATATAAAACCAAGACATTAACTTTTAGTAAGCTAACAATTCGTCCATCCTGATCGGAGTTCGCGACCTCGCGGACACTAAAATACATACATTTCGATAGATATTGGAAAAAAAGTACACAATATTTAATTTATCTATTCTAAAAAAAAAACCAACCGAAAATAACCTTAGAAATACGATACAAATAACTGCGTTATTGGGTACTATGGCTCATAGTGCTACACACACAATTCTTATAATATATATATTATTTGATATTTATTACTTATGATGGTGCACTTTGCACTTTAAGGTAATAAACGCTCATAGCAATTCATTATAAATGTATGTGCACTTTGCACTTCGAGGTAATGAACGCTCATAGCAATTCATTATAAATGTATGTGCACTTTGCACTTCGAGGTAATGAACGCTCATAGCAATTCATTATAAATGTATGTGCACGTTGCACTTTAAGTCAATGAACGCTCACAGCAATTCATTATAAATGTATGTGCACTTTGCACTTCGAGATAATGAACGCTCATAGCAATTCATTATAAATGTATGTGCACGTTGCACTTTAAGTCAATGAACGCTCATAGCAATTCATTATAAATGTATGTGCACGTTGCACTTCAAGGCAATGAACGCTCATAGCAATTCATTATAAATGTATGTGCACGTTGCACTTCGAGGCAATGAATGTTCATAGCAATTCTGTATAAATGTATGTGCACGTTGCACTTCTTATTGATATACACATAATAATTCATTTCAACATATATTGTATTCTTCAGTAAAACAATTATACCTTCTGCATATAACATAATTAAAAACATAAAACATTTACTTCTGAACATGCTAATACATTGCATAAAATTTCAGATCCATCAATATATAACTACTTTACTTTAGCACAATAATTTTGCTAAAGAAATTTGCTAATGAAAGTATTAACAATAATAACTTTATTTATAATCAGCTACTCATGAGCACTTCCGCTACTAGACGAATCACTGTCGTTATGATTGAAACAAAGCCAAGGATGTATTTTGTCAACGGAGAATACACCTTTATATTTTGACGTCCCTTTTTTAGTGATGGGAGTATCTATAACTTCATACCTGTCGTGATCTAAAACTTTTGTAATTCTAAATGGTCCTGAACATTTTGGTAATAGCTTTCTACTTTTCCCTAAAGTATGTGCCGTTCTTTCAACTCTAACTAGGTCCCCAACTTTAAACTCTATAGGTGTTTTTCTTTTTTTATCAAATCTACTCTTTTGTTTTTGCTGAGTTTCTTTTGTACATTTATCCACTTCAGCCCGGATTTTGTGCAATCTATCCGAATCAACATTAATTTGGCCGTCATTAGAAAAATCCTGAACTATATCTGCATCTATTTCCGAAACCAAGTTACCCTCGCTAATTCCAGTAAGCCTCAAACCGAACAGAACCTCGGACGGGGTTTTTCCAGTACCCTTATTAACTGTGTTATTCAATCCCCATTGCACTTTTAATAGTTGATCGTCCCAAAGTCTTTCATCTTTACCATGGTTTTGTGAAGCTAAAGAATCTAAAATAGTCCGGTTATACCGTTCAACTTGACCATTAGCTCTAGGCGAGGCAACTGCATTTTTTACGTGATAGACTCCTATCTCACAAAGAAAACTCTTGAACTTTGAACTTGTAAATGACGTACCCCTGTCGCTAATTAACCGTTTTGGTAAACCAAACGTTCCAAAATAATCTCTAAGTACTGTGATTGTAGAACTGGTTTTGGTATTTTTAACCGCCTTTAAAACAATAAATTTTGTAAATGACTCTATAATAACTAAAATATAACAATTTCTTCTTTTTGACCTAACAAACGGGCCCACATGGTCAACATGAATGGTGTGAAAAGGTGTAGTTTCTTTAGGTATAGGATTCAAAAATCCTTGCTTTTTTCCTGCTGGTAATTTATTATGTGCACACTCTAAACAGGCATTAACATATTTCTGAACCAATTTTCGCATACGAGGAAACCAATAATGTTGTCTAATTTTATCTAATGTTTTATCTACTGCAAAATGTCCTATTTCATCGTGATTTTTCTGAAGTATCTGCCATCTACAACCTTTTGGTACCACCCATTTTAATCCATTATCTGTGACTCTGTATACGCGCTCGCGTCTAAGCTTAAAATTCTTACGTATTTCTACTAATTCATCAAATTCCTTGTTAGAAAGTATTTTCTTAATACGCTGTATTTCAGAGTCTCCTGACTGTACCGTCGTCAACCAATCATCTGTTATTGTCATAATTTCAAGAGATTCAATAGCCTGGACAACTCCTGCATTATCTAGAGATGGATTTCTACTCAACGCGTCGACGTGAATCATGCCTTTGCCAGATTTATATACCACGTCACAATCGTACTCCTGGATCAAACTCCACCACCGTGCTACTCTTGGTATCATGTCTCGTTTCAAAAACGTAGCTCTAAGTGAATTACAGTCTGTCACAACGGTGAAGTTTAGCCCAAGGACATATGATCTAAACTTTACTAACGCGGCAATCACAGCAAGGGTTTCCAACTCGTAAGATGAAAAGTGAGACTCTTCAGGCGAAGTCTGTCTACTGTAATATGCTACAGGTTTAAAAATTCCATTAAATTGTTTTTGAAGCAAAATACTCCCTATGCCATGTTTACTAGCATCAGTGTGTATTTGTGTCTCCAATTTAGGATCATATAACGCTAGTACAGGTCTCGAAATGAGGGCATCTTTTAATTTATTGAACGCTTCATCTTGAGATTGTGACCAAACCCAGACAGAGTTTTTCTTAAGCAGCTTTGTAAGTGGTCGGGCTGTCTCTCCGAAACCCTTAATAAAACGCCGAAAAAAACTCGCAAGCCCAATAAATTGTCGAACATTGTGTACGTCTTTGGGTTTGGGAAAGTTTTTAACACATTCTATTTTCTTAATTCCTGGTCTTACACCCTCTTTAGAGATTTCGAAACCTAAGTAATCTACGTGATTTTGAAAAAAAAAACATTTTTGTAGTTTTAAAGTTAACCCTGCATATCTAAATTTCTGCAAAATGACCTCTAATTTGTTAATACCCTCTTCAAACGACTTACTTGGTACTAAAATATCGTCCATATAAGCCAAAGCACTATCAAAACGCAAGTTACCCAGAACTAAGTTAATAGCCCGCTGAAAAACTGCTGGTGCATTCGCCAGCCCAAAGGGCATTCTGTTAAATTCAAATTGTCCATCGGGCGTTACAAACGCGCTTTTGTGTTTGCTTTCTTCAGCAAGGGGAATCTGATAATAACCAGACGCTAAATCCAAAGCACAAAAATAATTATTTCCAGCTAGTCGATCAATCTGATCTTCAATACGGGGGAGTGGATAGTGTTGCTTTATTGTCTTTCTATTTAAAGCACGATAATCTATACAAAGGCGTTTGTCCCCAGTTTTCTTTTTAACTAGCAGTATGGGACTCGCGTATGGTGACTGAGACTCCCTTATAATGTCGTATTTTAGTAGATCGTCAATCATAAGCCTAACTTCTTTACGTTCCGAATGACTCAATCTATACGGTCGATAGACAACTGGTTCCGCATCCTTCAACTGAATATCCATTTCTGTAACGGTTGTTAGGCCTAGTTCTGATAAATCTTTAGCAAAACAATCACGATACTTATTTAAAGTGTTCAACAACCTAAGCTTATATGCGTTATCCAAATTATCACAAATGCTTATGTCGTCTAACGTTAGAAGAGTATTAACTACAGGATTTTGAACCTCTTTTAGTATCTTATTAATGCTTAAAATGTCGTTATTTATAGATATTCCTAGTTGTTGGAAAACCCAGGCACGAGCTAATACCTGTCCCTTTCTAAATTGCATTAAAATATTGTTTTTATTTATGATAGTTAAATAACCGATACTATTTTTAATATTATAAGTACCTACTTCCACACTGTAATTTAAGCGATGTCCATTTTCAACAACAGCTACTCCGCTAAATTTTGTATCAGTATATACCATTACAGACACAGAACCTTCCGTCATTACAGTTCTTAAGGATTTTAAAACCAATCGTGTACTATGTTTCATGCGTTTGTCAGTGATCAATAAGTCTTTATGAGTTTTAAAAGCCCATATGTGTGACTGCTCAGTAGCGTTCTGTCCAATAAGTATGTCATGTTTTAGATAATTATCAGGAACAACAACTACTTCAACCTCCATTTTAGCATTATCAATCATTAATGTAACCGTAGTTTTGCCTAACGGTCTAACGTAAGTATTACCAAAACCCTTGAGAGACGGTAAATTATCTACTTGCCACCCTCTACATGGTACTATGTCGTTCAAGATGGATTCTTTCATCAGAGTACATTGGCTACCAAAGTCCACATAACCCATTAGCCTTACATTGTTAACATATACAAACTTGATAAATTTGTCATCAGCTCTAAAGTCATCTTTATTTTCATGTAGTCATAATGTTTTAACTTCAGCTTTATCCACCCTAACATCTCTACTGCATGCGGAGTCATCATGTCCGACGCGCTTGCATCTTTGACACTTAATTATTGGCTTCTTACATCCTGACACCAAATGACCTATTTCGTGACAGTTAAAACACTTTAAAATTCTACCCAAATCACTTTTAACTGTTTTACGAAAAGTTTCAGTTACAGGGCGTACGTTTTTGTTGGTAAATTTGTCTGATCGCTCGTGTTTGACGCTCTTCAGATACCCTAGTAATTTATCCGTATTCTCAAAACCTACTGCCTCAGCTCCGTTCCGAACCGACCTATCATCTATCCCGTACACAATGCAGTCAACAGCGTTCCTTCCTACTATACCACATCGATTCAAAGCTACTATTTTATCAAAATAATACTCCTCTAAATCATCACCAAATTTTGCTCTTTTAGATATCATTTCTGTAAGCAAACGACCATAGTTCTCTTGTGATGGAAAGGCTAACTTTAATTTTTCAACCCATTCATTCCAAGTAAGTAATACCGATGGTTGGCCTTCGTACCACTTTTTTGCAGTACCTACTAGTTTCGGAAGAGCGT
Organism: Laothoe populi; assembly: GCA_905220505.1. Taxonomy (NCBI): domain Eukaryota; kingdom Metazoa; phylum Arthropoda; class Insecta; order Lepidoptera; family Sphingidae; genus Laothoe; species Laothoe populi. The sequence goes on along the minus strand of HG992155.1, from coordinate 11,341,273 downwards.
AATGAGCAGTCTGTTTACTATCCCAAGCGTAAATCTCAGAGCATTCTTTAACTTTATTTAACCAAAAATCAATAGTTTGATTTTTTGCTTTAGGATCAAACTCTGGAACTACATTATTATTTGAAAACTTTTCTTTGATCTGAGGATTTAGAGCCGTGATAGTCTGCAAAGAATCTTTTATACATTTTAGTATTTCAAAATTAATAGAATCAACAGGCGGAGGCAGAGGAGTTACAGATTTAGCTCCCGTACCGTTAAAACGGATTGGACTGCGTGATCTAGAAGCATTTTCTCCACGAGGAGTCTGCAATCTGTGGCTTCTCTGCCTACAATCACGTTTATATTCTGTTATTCTTTCTATCGATTTAAATTCATCTGCGGAATACGGCGTCCGTAATTGGGGCAAAGGTGTCACGACTGACTGACTACTTCCGCTTCTTGCCTGTATTTGAAACCTGGAAGATGACCTTCTATATCCGCGGCGCTCTGGTGTACAGCCATTGGTGTTACGCGGTGGTGTCAATCGACGACTCTGCCGGTCTCGAGGACGTGTCCGAGATCGACTGCGACTCGGTGGTCCTCCCAACACAATACTGCGATAGCTCCCTTTTGAAACTCGGGATCGATCACTCCACATCTTCAATCAGTATATGCTTTCTAATAACCTGAAACAGTTTTGAGAGCGAGTATCTATTTCAAACAAGTGTTACCTTCAACTAAACGATCCAAATTAATAACATTTCTTCATTATATATTTTCTTAATTAATGCTCGAAAGTATTACTTTATCAGTTAGTAACCTCTTCACGATTTTTTTTAAATTATCCCTAATAATAAAAAAAAAAACTTTATATACACGATTATACAACTTATAATCATTAATATATTGTAGACTCTTCATTACTATATATAAACTTTGGACCATAAACATAATTATAACACTTATGTAGTCGTAAATATCCTCGTGTTCAGGTATGTTAGTATTCATCGTGTAATATATGTGACTTAACAATGTAAACTGTACATTAGCCAGTGCTAAGACTTAAATATTTACCATTTTGTTGTTGTAATGTCGGTATTCACATTATTTAATATTTATTATATTATACGTATATAATAAATAGTCTAAAAACGTGATAACACTAAAATTGTACATACCCAGAAAATTTATTTTTTATAGATTGATTATGCTAAAAGACTTTCAAAATATGTAAAGGTGAAAGAAAAAAAAACAAAACGTAATAAAAGCTAACATGGTTACCTTTATTATGGGCGTGTGGTGACACCAAGGTAGTACTAATTAACAAATTCCTTGGCGTATCCCGCTTCTGAACTGAAAGCTGTTCTTATATATTCAAAACTCAGTGGCTATATGTAGTATATCTTTATTACATATTTTTATTCCGACCAATTTACTTCGTAGTACAACGACGACGCCTGTCTCCCAAATATTTTTCATGTCATATATAACAATTGAATACTCCATTCTCTAATTTCAAACGGAGCTTGTCAGACGTCGTTGATCTACTAAATAGTTCCAAAAACATTACAATACTCTTCGAAATACAGTATTACAGTTAAACCAAATAACCATTTAATATTCTGTTTTAAAGGACAACAATCTCTGTAAAGTTTGTTACTTATTTTGCACAAATAATCATTAAAATTATCAGTAAAACGTACAATAATATATAAAACCAAGACATTAACTTTTAGTAAGCTAACAATATATTATGCATTTAATCATACTATTTGACATTATTGCGAATTTTTGGAATATATAATTGTGAATTATGCGAAGACGGGGCCTAGATTACACTAATCGCAATAAATTGCCATTAGCACAATTTAGTAGGTACAAATTGTTAGTCAAAAAAAAATATGAAAAAAAATGTGAATCGCCAAAACTGCACATAGGCTTTAATTTCATTATACTATACAGTTTTGTGGAACCATAACAAAACACTAATATTATATTTCTGTTATCTTATCGCAGCTTGAGCTTGATAAGACTATCACACTAAACAATAATATAGATTTTGTATTGTGTGTTGCTCAGCATATTAGCCATGATATTGCACTCAAGCATCTTAAAATATATTTCGTGGTAAAGAAACTAAACTAACACTTCGTCTAAGGTTATACAGGGTAATTTTTACCACAGCTGAAATTAATATAATATGTTTTTCTTATTTCTGTGTTTTGTTAAAAAATCCTAAGTTGTTGACTGTCAAAAGATATAGGGAGATTATTATACTGTCACCCTATCACCCTGTTTTTTTTAGCTACATCATGATAGATAAACAATAATAATAAAATAATACTAGCCCTGTATTAAACATTGTCCCACTGCTGGGCACGGGCCTCCTCTACTAATGAGAGGGGTTAGGCCTTAGTCCACCACGCTGGCCTAGCGATAATTAACATTTAATACACACATAACTTTAGAAAAGTCAGAGATGTATACCACTTGGGTTTCGAACATACGACTTTCGTCTTGGCAGTCCGTACCGCAACCAACTAGGCTATCGCTGCTATATAGATAAACAATAAATAAATAAAAATTATAAGCCAAATTAATTTTAAACATTAATATAATAAACAGTTTATGGCAGACTAGTAAACATGCATTTTCGTTGAGAACCGTAAACAAAAGTTGACAGTAAATTATCTATCCACATAATTTTAACTTTTGCTTATGGATTAAGATTATTAAGCTTGCTTACATAACTTATCGCCTCTGTGGCGGCATACATAGACTAAGAAACGTGCCATTTCTTTCTTTGTATAGGCATGATCTTAAATGTACAAAGCAAATAACGGCCACTTCGCATGTATAGAACAGTTTTCTAATGAAAATGAGTGTACTAACTCATTCCTGAATCGCAGTGCTTCGGCCGTTTTTGCGACTAAAACTCTTCATGACTAAACGGCTGAACGGATTGTAATGAAATTTGGTAAGGGAATAGATTATATCCTGTAGAAGGACATAGGCTATCTTTTTTATCAAAACACAACTTTGAAAGGGGTCAAAAAAGAGTTCAATATTTGTATGGGAAATCTATCATTCCTCAAGTTAGGGATCTGGAAATTCATATTTAGGCTTTTGGTAGGAAATAAAGAAATACGTGTTTCACATTTTTTTCAAAATCATCCCTAAGGGGGTAAAATAGAGGATGAAAGTTTGTATGAAAATCCTTCATTTTTTAAGTTAAACGCATGAAAATTCGTATTTTGTATAATATATTTTTTCTCCCAAACATGACCTCCACGCGGGCGGAGCCGCGAGCAACAGCTAGTTGTATATAAAATAACGAACAGAGGTAAAGACAGGAACCTACCCTATTTGTGAATATATTCTACAAAATTGTAATCAAATTATAAACTAAACACCTCACTGCCATATTTTCAGCTGGCAAATAAGCTGTTAATAGTGCCGGTGGTAGGATATTCATATCCGCCCGGATAGCGACCACCGTACTCAGGGTGTAAAACCCGCCAAGTGGCACACGCAAGTGTGTCGCGGTTTTTGTCGGGTGTATAGAGTTGGGGTACGATGTTCGGTCGTTTTGCGGCCTTCTGAGTACTCTGACACTAGGCCCTCGACCGCTTCTTCACCGTCCCAGGCGTACTGTGAAGAAGCAGGCCGGCATGATTGTGTTTAGTAGTGGGGGATAGATTGTCTCTTGCTAGTCGATACTCTAATTTGACGGCATTGCGCTTATCATCAGGTGCGGTGTGGTCACTTTGCCGTGTCAGGATAAAATAAGGTAAATCTGAGCCAGGAAAAACCCACATACACACATGATTATTTTGGTCCAAAAAACCTACTTATACTGAGTATATGTGACGAAAAGAATAATACACTCTTCTGTAGGCAACTAACGTATAACTATAGTATGGATGTTGCGATATCTGTCTATTTTGTTTCTGCATTCATAGTCCATTGTTATTGTATTCCTGTGATGATTATAAAGGATACATTGACATTATTTAATAATTTTTATCAACTTTACAGGATTCAGCAATAGATTGGGCACGTGACCATCGCATGCATCACAAATACTCAGAGACCGATGCCGATCCACATAATGCGACCCGCGGATTTTTCTTCTCGCATATCGGCTGGCTTCTTGTACGAAAACACCCTGATCTAAAGAGGAAGGGAAAGGGCTTGGATACAAACGACTTGTATGCAGACCCCATACTCAGATTCCAGAAGAAGTAAGTTTTGAACATGATCTACATTGTGAGGATTTAGTTATTAGAAATACTTCTTCGGGTTGAAGGTTAAAGTACATCTATATCCTCCGTGATATGATACCCTCCGTGGCGCAGCGGGCGAGTAGCCGGCTGTGAAACGAGAGGCCGTGGGTTCGATTCCCGCACCGAGACAAATATTTGTGTGACAGATAGATATTTGTTTCTGATCTGGGTGTTGTGGGACCGTAGTCCCTTGTAGTTCTTGATACCCGCGATACAAGTTCTACCTAGTGTGGGGTCAGAACTATGTGTGTGACTGTTGGGTGTATTAATTTATTATATCACGAAAAATTAAATCTATCAGTTACAATCAATGGAACATACGTTTATTTCTATGTTTCTACATATAATAACTTACTATATAACTTTCACCCCCTGAAATATTAGTGGTATTTTGTTCACCGTGTACAACGACAGTGTACAGTTTTATTACAGTAGTACATACGTTAGGGTAAGGATATCCAAATTAACATTTTCTTCGGGTAGGAGTTTTTACAGTTAGCTATTTTTCAAAACTGTTTGTACTTTCAAAATCACAATTAGCTTTGTAAAAAATGATAAAGATCGTAGAAAAAGCTTCAAATATTGTCAATAAACTAAATAAACAGTTTGCCAAGCCCGTTGTATTTTGTAGTTAATAGGCAGCGATAATCTTTGAGAAGTTGCAAGGGTTAGGGTAGAGCAGTTCACGTTGCAAAGGTAGACCTTTCGAATTGTAGATAATCCTCGACTAACGAATTTTCTGGAACCCTTAGGACATTTGATTTCTCTGAGTGATCTACCGTCTGTTCCATGGGAAGAGCTCTGAGGAACCATCCATCATCTTCAAAAGTTCATTCAGTACAGTGTATTTTCAAAGGTCATTTCTCCCTCGCACTTGCAGACGTTGAAATGATCTTCCCTTTACGCAAATTTTAATCACTATGACATATCTTTTTTTTAAACTAGATTTAAAAATATTTTCACGTAAGGCAGCAGATTGGTTGTGCTCTATTGTGTATGTTGTGTATAACCGATGTGTATGGGCGACTGTAACCACTGTAAAATTATTATAAAAATTACTGATTTACAAATATGTTTTTAGGTACTATCTGCTACTGATGCCTATCGCTTGCTTCGTCATGCCCACAACGATCCCTGTGTATTTATGGAATGAGTCTTGGATTAACGCATTCTTTGTTGCGGCGCTCTTCCGCTATACATTCATCTTGAACGTGACGTGGCTGGTGAATTCAGCAGCGCACAAGTGGGGCGACAAGCCTTATGACAAGAGCATCAAGCCCTCCGAAAATATCTCGGTTTCGTTGTTCGCTCTCGGGGAAGGATTTCATAACTACCACCACACGTTCCCGTGGGATTACAAAACTGCCGAGCTTGGTAACAACAGACTTAATTTCACTACAAACTTCATCAACTTCTTTGCGAAAATCGGCTGGGCTTACGATCTTAAGACCGTTTCTGATGAAATCATACAACAAAGAGTAAAGCGGACAGGCGACGGATCCCATCACCTGTGGGGATGGGGTGACAAAGACCACGACAAAGAAGAAGTTAATGCTGCTATACGTATCAATCCTAAAGATGATTAATTTTATTCGTGTATTTGTGTATGAATTTTTAGTGATATGGACTCTTGTAGACGTTGATGGCGTCGATGGCTAATTCACCGTGATATAAAGTCTCACAGAGTTTTTATGCTGAAAATTTGATTATTAAAAATAAGCGTTTATTTATATCTTACATTGTCTTGGACGTCAGCTGCAAACAGAGTTCGGCACATTACTGAGCCAGCGCACTGTATTACTCATAATATTTTTTTTTTATCTAAACTACATACATAAATATTGTTACATACATATTGTACCAACAACGTGGCTTCTCTAATATGTATTGACTATCTATTATTTATTTACTTGATTATAAGTAACTGTATCGTTGTTATATGATTAGGATAATATAAATACCTATACAAAATATTTATTTATTTTCGAACTTAAGTTTGGTGGCATTTTTTAAAACAAAAAATTGATCGTTGACGGATAACTTTTTTTTTCTAAATTCGTTATCATTTAAAATTTTACATTCCCCATGAAGGATAGTTTTATATACACTAGAATCTTCACAGCAACAAGTGTGTTAAGTGATGTAATAATCTCGTGAAAAAGTCTGATTATTTTGAATACAATGCCGAAAGTTCCTGTTATTTTTACCCGACTGCAAAAAGTGTTATTTATTTATCGTTTTTAAAACGAATTGGGTAAGATTGTTTTGCATTCTCGTTGAATTTATTTGGCTTTAAGCCAATGAATGCCATCGTTCGAATTGTAAAATTGCGTATTCAATTGTGCAGCTTTAGGCCGAACAGCTGTAACTGGAGGCAAACTTCGAAACACTAATTTTCGTTTATACTAAACACAAATCCCGGTCTAATGTCGTCAGACGTGGCAAGAAACCTACAAGCATGTCTCGACTTGAAGATGTCTATTGAATAAGAAATTTGCTTATACCTATTTTTGTGTAATTATATGTATATATTAATAATAAAACTATATCAAATACAATTCTATTTAAAGACTATTTTAATAGATAACATAGTCATGCGATCAAAATAGAACGTAGTAAGAATTACTTTTATAACTTAACGTAGACAGTGACTGTATTTAATACAGATTTGTGTTAACACGTCAGTATTATAGCTCTACTTTCACAATAGTTATATTTTTGTTGTTGACTTACTTGTTTTAATATGTAGGCTAAGAATTTGATTAATTTATTACGTATTCAGGTTTAAGTTAAAAATATTAATAACCTCTTACAGGCGTACTCTTTACATCATACTTTACATTATACTTCTATCTATATTTATAAAACTGAATGCTTTAATTAAAACACATATTCATTTGGTCTTTGAGGTGCGACCATTACAAAGCCAGCGACTTACGGTCAGTTTCAATACATAATTATGGACTACAGATCGCTTCCAGAAATGAGCCAATAAGAATAGTTTTAATGCCACGCCATTATTTGATTGGCTTATTTTCGGGATCGATCTGTGTAATTGGTTTGAGATTGTTTATTGAAATTGGCTGTTAGATAAATAGATAAAACTGAAAGTGCAACTACCGTCACTACGCGCCGTTGCTTTCTATCTTCTTTGATGACTGCGCGACTGACTCTTATTTAATTTAGAACAACCAATTTCAATATTAATTACGTTTGGAAAATAAAATTGATTATTTTATTAAAATTATAAATATAGATATTATTGTGTGATGTGAAGAAATACCCATAAAAAGTTGTTTTTATTTCTAAATTAAACCTGTATATGTTACTGTAAATGCGCGAACTAAGTCAAATCTTAAGTTTCCCTAAAACCTAAGATTTACTAAGTCTTAATGGTAAAAGTGTGCTCTATTCCTTGATGACCGTTAATTTTATACTGTTAATTTATTAATTTACTAGGTTGTATTCACTCTATTTAATTGCATGTTTTACCTCAAAGAAAAATCATGGTAAATGTAAAAATCAGTCATGTATAGTATTAGTTGCATAGACTTAACCTAAGTACCAAACTTGTGGCTCAAAACTAAGCCATTATACAGTTTACAACTAGGTCTAGAATTCTAGATAGTGCCCAGTGACTATAGCGATACTGTGGGTTAGGTTTACGTGAATTGTGAAAAATAATACGCTAGCCTAGTGAAAGAAGCGACCGATGTGCACCAAAATCCAAGTGTTGGATTGTTGGATTTTATTTCTTTAGTCTTGAATAAATTACATACATCCAACATCTCGGATGTCTTAAGACAAAACAACATGTACAGAGTTATTAATAGTCCGAAATTTATTATTATCACAAAGCAGTCTGACTGCCATTAAGACTTGACATAATAAACGGGTCGCATGGTTTTACTGGAAAATCTTAGGATTTATCTTAAAGCTTTTGCAATAACATATACATATATAATATGTTAGCTATTGTTATTATCAAAATATTTCATCGCTTTATTGTTTATATGTGGCATATAATGCTTTACAAGATTTATTTCTCACAAAAAACAATAGTGATTAACCTTTTCATGTTAGATATAGTTTGTTCGACAGTACTGTTAGCAGCTGGTGAAGAAACTACATATTTATGCTGTGATTGATGGATGAACGTTTGTGATATTTATTAGATATAGATAGCTATTGCCTACTAATCTGTAAGTCAGAAAGATATATCATTTTAAAGTGAGGTCGATGTGTGTCGTGATATTTGGATTATTTTTATGTAAACGTTCTCCTTGCTGCACTTCTAATATGTATATGTGGTCGTAAAGCGTAGGTATAAAAGTTTATATACCTAAGTGCTCAGGCCATTATAAATTATAACACACTGATAAATAATTCACGGTGTTTTATTTAAAGCTCCTTATTTATAGCTGGTCATTTCATGAAGACGCGCTGTACATTCGCAGTATAATCGAGTCCAGTGTCGACTATGGTAGGTAGTTAATATTTTTAAAAATAATTTTAATTTTTATTAGCACGATATAAAAAGAACCGATATGCTTTTTTACTCCTATCCTCATAGCATATACGTATAACCACCATTTTTTTTTATAGCCTGCGTAAATGGAACAAGAAAATATAGCTTCTTTTTCGGTAACGAGCAGATCATATTTAAAATAAATAGTGGACGTTGGTATCCACGTCATAAATATCGATATTTTTATCCAGATAACAGTATTATAACCTACATGTTAGAAATTAAGAGATAGTTGTATTTTTCAGTAGTATTTTAATGCTCTTTGGTTGCATTCGTTGCGGAACGCATGGCAATAGGTATAGGCGGGGCGCGGCATCAATTGGCTCTGATGATCGCACAAAGGTCACAGATTATTATATTATGCGTGGTTGACAGACAAGTGAGTCACTCGCCATCGCCCAACTTTTTTACATTGGTTGTATATGCGCGGCTATAGCACACATTTTTTTATATCACCCAGCACATAAAATTTCTAGGAAGCTGGATTTTTGGCACTAAACCTGTTCGGCTATTTGTTGATGGCTGCTGCAGTCTTTGTAGGTTTTATCTGAAGCGCGTTCAAAGCTTTTAACGCAACAATTAGTTTTTTATACCTTACTAGCTGTTGCCCGTGGCTCCGCCCTCGTGGTAGTTATTTTTGAATGAAAAAGTACAATCCATGGAGGCATCTTAAGCTATTACACCTTTCTATATATGCTATCCCATAGGAACCGTGCATTTTTTCGGGATAAAAAGTACCTACCTCATAGGGTAGCACATATGCTATTCCAGACTTTAATCTATCTCTGTGCCAAATTCCTACCAAATCCGTTCAGCTGTTCTGGTGTGATTGAGTAACAAACATTCGCATTTATAATATTAGTAATATTACGTCCACATAGTGTGCCGTTTACCCTAGCACCCCGGGGGTGAGTAAGGGATATAATATGTACCTATATACCCGTGTCTGCGTCCATCAACATGCTCCGACGTAGTTAAGCGAGGTGAAGGCGCGCGTGGGCACTGCTCGCATGCTAATTTATAATTATTATAATAACGTACTAATTATTATAATTTGGCGGAGTATATGTTGTTAAACGCGAGTGTAGTTTAATTCCTCGCGACTACCTCGGTGGTGTAGTTGTAATTGCGCATGCGCTACGACTGCTGTGCTGAGGTCTCGAGTTCGATCTACGGGTTGGGTAAAGTGATATTCGGTTTTTCTATCTAGAAATTCTCACTATTAGCCCGGAGTCTGGAATCTGTGCCCGGTATTGCGATAGGCTCGCCCCCTACCACATTATGGGACCGAAATTTGGCGACAAGTGGGTGTACTGGTTACACCTCTGTCTACCCCCTCCGGGATTACAGGCGTGAGTGTATATGTGTGTGTAATTTAATTATTATTGGACTTTACCTACCCCGACACTGCACCGGTCATTAATTACTTATTTTTATAGCAGGTGGCCACCTGCTATTGAAATATATTAGTACCTAACGCACACCATAAGCTCATACTCAGGCACTAGTAGATTCGCAGAGCTGCCATTCATAGATACGCCTTTCATTGTCGTCGAACCTATTACAGTTTCATGATGTAACAGCCTGCAAACCTATTGCCATATCGGGTACAAGTTTTAATCCTGAGTAACACTTTTGATTTAAGTAAGAAAAATGTTGCGATGGCCCGAATTGAGATTCAAACTAGGTCTTCACCAAATTCTCAGAATAAGTACATAGAAAGTATATTGTCATTATATAAAGTGGCATTACACCTACGACTCCAAAAAAAGTATCTGAATACAGTAAGTACTAAAAAAATTACTTGTGACGATTATTTAGTACAGTGGCACTAAAAAATCAAACTATTAACAAATTCACACGTACCTACCATATGTTTTTTGGTCAAGTTTTGGGTTGTGTAAATTGAAAAAATACAGGACATAAATAAACGAGACAATATCTATTTTTAAGCATTTAATAAATTGCTAATTCATGTGTATAATAGTAATGATTAAATGTAGGAAAATAGATTTTATTAAATCCAATCCGGCGTGCTTAAGTGGAGATTAATCCTAATGTAATATTAATTAAAATGCGGTCTTAGGCTAAGCTAAGCTATAGGCCTTAGCTGAATGCCGGGTAACGTCGACTAATACAACGTCATAAACTTGTATTGGTCCACTGCTGGACATAGGCCCTCACCTTGTCTACACCGTATAGCTCGGTCTTTGGCTCTTTGCATCCAATTATTGATGATTATAACTGACACAACATCATAACGTTACTGATAATAATAATATTATGACGATATTGTATCAAATAATTTAGTATGATTGTTTTGGTTTGTAGCCTGGGGTTAGGAGTGATTTTAAATGAGTCATAACTTACATTAAATCTGGATGACTATATTATTAAAATGTACTAAGGTACAAGATAAATCGATAGCGATAGCCTAGTTGGTTGCGGTACGGACTGTCAAGACACAAGTCGTATGTTCAAGACCAGCCAAAGTGGCATACACCTAAGCTCTGAACTTTCTAAAGTGATGTGAAAGAAAACTTGGTAAGGAAACCTGTATTTCTGAGAATTCTTATCAGAATTTCGAAGGTATGTGAAGTCTACCGAACCGCATTAAGCCAGCGTGATGAACTAAGGCCTAACCCCCCTCAATAGTAGAGGAGGGCTTACTGGTCTTTAATACAGGGCTAGTGTTATTTATTTATTATTAAGTAACATAGAGTTTGAAAAAATATTATTTTATATCTCCGTCACCTTTAAAACGAGACCTGGCCTCGTGCCTGTCTATGTAATACCCTCATTTCCTTAATCTTTCGAATATTTTTTAACTCCTTACACAAGCCAGTAAATTATTTTAACAGCTCGGTCATTTTATCATATGCATCAACTACGATATACGTAGGTACATATATACATGTAATAAACAATATATGTATAGATATAGTATCAATAAGCCATATCGAGCAGACACTGTCTACGAAAAACCGACGTGAAGTAACAGCTTACTGAGTATCTTTGATTTCATAGCATAAATATATGTTTTAAATTTATAATGATGCTTTAGAGTTGCCTTGGGTTCTCTTGCCAGCAAAATTTGTGTCGTTTTGTCATAGCATATTTTCATATCATATGCTTTCTTCATGAAAAATATCGTGCTCATCGCATTTGTCCGGTAGACAGACGAAAAACTCAATTAGGTTCATTATAGGGCCTCTTGAAAAAGGGTTTTGATATCGCCCTCTTTTATCCCTCAGATAAGGATATCTCTTGTAATTGAACATTTCATTAGTAGTCAAATTCATACAGGCGTGTAAAATCTGTGAAATAATTACATCTGGTGAAAAACATGCCACATTAATGTCAGATCAAGCTTTCGTTTTATGCATAAATAAAGAAATAATACATCCAACAGTCACACACATAGTTCTGACCCCACACTAGGTTAAACCTGTATCGTGGGTATCAAGAACTACGAAGGACTACGGTCCCACAACACCCAGCCCCCAATATGTCAGGCACACAAACATTTGTCTCGGTGCGGGAATCGAACCCTGCGCCATGGGAGCTGTCAAAATACATATAAAATACTTACTGAGGTACATGTTAGAATCCACCCCAGGGCACAGAATGTAATGGCCTCTAGCAATCCCAATACATAAAGAAATCCAAAGCCCTCTAGCAGAAGACAATAGCAAGCAAAGTATATGGAAAGTGTGCAGTTAATAGCAACACTCATCACGAACAAGAAAAACCACATTCTGTTTCGGACCCCAACGCAGTTGTAAATAAAAGGGCAGTGGTGATCGAAATAAGCCACACAACGCTTGCAAATGCGGCAGTGTTTAGCTCTGTAACAAAGAAACGAATTTCTCATAACATTGCCGGAGTCTATATTTCCCGAAAATATAACCTGTGTATCTTTAAGTCAATAGTGAATAGGTCTCTTCTAGGCAACCACATCATCACTTACCATCAGGCGAGATAGTGGTAAAACGCAAGACAATTTCTGTAAAAAAAACTTATGGTAAATACAGTACAGTAGATTGATGTAAGCCGGCTGACCCCGGGATATTCGTCAGAACGAACTACTGTTTGCAGTTTTCATCAAGTGTCCGGTGGTCTTAATCCAGTTACTATGCAAGCTTAGGTATTGTATGTGATATAGAGTAAGATTATACTATCGCAATATTGGACACGTTTTCAGAATCGCAAACTCATTAAAATGTTGGTTAGCTAATAGAGACTGGATTCAAAACCTTAGTAAGCTGCCTTTCGACCAAAGAGGTGCATGCGATACCACCTCCAAACATTAATCCAACCTACCTTCTATTTCGTGTTGTAAAAAGTTTGCGTGACTTAATGTTATTTACGGGCATTAAAAAATCTCGCATATAGATTTACAAGTGAAAGTTGAGCCACTTAAAGTAAAACCAATTTAAGAAATTAAGTATAAATATAAAGAGTACTTATTAAGAGCCCGCTTTATTCACTGGGACTCCTGGCAAGCAGAGAGAATATTTGTTAAATTAAAGTGCCATATGACAACGACTCACTAAAAGCTCGGGGAACCCATACAAAGAAACGAAATGTTGAGGTATCGCAAGGAGGAGAACCCGCGGCGGAAGTTTTTATTTCTATATAAGTCTATTTACTAATAAAATATGAACAATAATATAGCTAACACTAGTCACACACATAGTCCTGACCACACATCCCCCATACATGTATCGGGGGTATGAAGAACTTCGAGGAACAACGGTCCCACAACACCCAGACCCGAAATTAATGTTTGTGTTATCTACAAAGATTTGTCTTCGTGCATGGATCGGACCCGCGGCCTCTCATTTCACAGCTGGCTACTAGGCCGTTGCGCCACGAAGGCTGTCATCAACAGGTCAACAGATTTCTCAGTGTTATTTTTACGTTGTAGTCTATGTTACAGCCTTAAAAGAACATTCAGTTTGGTTCATTGGTTCAATGAGTCGCCTTAGTCTTGACACCCTAGGCCTATGGAGTATAACATACCTGAGTGGTCGCAGACATCGGCAAGTGTGACACAGTCGGGAAAGAATTAAGTTTCTTTTTTTCCATTTATCATAATATGGTATTTGTCTAATTGCCCTGTAATAAGTTTCCGAATTCTGAGGGATGTAGCCTGGATCTCGACGATTAGCAATAATCCAGCTTATCCACATTATAGCATTCCAATACAGAAAGCAATAATGGGAAAGTCGTAACGTATTCCATGTTAACTGTACACATCTTATAATGTACATCGGATATCCCCATAATAACACTGATATTAAGAAAAATAACAGAGGTCCTTTGGAATCACCAGCGCCTCCGAACACCAGAGCCCACAGTTCAGATAGTGGTGGAATCCAGTGGGATTTTCGTTTCATTTCTTTTTGCAACAATTTGACCACCTCTATGTGTCTATGGCTTTGGGCAAGCATGAGAGGAGTTTTTCCGTTCTTATCCCGAGGTTCCAACTCAGCCTTCACCTGAAATATTAAATGTTACAATTCAAAAATTTCAAGACTTGAATATTGATTATCACTAAATTGATATGTTAAGTAGGTACCTTCTCACAAAGCAACCTTACGCAAGTCAAATTTCCAGATAGACATGCTAAATGTAAAGGAGTTGATCCAAAGTTATCTCTGCAATGTAATGGCACTCCTGAATAAATCAAGAGGCGCACCAAATCAGCATGCCCCTTATACGCAGCCCAGTGCAATGCCGTATCACCATTAATATCAGAAAGTCTGGTGGCTGCACCCATGCCCAGAAGATACGCTGCCGTTGCTGTTTTACCGTACATGCACGCTGTCATGAGAGGGGTCAAGCCTAAAACAATAAAGAAATCGTACTTAAATAATTTTGAATATAAAGTATTAAAACACATCAATTTTGCGTCTATTACCTTTAAAATCAGCTGCATTTACTGCGACTCCTGATTGAAGTAATACTTGAACTATAGAAGCATGTCCTTTGCGGCAGGCCCAATGTATTGGCCGTGGTCCCTAAAACAAAAGTAGGTAAGTAGGTACTTATTAGAAGTGTGCGCTGATGTCTTTCCGATGGGTCATGGATGAAAAGACATCATTCGGTCGCATCCGGTCACCGGTGCACAGCGTGGACTATTTAAATTTAAAAAACAATCAAAAGTAAAAAAATGCATTGCATTTTTCTGTAAAAAATATAAAATTTCTAAGCCTTAATCCTTGTTAAGGATAAAAACTTTATTCATTTATTTTGATCTCAATCTTGCTCTAATTGTAAGTGCTGCAACTGAAATATATTTCTCGTGCAGTGTCGGAAATGCACAACATAGCTATAACAAAGTAATAAAACCAAAGAAAACTATTTTTTCTGTCACGCCAACCAACCAACAATAGCCTTGCAATACCCACGATACAGGTTTTACCTAGTGTGGGGTCAGAATAGAAGCGATAGCCTAGTTGGTTGTGGTACGGACTGTCAAGACGAAAGTCGTATGTTCGAAACCCAAATGGCATACACCTCTGACTTTTCTAAAGTAAAGTGTGTATTAAATGTAAATTATCGCTTGCTTTAACGGTGAAGGTAAACATCGTGAGGAAACCTGCATACCTGAGAATTTCGAAGGTATGTGAAGTCTACCAACCTGCATTAGGCCAGCGTGGTGGACTAAGGCCTAACCCCTCTCATTAGTAGAGGAGGCCCGTGCCCAGCAGTGGGACAATGTTTAATACATAGCTAGTATTAGTATTAGTTAGGGCTCAGAACCATGTGTGTGACTGTTGGGTGTAGTTATTAGATTTGCGCACACCGAGTGGCTCACACTGCTAGTAGGTGTACCTACTTGTATATTATTATGCCTTTTATAGCTACACATTTATCTGGTAATTAGATTATTTTCGCATCATTATTATTTACCTGGGTACCAAGACAAGATAGATCTATCGGAGCTCCCCTTTCAACAAGATATCGCATGACGGCTACACTACCGTCTAATGCCGCCCAGTGAGCTGGCGTGTAACCATGCTGATCGCGTGCACTTAGCACTTCCACGCCAAGTTTCTCAACGAGACGCTCGATTTCCGATACTTCACTGAAAAAAATTATACCAACATTCACTTGATGTTTTAATAAGAATGTAAAAAATACAGATTTTGTACATGGACTGGACAAATCAAACTTAGTGTTGTTTGAAGTTTTGTAATATCTCGAGAATTTGGCTTCTCAATAAGGTATTATCTAGACCGAAGCTATGAGGGTTAGAAAAATTACTCGAATCTGCTTTTTGACTCGCCTTGATAGGGACATTATACCAAATAATTAACGAATAGCGTTCTGAAAAGAATTCATGTAGTTTAAAATTTGAGTATTTTGAAACTCTCACCCTGAACGCACGGCTTCAAATATGAGTTGGTGTAAATCTGATTGCTGATGAAAACTGGTGATGGTCCGGGGCGGAGCAGCTGGTGCTTCGGGTGATATGGGCGAGCATGGGGGCAGAGGCTCCTCTGCAGCCATCGTACATGGGGGCGGCTGCGGCAATGCCCACACGCCGCGGGCCGCCCCCGGGCTAGGATACACCTGCAATCAGTAATTATTTAGTATCTACCACAAATGAAATAAAACCATTTTATTTAAATACAAGTATAAAAACAAATTTGTCAGACAGCCTCAATAAATCCAATACTTATATTATATCTATATAAGCTTTTATGATGAACTTATTCAAAGATTTTAGTTGATAATATACTTAGTACGTAAGTTATTGTAACATGAAAGTTGAAAAGGAACGAAAATTTAATTCATTTATCTACGTGATGTTTCGGTGGCTTTGTGTTTGTTTCATTTTGACGAATAATACAATTACAGCAATAAAATGATTAGTTAATTACTACTCTACTTACATTTGTATGAAATTGCACACTTGCCTTACTACTCACGGTGAGGCCGACGCCCCCCGCCACTGCCGAATTCTCGCTGTCCGCCACGGCCGCAGCCGCTTTAACGGCACACGACACCGAACTTAACTCTATTTAGTTTTTCAGCTATTTCCAGCCTTAAAGAGTTAGATTCTAGAAACTATTCGAAAGTAAGATAACAGGGCTACGCTTCGCGTGCGGTACTAAATATTGATTTTATTAAATAGTTAGGAGCATGCGCCTACTACATTCCCTCTGCAATAACGTTGAAGGCAACGCTAGGCTACCTATGCGACTAAGTTAGTTTTTCCTTATCCATTTACCCACATGGTGATTGGAGTATCTAGGGTTAATTTACAAGAGAGGTGGTCTGCATTCAAATAAATGCAACAATAAGTATTTCAGTTAAGGATTTTCAGAATGTTATTTTACCTAATATACCGGGTGTTGCAAAAGGGGGTACCTACTTATGAAAGCACCCTGAATAGAGTCGGTGATTAGAAACTTATTAGTAAGGTTAAAAAACGAAAATTGGAAGTTAATTTATTTCTTGGCATTTTTGTAGCACGATCATAAAATGTAATTGTTACTTTTAAAACTCTTGATAAAGTGTCAATGAGTGCAATGTAATAGTGGAAAAATAGTTCGTTAGCATTTATCATTGGATTCGGGGAGCATAAAACTAATGATTTCTAAAAAAATCTAATTTAGACTGCCTCGGTGGTGCCGTTGTAATTGCGCATGCGTTACGAGTGCTATACTGAGGTCTCGGGTTCGATCCCCGGGTCGGGTAAAGTGATATTGTGTTTTTCTATTTTGAAACACTCTACTATATTATCATAAAAGTTTTTTTTTTTTATGGTCCCATTGTTTATATTCGGTACAGATTTGATGACGACCTTCGCAACTCTGCTATAAGCAACAGTAGGCACGGTACACACCTGTTGTAATTTGGTTAATGTACAGAAAATAGCTGATTTTTATTTATATGCACAAATAATATTAATTTCTGACATAACAGATAGTAAAGTAGAGTTAGTACAATTTCAGTTGATCTTCACCGGCACAGTACAGACTCTAGAAATTTCTCTACAATTACAACACTACTACAATTTTCTCTAGTCTGTTTTAGCCTCTCCTTTTCTTTATGGCTAGTAACACACCCATGACTATTTTGGTGATGTAGGTGTTCCTGGAAGATGAAGATCATTTACAATCAGGTGACCAACGAGCTTGTTTAGCGGATACAAATTGATAAATTAGAGAGTCAAAGCCGGTTTGTCCATTTAAAAGGTCAAGGCCATGTCTACATTTCTCCATTTGAAAGGCCGAAGCCACATCTGACGATTTTTCCAAATATGAGCAAAAGCTGTGTGTATAGTATTTTAGGGTGTCGCAAATATATCCAAAGCTTTATTTTGTTTATGTCTGAAGGTAGGTAAATCCATAGTCATATAATTTAAAATACCTACCACAGTCGACTCGTTGATACATACAAATGACATTTTATACTACGTTCCAATTTGAAGCGCCACATGTGATATACGAATGTCTTTGGAAGTAATTTTACAAGGATGGTATTATCTAGGTAGTAGTAGTGCGATGTGTACGGATATGCTTAGCTTTATGTAATCATTGGATTAGTAAAACACGTATGCTCGAGACTTTTCGTCGCGCAAATCATAATAATTGCATCGATTTCCAAGAAATTCCTAAGAAATCTGCTAAACTAATCAGCGTATAAAAATATATGTGCAATATGACTTTATTCCGAAATGTCCTGTCTCAATAATTTCTATAAGTTTTCACTACAATTTCAACTATTTGAAGAAAAAAAATACATAAAACGTTAGGTACATATCGGAGGCCTCCGCTTTAGTTCCAATTTGGCTGGTGGTAGGATATTCGTATCCGCCCGGATAGCGACCACCGTACACACGGCGAAAAACCCGCCATAGTGGCACACGCAAGTGTGTCGCGTTCCGGGATCAGCCAGTGTATTTCCGGTTATCGTCGGGGGGCTAGAGTTGGGGTACGATGTTTGGCCGTGCCGGTATTAGCCGGTTCACAGTCGGTTGAAGGCGTGTTGACCCGTCGGCCAGGGAGACCTGTAGAAACGATTGTACCGCTGGCCGCCCGCGGTACAGTACAGGGGCCCAATCGTGGCTAACCACCACGAGAGGCTGCCCCACCATGCCGCGCATAATCTTGGGTGGGTCCGTCGTGCCGGTTGGTGACCGGATGTGGGGTCCCGGCGGCCTATCCCGGGAGGGTACGGGGGCCCTTCCGTCCGGCGGATCAGCTCACCTCCTCTTGGCTCTTTTAGTGGACCGGCGCTTGTTGCGGCCTTCTGATTACTCTGATACTAGACCCTCGACCGCTTCTTCACCTCCTCCCCCCATAACTCCATGACAGTGCCTATAAAGAGAACAGGACCTACAGCGGTGCGTAACCCCACCACCGCTTTCACAATGGAGTTCGCTAACATCCGCGGACTCCATTCGAACCTTAATGCCGTCCACCACCATCTTGAGACGGCCCGGCCTGCTCTTCTCTTCCTGACGGAGACGCAGATTTGTAGTCCGACCGATACCACATACTTGCTTTACCCCGGCTACTCACTTGAAGAAAGCTTCAGGCCGAGGGCCGGGTATGTCTGTATGTTCGTTCGGACGTCTGCTGTCGCCGTCTGCGCTGCATGGAGGACCCCTCCTTCTCCACCCTGTGGGTACACGTCGACCTCGGCTCTCAAAGTCGGGTTTACGTGTGCCTTTACAGGTCACACGACGGGGACGTGGAGACAACTCGGCTATTTGATTACATTAGCCAGGCGACAGACGACGCGCAGGAGCAGTTCCCAACAGCGGAATTGGTTGTTCTGGGGGACTTCAACGCACACCATGAGTTGTGGTTGGGCTCCTCCAGAACTGACCATGCTGGCAGAACTGCTCATGCATTCGCTTTGACTCATGGCTTGACACAACTGGTGAACCAGCCTACCAGGATCCCAGATGTGGCGAGTCATGCGCCCTCTCTGCTGGACCTTCTGTTGACGAGTCACCCGACCGGGTATACGGTGTCGGTTGGTGCTCCTCTGGGGACCTCCGATCACTGTCTGGTTGGGACGTCAGTACCTTGCGCTTTGCCTCCACGTCCCGTGAAGGTCAAGCGCAGGGTCTGGCACTACTCTTCGGCAGATTGGGATGGTATGCGGGATTATTTCGCATCCATCCCTTGGCAGCAGCGCTGCTTTGAGGGAAAGGATCCTTCTGCGAGTGCCGACGCCGTTGCCTGCGAGATCAGACTAGGAATGGAATATTACATTCCTTCCTCTGAGATCGCGGGCAACGGCCGAGGACGCTCCTGGTTCAATCGTGCATGCGCCGATGCTGTTGGCAAAAATCAGACGGCGTATCGCGCTTGGATCAGGGGTCGCGCTAAGAAGGTACCCAATCTCAAGTCCCTCAAAGCAGCCTACAACCGTGCTGCCAAGGCTTGCAAGAGGGAGTATGTTAGAGCGGATGCCCAGCGCGTCTCCAAGATTGGATGTGCTTTGGCCGATCACCCGACAAGCAGTCGTGCTTGTTGGAGCTTGGCTAAGGCGGTCCAATCTAATTTCTGTCACCCTTCGCTGCCACCGCTGAGATGTCGTAATGGAACACTGGCCCATAGCTCGCAAGAGAAGGCCGATTTACTGGCAAACCTCTTCGCGGCTAATTCGAGACTCGAGGACTGCAATGCTCATTTACCACCTACGCTGCCCGGTTGCGGTCACACAATGCCTGATATCCGTATCAGGCATTGTGATGTGCGGCGTGAGCTGCAGTCTCTCGACGTCCGGAAGGCCAGTGGTCCGGATGGTATCCCAGCGCTTGTTCTCAAAAAGTGTGCAGCGGAGTTGTCTCCTGCACTGACGCGCCTATACCGATCGTCCTACCTCTCAGGTGTTGTGCCTGAATCTTGGAGGGAGGCCAATGTGCAGCCGATCCCCAAAAAGGGTGATCGGTCAGACCCTAACAATTACCGCCCAATCGCCATCACCTCAGTGATCTGTAAAGTCATGGAGCGACTAATTAACAGCCAATTAGTTCGTTACCTGGATGAATCACTCGTTGATCAGTGACAGACAGTATGGTTTCCGCCATAACCGATCAACGGGTGATCTTCTAGCGTTTGTATTGCATCACTGGGGCGAGGCGATTGACAGGCATGGCGAGGCTCTGGCTGTGAGTCTCGACATAGCCAAGGCGTTTGATAGGGTCTGGCACCGTGGCCTTCTCTCCAAGCTCCCGGCATACGGTCTGCCCGACAACCTGTGCAAGTGGATTTCCGGCTTTCTGCATGAGCGTAGAATGCGTGTCCTCGTTGATGGACACGCTTCGCAGCTCATGTCAGTAAATGCCGGAGTACCACAAGGTTCTGTGATTTCGCCCACCTTGTTTCTTCTGCATATTAATGATATGTTGTCGCTTGGCAACATTCATTGCTATGCAGACGACAGCACGGTTCATGGGCGTTATTGCAGCAAGCCTCCTGGTTGCCGGGCGGATACTGAGAGGAGACGCGAGGATCTTGTCATGGAGCTCAACCAGGCCTTGGACCTCATATCATCATGGGGTACCAGGAATCGGGTTGAGTTTAATGCCAAGAAAACTCAGGTGTGCGCGTTCTCGTGCAAGAAGTCTCCGTTTTCTCCAATCCCCGTTCTTCAGGGTGTTCCACTCGCAATGCGGAATGACCTTAGTGTCCTAGGTATGGATATCCGCTGCGATCTTAATCCAAGGAGTCACATCGAGGGCGTAATATCTGCCACTTCCCGCAGGGTCGGAATCCTGAACAGGGTGCGGCGGTTTTTCACGCCCGGTCAGCTCTACCGCTTATATAAAGCACAGGTGCGACCGGGAATGGAATACTGCTCGCACCTCTGGGACGGTTCCGCAAGGTACCTTCTCGATGCCTTGGATGGGTTGCAGCGGCGGGCCATCCGCATTGTGAATGATGCAGACGTGAGTAACAGGCTGGAGCCGCTACAGCTGCGTAGGGATATTTCCTCGCTTAGCGTGTTCTACCGTCTGTATCATGGTGAATGCTCTGAAGAATTGTTTGATCTTATCCCATCCTCTCCCTTCCATACCAGAACCACGCGTACTGGATTACGAAGCCACAGCTTTGTGGTGTCTACTACCCCAGCCCGAACTAAGAGGTTCGCAAACTCGTACTTTTGCCGCACCATCAAACTGTGGAACAGTTTGCCAGCTACCGTGTTCCCTCCTTCCTATGATCCTGGGTCCTTTAGGCGTAGTGTGAAGAAGCTACACAGCAGGCCGGCATGATTGTATTGAGTAGCGAGGGATAGATTATCACTCGCTACTTGATACTATAACTGGACGGCACTGCACTTACCATCAGGTGCAGTGTGGTCACTTTGCCGAGCCACGATAAAAAAAAAAAAAAATATTCAAATCGTCAAGCTCCTTGGCGTGAGGTAGGGGAGGGAGGGGAAATTGCGGACCCTTAAGGAAACACTTAAATAAAACATAAAGTATTAAAGCTAAGCAGTCTTCAGTTTTCTTTTAGTCTGTCTTTACTAACTTTTAAACTTTGGTTCTTACTCTACAAAATCAACATATAACAATTTTAGAATCAATTTAAAAAATATATGTTTTCTCAAGAAACCAAAACCCTTGCTGGCCGTATTTACCCGGTAGGCATCGGGTAAATGCGGACAGTCTACTTCTCCATACAACATTTCTATATATAGCCTCAGCTTATGCTCCCGTTTGTGCAATTATCGTGTGCTCAATTCTATCATACCATGCACCATCTGCATTGTTTTCAAAAAAGTATTTAAGATGTTTTACACCTTTCTGCGACTTTTTCTTCCGTGTTATCGCTTTTCCTTATTTTACTGCACCCTTTTGTTTATCTTTTTCATCTGAAACATAATTCATTCATGATCAGTCACTTTTCCGTATTCTTCCCAACCCTGTTTGGTAAATACGCACGTCCGTATTTATCCCAAGCAAATGTCCGCAATCACCCCATTAGCCTTTCTACATTTTATAGCACAAGAATGTGGTAATTAGGTAATTACACTTTAAGTCATTATTTCAAATGTTTAAAGGTAAATAGTAACATAATGTATAGATACACTTTTTATATATAGCATTATCTTCGCATTTGCGAACACTACTGAAAATCAGCAAAAAAATATAAGAAAATACTTAAAAATGATTAAATGTTCTTACCTTGAAAGAGGTGCACAAGGTCTTGGGTTAACAACTTGCTGGACACTAATGATGGTGGAATGAATCGCGCGAGATGAGTTGAGGGGCGCGGGAAAGGCTGTATGAACCAGTAGGGTAGTGTCCGCAATTACCCACTGTCCGTAATCACCCCACTCTCCCCTACAGTCTTAATTGCAAAAATACTCGTGAGTTTGAAAGAATGTAATCAAAAGTGTGTTCCTCGTCTTCAACGCGTCTTATTTTACTACTCAATATGTAAAAAAAATGCCTATCCCGATTTAATGCCATGATCCCTCTTAATACTTAGATGCTTCTACTTCATCTGGTTTTGATCATTCTTCATAATGTGACAAAACCTTTAAAAGGCAGGTTAATGCTTTGTGGACCACTGGCTCTCGGTATTGCTTAGTTAGTTATGCAGTTTCCTCACATCGCGACATTCCTGGACTTAACTTAGCGACATTCCTGGATTTTATGCGCCACATCACGATCACTGGTTGGGACAAATATACTTCGCATAACGTGTACGCGTTACGTGTAACGTCACACGATCTAATCGTATAACGCGTTGCATCTCCACCGCAGCATAATCATCTTCGTGATGTGAAAGGGCAAATGCATTTATGGTGAAATCGTGAAGTTACAATAACTTTCTGGGAAGGCTTTTCGAGTGATTACCTACTGTATAAAAATATATAATGTTAAACAATATACCTATAATGTTTTTATTACGGAACCGTCAGTCTCGATAGAATTTTTATGATATTTCAAATAATATATAAACAATCTTAAAAACTTTAACTTAACACTTAGAATTTCTAAGTTAGAAATTGACTAAACTTCAGGAGAACACCACTTACAAAGTAGCTAAAGGACTGCTTTACCCTAGTCTAAATCGCGTAGTATGAGGATAATAAGTAGTGTCCGACCGAAACAGGAATTTCTACCGAAACCGAAACCGAAAACGAACCTTCGGTACCTGTTACAGTTTCGGCCGAAACCGAAACTTTTCAGACATGTTAAAATCTATTGTTTAGTGAAATTTGGCATATTTTATACAGTAATATATTATACAGACAGTGAACACGTGTTAAGTCAAATAAAAAACAATAATTGAAGTATGTGAAAAATATAAATAATTACATATTTGTTTGATATTGCCATTATTTTTACCCGACTACGGCGAATCAAAAAGGGGTTATGTTTTTGACCGGTATGTGAGTAGGTATGTATGTTCATCTGTTCCCTCATAACTTCTAAACTACTTCTCATAATTTGACAAATGAGATGTCGTTGGAAGCGTCTTGTTTGTCCGCTGGTCATAGGCTATGTGACGTCACATTAAATTGAAAATGGCGCCCTCTAGGGTGGCAAGAAGTCGTGAACAAATTTTTTTCGCCTCATCCCATCATGTGAGGTATCATTGAACATGGATTTTAAAATGAAGGTTGGGTTTGGTACATCATATTTTTGTCAAACGTATCGTTTGCGAGATATATCCCGTCAAAGTCAAAAAATAACTAATTTTTTACCAGAATACGGCTTCGCAAAGTGTTTGTAGTGTATGTAATTATGTATATTAATTTGTTCCCTCATAACTCCTTAACTACTACTTAATCATAATTTGACAAAAAACCCTAAACAGATAAAAAGTGAGATTTGGCTCTGCAAAACCCCAAAACACTTTAAATAAAAAATAAACACGCTCTAAAAAGTATGAAACAAGATATAATAAATATTTTATTGTATCTCATACATATTCATAGTGGTGTTCTGGGATAACCGTGGTCGTATGCCACCTATCGCAACAATACAAAACATTCTGCAAAGTAGTCGGGTTTTAGTTTATTACTTTAGACTTCACTTTCTCATATGTTTGTAGCATCAGTGATATTCTGAAATGTTTTACAGACTTCATTCTATATTTATGAACCGCGTAGGGATCAGTGAAATTGAGTTGTCAGAACGATTCACCTTCTACTAAAGTATACGGTATGTCCACAATTATGAGGTCAATTAATTATTGCTTTGTCTTCTTCTTCTTGCTTTAATGGCCTCTGCGGAGGAACAACTCCACAATTTTGCCAATGTCACGTAATAAAAAGTTAAATAAGTAAATAAAATTTATGTGATGATGATGATGATGAAGGATGACCAAAATTCCATCTATTGCTTTGTCAATACAATCATGCCAGACTGGCCCGCGATCTGACAGCTGACGATGATGGATGACACACGATCTTCACACGATACACGAACTCTCCCCATTGATATATAAATATTGATATTCTTTAATCGAAGACTGTCCCTAAGGCAACCGAGCGACGCGCGATAATTCACGAATGCAGTTTCGGTGCGGCCGAAGGTTCGGCAGGTTTTCTGCCGAAACCGAAACTGGTACCGAAACTAGATTTTTTTGCCGAAACTTGCCGAAACCGAACCCGCAACCGAACCTTTGGTCGGTCACTAATAATAATATAGACCACCTTGTTCGTCCGGTTAAATGGTATTTGCTGCCCAAGTGCTGTAATTTGGCATCTAATAATAAACCCTGCAACCAGTGGCGACGCTTATTGGTAATTATTGGCAATATTAATTTGTTGCCAATTTCAATAAGCAATCTCAATCCGCATTTCCAGATGGAACCAGAAAATAGACCAATCAAACTATGTCATTAGGTACTGTAGGCGTGGTATTCAAACTTAATTCTAACTGGCTCATTTGTCGGAACGATCTGTAGATTCAAATTAAGATCGTTTATAGATATTGGTCGTTAATAGGTTGATGCTGAACCACTGTCATACAAAGTTTATTATTTTAGGCAAAGATGACAGAATAGATTAATAATAATAATACTAGCCCTGTATTAAACATTGTCCCACTGCTGGGCACGGGCCTCCTCTACTAATGAGAGGGGTTAGGCCTTAGTCCACCACGCTGGCCTAATGCGGATTGGTAGACTTCACATACCTTCGAAATTCGTATAAGAATTCTCAGATATGCAGGTTTCCTCACGAATTATTCCTTCACCGTTAAAGCAAGCGATAATTAACATTGTAATACACACATAACTTTAGAAAAGTCAGAAGTGTATGCCACTTGGGTTTCGAACATACGACTTTCGTCTTGGCAGTCCGTACCGCAACCTAGGCTATCGCTGCTAAATTATACTAATACTTGCTCTGTATTAAATATTGTCCTACTGCTGAGCACGGGCCTCCTTTACTAATGAGGGTTTAGGCTTTAGTCCACCACGCTGGCCTAATGCGGCTTGGTAGACTTTCGAAGGTACCTTCGAAATTCTTATGACAATTCTTAGGGCATGTTTCCTCACCACTTTTCGCCGATATTTTAAAAATTAAAGCATTTGGTCAGTAGCGATAGCCTACTTGGTTGCGGTACAGACTGTCAAGACGAAAGTCTTCTTCTTCTTCTTGCTTTAATGGCCTCTGCGGAGGAACAACTCCACAATTTTGCCAATGTCACGTAATAAAAAGTTAAATAAGTAAATAAAATTTATGTGATGATGATGATGATGAAGGATGACAAAAAAAAACCAAAGTCGTATGCTCGACACCCAAGTGACATACACTTTTGATTGCTCTAACGTTACGTGTCATTGTTGATATTCGACATTAGCAAAAATATTCAACGATGAGTCATAAAATAAGCTAGATATGAAATTACGCAGATCAGTTTAATTACACAGTGAGAAATCACGGTCTTTAAATTTTATCGGGCACAGCATTCATTGCAAACCTTGCTTCATATCATCCTATAGATGTACAAGATTATGTTTTGTTTTCACCTGAAATATATTACTGAACTGTGCCATTTTACCTGACTGCTCCAAAAAGGAGTGTTTGTATGACCTATACTTAGTAACTTAGTTCATATGAGTAGGTATTCCTTTCGCATGCTTTTTTTTAGTGCCTCGATAGGCAGACGGGCCACCTGATGGTAAGTAGTCACCGCCGCCCATAGACTTCTGCAATGCCAGGGCACAGCAAAGCCGCTTACTGTTGCTCTAGGGCCTAAACAGCCGGATAGATTTTAACATATGGGATCTCTGCTGGTGGTAGGTGATATTTATATCCGCCCGGATAGCGACCACCATACACTGGGTGTTAAACCCGCCATGGTGTTACGGCCTTCTGAGTACTCTGATATAATACCTTCTAGACCTTCGACCGCTTCTTCACCTTCTTGCCCCATGGTGTAGTGTGAAGAAGCTACATAGCAGGCTGGCATGATTGTGTTGAGTAGCGAAGAATAGATTGTTTCTCGCTACTTGATACTCTAACTGGACTGAAGTGCACTTACCAATTCCAAACATATAAAAACATTTGTTCTACTAACAAATAAAACAAACAATACAAACTATTAAACAGTGTTTAAAGTAAATGTAGTAACTTAACAACTCATTTATTAATAGAACTGAAATGTTTGAAAAAAGATTATGTCTTAATAAACCAAAAATTCAACTGCATGAACATAAGTAACTGAAAAAAGTAAGTTTCATAATATACTTTGAATACTGTTAGTGTTACAACCGGCAAACTATAAACCTGGGATTTTACTTGAAGTGTGGCAAAATAAGCAAAATCAGTTTTGTTGTAAAAATTCAATTTGATAAGCAAAGACAACCGTCTTTGCTAGTCTATTTGAATTTATACAATAAATAGGTACTTATGTATTGTAATTTTTGTGTATTCCCACTGATTCCCACCTACAATACTTTTTATAATGTAAATTATAATTTTTATTTCTTTTCAGTTACTTTTTTTTTACACAGTTGGTGTTATATAAATTATATTTTTTAGGAGAGATGTTATTAATGGCATAAAATTTTCTACAAATATCACTTTAGATTGTGTTATTAATAAGTTTAACTCTCATAGACATCAAATAAGTTAATATATATAGATATAATATTTCAGACATACTTAGCTCCAACTTCACTTGACTCTCCAGCACTAAAAAGATCTTAAATTATTATTCATCTTTATCCAATAATAAGAATTCTCTACAGATACCTTAATAATAATGCTGGTTGTTATTCATCTCTCCTTATTCACAAAATACATTCAATATATACACCAACATAGAACAAATGGTTTGAGGGTAGGGCTGATAGCATAGCTTTATTTGAAACCAATCAAAAACATATTAAAATTGTGAAAATGAACTTTAATTCAGCAAATTTTTATACTAAATGTATAAATATGATATAATCTAGATTTTGTTTTCACTACCTAAATAGACATCATGTTATAAAAAGTGTACAACTAAAACTAGTAGCTGATTAAACATCTCAATGTGGCTTATCAATTAGTAAGATCTTGTAAAAGCACTTTCTTTAAAATTGTTTATTATACTTAAATAATAGATAAAAAATAATGAAAGCATACAGCTCACAACTGACGTTGAACTTCCAAACAACAATCATATTCAATACAAATCTTTAACTTCTAGTAAACTTGAAACATTTAACGAGCAAACTGAATAAATTATTATTCATAAACAAACTTAACAATGTCGATAGCTCAAAGTAATATAATAATTTTCAACAAGTGTCAACTGACTTCACACATAGTTAAGGCATATATGGGATTAAGTTTGGGACTATTCGATGTGGTACATGTTACCAATGATGCCAATCATAAGGTTTTCTTGTCTATTTGTTTATTACTGTATTGATATTTTATAATAAGTCTTGTGTAAGCATTATCTCTTTTGTGTTTTAAAACTAACAGACAGTGGCTGACCATGTACCACATAACCATTTAATGCCTGTATCGCCATGGCTGCTTGATCATAGTTTCTCATTGTAACAAATCCAAAGCCTTTACTTTTATTTGTTTGATGATCTTTGATTATCTTAACAGATACAATAGCACCATATGGACCAAATAGCTGCCACAAAGTTAACTCTTCCACTTCTGGGGCAATATTATAAATATAAATAGACCATGTGCTGGGTGAGTTATGATCACCCATACCACTCATATGATTGATCCAATGATAAGGCCTCACTAATGGATTCTTAGTAAAGTTATTATTATTATTTTTATGCTTATGAGGATTACTTTTATTAGCATACTTAACTGTTAAAGGGTGTAAAAAGCCAGGCGGTGTGGTTCCATTTATATTTTGTATGGCTCTTTCCGCTTCGTATTGATGTTCATATAACACGAACGCGATGCCCGCCGCTATGCGGGAATTAACTATTTTACCGAATTGTGCAAATAGTCCATGTAAATCTTGCAAGGTCAATTCGTTAGGCAGGTTACAAATGTAGAGATTCCAGTCTGCTTCTGGTTTCGTTGGAGGTTTAGACTCAGGGTTTAAAAGCGCATGAGACACTTTTAACGTCTTGTTTTGCATCAGAAGACCGTTGAAAGCCTTACGGGCCTTTATTGCATCTTCGGGACGTGTGTACTCGACGAACCCATAGCCTCGGTTCGCTATCAGTTTACAACTTTCCAATTTACCCATTGTCGAAAACAGTGAGAACATCATGTCCTGGGTCATGACTTCGGGAATGTAATTGACGATAAGTTTTGTAGGTGATTCTTCTGGCCCAAATTCATTATTTCCGTGACAATTACCGTCTTGACACGATTCCGACATTTTTTAATTGTTGTCGGGGAATGACATTTTGCCATAATGTCAAGTTTCTTTTTTTTATTCCGTTCAGAAACAAAATGAAGTGAACTAAAACGTCATTTATTTATTTATTTATTTATTTATTTTAAGGAAACAAACAGTGTTACAAAAGATACAACTAAACAAAAACTATACACCAATTATATGTTTCCACAGATAAAAATCAAATATAACATTTTGAGATATACACAATGAATATAAAATAAAGTACACGCACAATACAACTTACAAATATAAAATATATCTAATAATAAAATTGCTTAGCATTTTGAGAACCAAGACCTAGTCACAGTCTTTTTAAATAGATAAGGTTTCGAATTAAATAAATCAAGGCCGGAGTGTTCTACTACTGTATTTAGTGCATTTGCAGCTCGGATGAAAAATGCATTCTGTCTATAGCTTGTGGAACAATGTGGAGTTGCTAAACATACGGGATGTCTTACAGATCTATTCGGGACTTTTAAATTAATTTTAGATAGAAGATGCGGAGAGTCTAATAAGTTTTGAGAGATTTTAACTAATAACGCAATATCCGCTGTCTTTCTCCTTTCAAAAAGTGGGAGAAAATGGTGCCTGCGACACCTTTCCTCATAATTTGCATCATAACCGTGACATTTGAATTGTAGATATTTTAAAAACCTTCGTTGAATTGATTCAAGTCTATTAATATAGATGTCATATCTCGGATTCCATACCTGTGTACAATACTCTAGGATACTGCGCACCAGTGAACAGTACAAAATTTTAATTGCTTTGATATTAGTGAATGGGGAGCTTGATCTGATTACAAAACCCAATGCTTTATTAGCTTGATTAGCGATATGTTCCACATGTTTCCCATAAGTTAACTTAGAATCATGTGTAATACCTAGATCACGTATAGTATCAACCTGCATAAGTGGAAGACCTTTCAAAACGTACTTGCTTTTGGTGAAACTCGATTTTCTTGTAAAGGTTATAGAAGAACATTTGGTAACATTGAGGTCTAATTTATTTACTTTACAATAAAGTTCAAAAGTGTCCAAGTCGATTTGCAATAAACGACAGTCATTAATATTTTTTATTGTTCTATATATTTTCATATCGTCGGCATAGAGAAGGAATTTTGAGTGCTTAAAACAAGAACTAACATCATTTATGAAAATATTAAAAAGCAATGGACCAAGCAGAGATCCCTGAGGAACACCAGAAGGGATATTAATCCAGTCAGAGCAGAATCCACCCACCGCTACGGCCTGGGATCTATTCTCAATGTATGATGTGAACCATCTCAAGAGGTTACCGTGAACACCGGCAAATAAAAGCTTTTGTAATAGTATTTGGTGATCAATCCGATCAAAGGCTTTACTGAAATCAGTAAAGATAGCATCTATTTGTCCCCCACCGTCCATATTTAGAGTTAAAAATTCTGTGAATGTTAATAAGTTGGTTGTGGTAGAACGTTTACATATAAAACCATGTTGTTGAGTGATAAAATCACATGAAAGATTTTCATAAACTTGGGCATATACAATTCTTTCAAATATTTTAGAAAAAATAGATAATTTGGAAATGGGTCTGTAATTTTTTTATATCGTTCCTGGTTCCATTTTTATATATTGGACTAATAAATGCAGATTTCCAAATTTTAGGTACTATTCCTTCACGGAGTGATCGCTGGAACAGGATAGTAAGTGGCTCGACTAATGAATCAGCACAGCTAACAATAAATTTGGGTGGAATTTCATCAGGTCCCGCTCCCTTTGCAAGATGCAACTTTCGGTAGTCATCATATAACTACCGATAGATTTTGTTCGATATTTCAGTATCGACTATCGACTCATCATTTAGAGAACGAGAGATGTGGACAGACATCTTTCTGATGTAGAAACATATGTATATATTTTTTTATCATTTTATTTATTTCCTACATAATTTGATCAAATTTGATGAAATTAAATAAAATGGGTGCGTGTACTTATGTAAGCGCGTGAGCGTGAGTTATACTTATAAAAGTCGGCAAATTGACAAGGTTTGTATATAAATTATTTTAATGAACGATGAAGAATAATATAAATATACTATCGAATATTCTAAACAGCAAAAGTAAATACAATTTGGTTAAAATCTAAAAATAATTATTCAAAAACATAGTAAAACGTTTTATAATCATATTTATAACAAGGTTTATCTACCTAGAAGTCACTAGAAATGAAACGGTATCAAATCTCCTTACATTTCATTCCAGCCTGGTACTTAAAGTGAATAATGATAGTGACGTAGGATGACGTACCCAAGAAGTATCTGGGAACAAACATTTCATAACAACGGTATTAAATCTCCTTACATTTCATGCTAGCCTGGTACTTAAAGTGAATAATGTCAGTGACCTAGGATGACGTAGCCAAGCAGTATCTAGGAACAAACAAACCTTGCATTTTTATTATTACCTAGAAGTCACTAGAAATGAAACGGTATCAAATCTCCTTACATTTCATGCCAGCCTGGTACTTAGGGCAACTTCAGAGTGTTGCTTTTGTGTCACGGTATGCGAGCGCATCTTACAATTTCACTCTCATAATTTTTTCATAACGCGCCTAAAGAAGTATAACTTCAAAAATGTGTTAAAAATATTATCTGCCTCTACATTTGCTAATCAAGCCTTAAATTTTTAATTATTTTTAACTTATCCTGTTATTCCGGCTAAATATATTTTTTATAATATTTTTCATTAATGAGTAACGATGGAAGTTTAAGAAAAAACGTTTTCGTCCAGCGGTTGTTAGTCTATGATAATAAACGCGATATACCGATGCCGAACAAACAATCGATATGCCGTTGCCGAATGCAACATTATTAGATATTCTTATTACTATAATAAATTACCACAAATATATAACGAAAATTGTTTTTGTATTATTTATTATTTTCATCAACACTAACAAGAGCTATGCTGAACATACCAACATATTTACGAAAACCCCAACGATAACCACAAGTAGTTGATGCCTGACAACGTTCCTGGAAGCAACGATGATAACAGATATTATTAACAAAACAACGATGGGCATCGTTGATAGAAATTTTATAAACACGCCCTTGTATATTACTGAGTATTGAAGTTGGTTGGAGGACTGATTTCAAAAAGTATAGATAGTACACAGTAGTAGGTCACAGATATAAATGAGATACGTGGCAATGCGATGTCGAAAATGGCACGAATAACTGTTACTATTGTGTATACAAAGATGTGCTAGTACCGTAATTTATGTACGGTCTATTTAAGTCAATTAAGTGAATGTGTGAATGTTAATAATGTGTCAAGAAGTTTGAAATTTAAGACAATGAGGTAGATGGTATATGGTGGTAATGAGGTAATATGCGCTCCAATAAGTTTGGAGCAATGACGAGAGAAACCTATACAAGGACTTGAATTTTTTAGCTATAGAATCACTAGCTGGGATGTAAGTGGGCGCCAACGACCTACTGCCCTTATTGTCAACCCCACCTGCCAGCGGTGCATCCTGCTGAACAACGTACGGGGCTCTGACGACCGACAGATGGCGGTATAACTATCCCAATGATCCTGGCTCAAATAGCCCTGACTGGCTACGGGCAGCAGCGTAGCTGGTGCGAAAGGCCAGGCACTGCGATCGCCAACCCACCTGCCAAGCGTGGTGATTACGGCAAAACCCCCCTAATGAAACGAAACACAAAAATGCAACGGCCCCCAGTTCCCGGCAGCCTTACTATCCCTGGCCACGCTAGCGGCCACGGTAACGGTAAGGCAGGGGGTGCTAAGAATCCCCGGGCTACGGACAGCTACCACCACCAACTGACTTTGTCGACGTATAACGGACGTACGATGCGGCTGGACGAACACCTCGAGGAGCTCGAAGTAGAACTGAGCAAAATAAGATGGCACGTTCTTGGGCTGTGCGAAGTCCGAAGAGAGGGGGAGGACACCATGACCCTCGAATCGGGCCATCTGTTCTACTATCGAGAAGGAGACCAATCCTCGCAAGGTGGAGAGGGATTCCTCGTCAACAAGGCCCTCACTGACAATATTGATGAGATATCTAGTGTGTCGACGTGGGTTGCATACCTCATCATCAGGCTTACTGAGAGGTACTCCCTCAAAGTGGTACAAGTGTATGCACCAACGTCGACACACACAGATGACGAAGCGGAAATTGTGTACGACGACATACACAAGGCTCTGCACAATACCACTAAGACTCATTACAGTGTGGTCATGGGGGACTTCAACGCCAAAGTGGGAGTACAAAGCTGCAGCGAATCGGCAATCGGATCGCATGGCTACGGATGTAGGAACCACAGGGGGCAAATGCTGGTCAACTTCCTGGAACGGGAGGGGTTGTTCTTAATGAATTCTTTCTATAAGAAACAGCCCCAAAGGAAGTGGACCTGGCAAAGCCCAGATACTGTGACGAGGAACGAGATAGACTTCATCATTACGGACAAGAAGTATATATTCCCCTGAAGGGACGTCTCTGTGGTCAACAGGGTGAACACCGGCAGCGACCACCGACTAGTAAGAGGCACTCAGAATATAGACTTCAAGCTTGAACGCAGACGGCTGATGAGGTCTATACTCCGACCGAACTTACTTCAAGTGGCGAGCGATTACGATAAGTTCCAGTTGGAACTGCGGAACCGATTTGCTGCTTTGGAAACCACTGTGGATATTGACGAGGATCTAGACAGCGTAGTCCGTATAATCAGGGAAGAAGGGAGGAAATTCTGTGCGAGGAGGCAGAATGGGCGGGCATCGAGACTCTCCGCCGAGACACTCCGGCTTATGGATGATAGACGGCAAAACACGAACGCCACAGCATCCGAAAAGAGGGCCCTCCACAAGAAAATCAGGACGATGGTAAGACGTGACCTGCGACGCGCCAACGCGCAAAAGATACAAGAAGCGATCGAGCAGAATCGGGGGTCAAAAGTCTTTACACAGCGTCTTGGGAGGAGCCGTCTTACCAGGATCACTACCACAAATGGCAACGATGTCACCTCTAAGTCGGAGATCATCAAGGAAGTGGAGGGTTTCTATGGTCGTCTATATGCTTCAAGCGCTCCACAGCCATCACCCTCACCTACAGATCCCAGAGCTGCGCTGTCCCGCCACTACACCGACGAGCTGCCGGAAGTCAGCCTCGACGAAATCGGGACGGCTCTCAAACAACTTAGCAATGAAAAAGCCCCAGGGGAGGACGGGGTGACGTCGGAGCTGCTGAAAGCAGGAGGTATCCCTGTAATAAAACAGCTCCAACGTATCTTTAACACCGTCATTTTCTCTGGGAGAACTCCGAAAGAGTGGAGCAAGAGCTTAGTTGTCCTATTCTTTAAGAAAGGGGACAAAACACTTCTGAAAAACTACCGTCCCATCTCGCTCTTGAGCCACTTATATAAGTTGTTTTCGAGAGTCGTCACGAATCGTCTGGCAAAACGACTTGACGACTTTCAACCACCGGAGCAGGCCGGGTTCCGTAGAGGATTTGGCACCATAGACCACATCCACACTATGCGGCAGATTATACAGAAGACCGAGGAGTATAATCGGCCGCTGTGTCTTGCTTTCGTGGACTATGAGAAGGCCTTTGACTCTATCGAAACCTGGGCTGTTCTGGAATCCTTGCAGCGATGCCAAGTTGACTGGCGATATATAGAAGCGCTGAGATGTCTGTACGACGTTGCATCAATGACCGTCCAAGTACAGGATGACCAGACAAGACCAATCCCATTGCGTAGAGGTGTAAGACAGGGGGATGTAATATCCCCGAAACTGTTTACTGCCGCATTGGAGGACGTCTTCAAGTGGACTGGAAAGGACGGGGCATTAATGTCAATGGCGAGTACATCTCCCACCTGCGCTTTGCTGACGATATCGTCATCATGGCGGAATCGCTGCAGGAGCTACAACAAATGCTGCACAGCCTTAATACTGCATCCCGACGGGTTGGTCTCGGAATGAACTTGGACAAAACCAAGATCATGTTCAACGATCACGTTGATCCGAGACCAATCAATGTCGATGGCTCACCCCTTGAAGTTGTTCACAAATATGTTTACCTCGGACAATGTCTCCAGTTGGGACGAAACAACTTCGAGAGGGAGGTAGCTAGAAGGATCCAGTTGGGCTGGGCAGCATTTGGAAAGCTTCGTCAAGTCTTTTCGTCGCCCATACCGCAAAGTTTGAAGACAAAAATCTTCAATCAGTGCGTCCTACCCGTGATGACCTACGGAGCCGAAACGTGGACACTAACAGTGCGACTGGTCCATCAGCTTAAAGTCGCTCAGCGTAGCATGGAGAGGGCTATGCTCGGAATTTCGCTGAGAGACCGAATAAGGAATGAGGCTATTCGCGCGAAAACCAAAGTCGTCGACATAGCCCAAAGACTAAGCAAGCTGAAGTGGCAATGGGCCGGTCACATTTGTCGTAGAACCGATGACCGCTGGGGTAGTAAGGTTCTTGAGTGGAGACCGCGTACAGGTAAACGGAGTGTGGGACGCCCTCCTGCTAGATGGAGCGACGATCTGCGCAAGGCTGCAGGTAGACATTGGATGCATGGAACCGAAGATCGGGTTCAATGGCGAATCTTGGGGGAGGCCTATGTCCAGCAGTGGACTGCGATAGGCTGATGATGATGATGATGGTGAGAATCACTAGGTTATACAAATATATAATAATTCGATTCGAATTTGAGGAATCATATTTTAAATATTACTTCAAAAATATTGGTGAAAAAATATCTTATAATTTAAATAAAATAATATTATTTCGGAGTGATCGCAATAATATTTTTGTTATTTACAGATAATAAAATAATGATTTCCATACGTTTGTTTCTTTTACCTTCTTATTAGACTAGATTAGCTAGACCGAGCTAGTATCGACTTTTAATAACCAAATATCGATAATATGTCGAATAGCAGACAGACATAACTATTTCAAGACGCCATTTAACTGCCTCAGTTGTCATTAGGTATACACGTTTTTTTCTTAAACCAATTCCTATATTAGGTTTTTTCGTCAATGGTTTGGAGTCACTACCAGTCACGTATCAAATGGTATATGCCGTCGCATAACTCGCCGTTCTTACATGCTATTTTCAACTTTAACTTTATGGAAATAAAATAGATTTTGGCTTCTATTTACTCTGTACTACCTTACTTTTTAATATATTTTGATACGCGATATATAATATACTAGCTGTTGCTCGCGGCTCCGCCTGCGTGGAGGTTATATTCGGGAGCAGAAGTATACAATTCAAGGAGTTGTCTTCTGCACTGAGGCACCTGTAGCGATTGTCCAGCCTCTCAGGTGTTGTGCCTGAATCTTAAGATTGCATCTAAAGAATACCCCATAAGTTTAACCTCACTTTGCCCCTTTTAGGGATGATTTTCAAAAACGTTGAAACACGTATTTCTTTATTTCCTACCAAAAGTCTAAATATGAATTTACAGATCCCTAAGTCGAGGAATTATGGATTTCACATACAAATTTTGAACTTCTATTTGACCCCTTTCAAGGTTTTTTTTGAGAAAAAAGATAGCCTATGTCCTTCTCCAGGATATAATCTATTCCCTTACCAAATTTCATTACAATCCGTTCAGCCGTTTAGTCGTGAAGAGGTAACAACCAAACAAACAAACAGAGTTACTTTCGCATTTATAGTATTAGTATGGATTTTGATCGGATGAGGAATAATGTAATAAGAGATAGATCGTTGTAGAATGATGTCGAAGTTTGCTTAGACACTAACTACTATTGATGTGGTAGAAAATGTATAGATACTGCTTAGACATATGGAGAGTCTTATGTATGGTCTTTATTTGCACAATTAATATTTTAAAATAATCAAGCAAACTTGAATGGAAGAATCAGCAAGAGGGCGCACTAAGAAAATCACGTCGTAAAGAAATATATGATCCTAAAAGAGCATGTAGTCCGTACCCTTGACCGGCGTAATTGTATGACGAGACTTATGATTGTTTTTTTTATTGCCTGAATAGGCAGACGAGCACACGGGCCACCTGATGGTAAGTAGTCACCACCCCCCATAGACTTCTGCAATAGCGGCCTACCGTTAAAGGAATACTCTTCCTAAGCCTCGTTTGAAGAATGACATGTCATAGCGCTCAGGGAACACCGCCGCAGGGAGTCCATTCCAAAGGAGGGGCGACCCGCAGAGTCACCATCGGCCTACCGGCCCATCGTGTTGCTCGACGAGGTCTGCAAACTCTTCGAGCGTATCATTCACGCTCGCCTCGTCGAGCATCTTGAAGGGGTCGGGCCGGACTTGGCACAGTGCCAGTACGGGTTCCGGCAAGGCCGATCGACAGTGCACGCGATTTTGCGGGTCAAGGCACAAGCGGAGGATGCAGTGGCTCGGGGTGAAGTGGTGGTGGCGGTGTCTTTAGACATCGCCAACGCGTTCAACACCATGCCCTGGGCCAGCATACTGGAAGCACTGCGGTACCATGTGGTGCCACCGTATCTCCGGCGTCTGGTGCGCTCGTATCTCTCAGATAGGTACATAGTGTATCCAGGCGCCGACAGGTGGCACCGAAGAGCAATGGCATGTGGTGTTCCACAGGGCTCAGTCTTGGGCCCT
This sequence comes from Laothoe populi, assembly GCA_905220505.1. Taxonomy (NCBI): domain Eukaryota; kingdom Metazoa; phylum Arthropoda; class Insecta; order Lepidoptera; family Sphingidae; genus Laothoe; species Laothoe populi. Next base: position 11,303,020 of record HG992155.1, on the reverse strand, counting down.
CTCTTGTGGAACATCGGCTACGATTGGGTGCTCCGTGGTACCAATCCCCGAGGCGTCGCTGTCGTCTGTTATGCAGATGACACACTAGTAACAGCGACAGCCAGGTCTTTCCAGGAGGCCACCCTGCTCGCCTCGTTCGCAACTGAACAGGTAGTTGGCAGGATTCGGCGACTGGGCCTTAAGGTGGCCCTGAACAAAACCGAAGCCCTTTGCTTTCACGGGCCTCGGATTCGGCCACCTTTAGGACTCCACATCGATGTGGAGGGGGTGCGGATTCCCATCGGCTGTAAAATGAAGTATTTGGGATTGATTCTGGACAGCCGGTGGGATTTCCGAGCCCATTTCGCGCAGTTGTCGCCGAAATTGGTGCGGGCGGCGGGCGCGCTCGGACGCCTGCTGCCGAACCTGGAGGGACCTAGTAACCCTTGCCGAAGTTTGTACGCCGGAGTCGTGCGGTCAATGGCCCTGTACGGATGTCCCGTATGGGCAGAGTCCCTGAAAGCCCGCTGCGTCGCCTTGCTGCGCAAACCGCAGCGTTTGGTGGCGCAGCGAATAGTAAGGGGCTACCGCACGGTCTCCCACGAGGCGGCCTGCGTATTAGCCGGCACACTCCCTTGGGAGTTGGACGCCAAACTCCTCTCGTCAGCGTTCTTCTGGCGGGAGGAGGCGTCCAGCAGCCGTCAAGAGAGACTGGCCCCGAGGGATATTGCGGCCCGATTTCGCAGAACCGCTGTGGAGGAGTGGCATACCAGGCTGGAAAGCCCAAGTGCGGGCTTGAGAACCGTCGCGGCAGTGCGTCCTGTCCTGAAGAGATGGCTAGACAGGCGCCACGGTGCGCCAACGTTCCGGCTGACGCAGGTACTGACGGATCACGGGTGTTTCGGTTCGTTCCTGTGTCGGATCGGAAAGGAGGTGTCTGCCGTGTGCCACCATTGTGGCAACTGCCTCGAGGACACGGCCCAACACACGTTGGAGGAGTGCCCAGCCTGGGACGAGGAGCGCAGCGCTCTCAGAGCAGTCGTCGGAGGAGACCTCTCGCTGCCGGCCGTGGTGTCGTCCATGGTCGCCAGCCGGAGGTCCTGGCGTGCGATGGCCAACTTCTGCCTGCCTTCTGAGTGCCGAGAGGGATCGGGAACGATCTGATCCCTCCCGCCGCCAGAGGAGACGTAGGAGGCGCCGGGTGGACGACTGACCGGCGTCTCCCGCCCTGTGGAATGGGGGCGTTTAGAGAATTCTACCACGGTAACCCCTGCCTGTCGTAGGAGGCGACTAATTGGGGCCATCGGGGGTCGCGGGTGTGCAGCGGGGGGCTGTCAGCCCATATCGATGCACTCCAATTTCGGTGCATCGTGCGACCCCGAGATGGACGGCAGCGCGGGTGGTAAGGCCTCGTTAGCTGTCGTTGTTCGGTGCGCGGGGGCTCCTAAGCCCCACATGGAGATGGGCCCGTAAAAGGCACCGCGCAGGGGCGGTTCCGGCAGCAATTCTAGCACTCCTTAGAATACCCCGGGATCGCTCCGTATGCGCCGAAGAAGGCCACCGCGGGGTTTTAGCTGGTAGTGTCGGGTGGGGTGTACATAGGGGGTAGGGACTCGGCCCAGCGGCAGCACGGATAGCCATCATCCGGGCGAGGGGGGTGCTGGGTCGTAAGACCGGCTAGTCCAGCATAACCGGTTTATTCTTATTCCGCTTCCCCCCGAAGCGGGCGGTAGTAATAAAACGCTTTCCCCGCGACAACAAAAAAAAAAAAAGGGAGTCCATTCCAGAGCTTGCACGTAAGTGGTAAAAATTAACGCTGGAAACGAGCCGTGCTAGAAGGAATCGTTTCCAGGTGGTATGGATAAACTCTGTTGCGGTGTCGGGTGGTAAAATGGTGATTTGGGCACCATTTTAAAACTGTTTAAAATGGAATTCCGAGGAACGGTCCTCGGAGCACTCCCCGTGGAACAACCAATAGAACAAGCAGAGAGACCCGAAGTCTCTCAGCAGCCCCAACGGTTCCAGGCTATTCTAACAATTCGAACGGTCCGCCTCTATAAGGAGTCAAGTGGGTCCAGCAAGTATTTCGGGGCTACTGCCCAGAGATGAGAACAGTACTCCTCATGGGGCCGGACTTGCGTTTTATAAAACGCCAATCTATGATACCGCCTGACTCTGTTCAGGATCCCCAATTTTTAGTTAGCCAATTTGGCTTTGTCCTCCACTTGACTCCTAAACTGGACCATGCTCGATACATCGACGCCGAGAATCCCAATATCCTCGGAAACCCGGAGAGTGAATCCTTGAAACTGTGGCGCCATTAGAAAAGGGTCCTTTTTAGTGGTGAACGCGCTAACTTGTGTCTTCCGTGGGGTTGAAGTGAACTAAGTTCCTTTCACCCCATTCAGAGGCCCGCCCCAGAGAGCTCTCGATTTCAGACACTGGTTCGGACCGTCTTTTTTCCAAAGTGCTCCGAGGGACACGCTGCGGGCCGGTGTATCGCACATCAATGGTACTATCATCTGCATAACAATGCATGCTGTCAATAGACATGTCATTGATATGCAGTATGAAAAGTGTCGGCGACAACACCGAGCATTGTGGAACGCCAGCATTAATGGATAGAGCATCGGAGCAGCAGCCATCTACCAGGACTTTAAAGCTCCGACCATCCAAAAAGCTAGCGATCCAATTGCAAAGTCCCTCGGGGATACCATATGATGACAGCTTCGACAGAAGGCCCCCATGCCATACCCGATCGAACGCCTTCGCGATGTCTAGACCGACGGCCATAGCCTCACCCTTGCTCTCTACAGCCTCCGCCCAGCGATGTCTGAGGTAAACAAGAAGATCACCAGCCGAGCGACCGTGACGGAAACCGTACTGGCGACCGCTAATCAGCTGGAGCTCCTCCAGATACCCCATAAGCTGGGCGTTAATGCATAAGCTGAGCGTTAATTGTGGAAGAGGTATAAAAGGTGTCAGAATCGTAGCTTATGGCACTTAAACTCAGATTATAATACCTAATAATCTAAGCACTTAATAGTCTGCCTACACAGCCAACATCTATGCGTCCTATGCTCGAACTACTTGTGCGATTCACAGATGCGACTCTTGCATGCACAATAATAATAAATAACCATGGTACGGATTACCTAATTATGACGGAAATTATAATTTCGGATACTCGTTATCTGAAACCAACCTTTTAGCGGTTCCGACTTCAAAAAGGGCCAGAATTTTAATGAAAAAATATTTTAGCTGTACTAACATTGAGTAGGTGTCATACAAGCTGTGGATTTATGGAGCGGCATAGTCGATTTTTGACCACGCTCATTAATTAAGACTAGAAAAAAGTGTGTGTATGCAATTTGCACACGGCAGAAGTGAAACTTACATTACGTCGAATTATGTCGCCCACCTGCAATTAATGGAAGCCGAACCGTGAGTATTGATATCTGTTTTATGCAATTGAGTATTCGAATAGAGCTCCCACTCGATCCCACTCGAATCCCCCCGAATATATATTCTGTCTCATTCTCTCTTAGGCTTAGTATAGATTTATTTGTTTGTCTCTTTTTACTATCGTGTTTCCGTTTCATCGAGTTTCAAATCACAACGATTCTAAAGAAGTTTCACTTCAAAAAACAATCCTAAGTACGGACCTGGCAGGGGCAGGACTCAGGAGTATCTTTCGACTTTTTTTTACGCCGGACCCAAACATATTTCTTCCCGGACCGGAGTAATCAATAAAAAAAATGCTTTCCGGCTAAGCATGGCTGTTACGCGGACGCAGCCGCGGCCTAAAGTTTATACATAAATGGGGAAATTTAAATATTTTATACTTGATATGATTGTTTTTTTATTATTTTTTTGATGTGAAGAATATGTTTATATCCCCTATAGTATTTTGCGATTATCTAACTGGTGCGATGTTTCGATGCTGCAAGTTGCAACGGAGTGGAGATTATTGAACTTTGGATCGTAGGTAGGTATATTACCAATCCCAGTATAGCTATGGATATAAAATTACTAATTGATCTTCAACTACTAAAGTGATTGTAAATATTGGTTGTAATTTGGTGTTAGTGATAGTTCATAGTGATTAGGTACTGATTACAATATAAAATAAATATTTTTTATTTTCTACTCAACATGATACTGCCATAGATAAATATAGCGATTATTTGTTTCAGTCATTTGTATTTGAATAATCCAATGACGAATAAACGTTCTACATTTAATTTTTTTAGAATTATATATTTTTTTAAATAAACACGCGTGAGTGACGCGACGCCGAATGGTTTCTTTATTTTTCATTTTTCCATTTCAGTCTTTTTTCGTTGGCACATGCGTTCACTTATTTTGACAATAACTACCGTATTAATGATGTCCGTGTGAACTGCATGAGGAGCCACTCCCGATTTTTAAAGGAGTCTCGCACCCTTATAGCAAAGCACCTAATTTTGTAGGCCAAATTCTGGAATCATCCATAATTTATTTAGTTTTAGGTTGGATATAACAGATAAATTTCAAAATAAAATAAAACGAATAATTATATCGTTGGTTTTAATTAACAATACTGTACTACCTATCCTTTAATAAAATCCTAAACTTATTGGTTTGTGCACGCTAATCTGAACCATTTTGGATGTACTTTGAAGTGATCAAATTAAATAAACTTATGTGTCTCATCCCAGTTGGGGGCTCGCTTCCCGCGCCGAGAAAAAAAAATATTGGTAAAATTTTAGATGCATTTATTTATTGGGCGAGGCACAGCAAATAAGTGCACCTAAGAAACTGAAACACGCTATGGAAACAGCGGGTAAAAGTTACTTTATTATAAACTTCAAGTTTTTGCTCACGGCTTCGCCCGCTTGGCAGTTATTTTTGAAGTAAAAGGTATAAAATCCATGGAGACATCTTAAGCTATTAGGTACATCTTTTAATGTTATGTTATCCCATGGGAACCGTGTATTTTCCGGGATAAAAAGTAACCTATGTGCTATTCCAGACAATAATCTATCTGTGCCAAATTTTATCCAGATCCGTCCAGCCGTTCTAGTGTGATTGAGTAAGAAACATCCATCCAATAATCGTATTTATAATACTACATGTTGCCCGCGTGGAGGTTATTTTTGGAACAAAAGTATACAATCCATGGATAATGGCATAAGCTATTGCACCTTTTTATATTTTGCTATCTCATAGGAAGCGTGCATTTTTCCGGGATAAAAATTAGCCTATGTCATTTTCTGATCAATAAACTGCCACTATGCAAAAAATCTGATCTGAACTGCACATTTTTTCGTGATGAAGAATAAATAAGAAAGAGAAAGTAGCATATAGGCTATTCCAGACTATAATCTAGCTCTGTGCCAAATTTTAACCAGATCCGTCCAGCCGTTGTAGAGTGATTGAGAAACAAACATACATCCATCCAAACATTCGCATTTATAACATTAGTAGGAAGTAGGATAGTAGGATGAGATAAGATATAAAAGTATTTTATCTGCTTCCCATATGTAGGTTCGTAGTTTCATTTTATTTAGTAAAACACTTGTTACATAGCTATATGTATATTTGATAAATACAGCAGAATAAGTCTAAATATATTAATAGAATATTCAGAATCAGTAATTAGAGATGATTATGTTTCATTTGAAGCCATAATTCTGTAACATTTGTAAAACATTTCAAGTTATTGAAATAACATTTCGCTTTAAAAGCTTTGCAAATCACGCCAAGCAAAACAATCACAGTACACTATTTAAATGCAACTAGCATAATTTCAAACATCAATAAAATTACACTAATAACAACATAGAAGAAGTATCTGTGTAAATTACATACATATAACAGCAGGTTGTAATGCTCGCCTTTTGCGGCATCATCACAAATATAACAAAAATTAAAAAAGCTACCTAAAACAAAAACAAAGTTTTTTATTTTCGTTATGTACGTGATACCCTTAATTAAATAAAAAAAAACATAAGACGATCATGGGGACTACTGGCAGAAGTGAAAACTTACAACTTTGGAATTCTGTGTTCTTTTTTGAAACAGCGTTTATGAAGATATCTTTTTGTTTTTATGATTTCTGGATTTACACTAAACCTGTAATGATTGCTTGTCAATAATTATAGAAATTCACAGGCTTATGTCAAAAGTAAAATAATCTGAACGTGCCGGTCACGAGAGTTCAGTTATTTTCCCCATCCCAAAAGTGACTAACGTGCCTAAAGAAGACTTCAAAAATATTTTAATAAGTATAATTTATAATACTTACTTATAAAATTATTTATAATTTTATTATTCAATGTATTAATATTATATATATATTTCTGATTTCATTTTCAGAGATGATTCGATATTAATTACTACAAAAACTACTGTAGATTTGGGTAGTTCTCAGGTATTTAACATATAACTACCGAATTTGGGTAGTTGTTCAAATTCGGTATATGTTAAATTTATTTTAAACACGCAATTTTTTGTGCATGTAATAACATTATATTTTTTTTATGATATTTAAAAAATATGGTTTAGTTGATATTTAATTTTTATTTGTTGTAGTCCGATCTACGCAGAAGGAGCTCACGTGTATGTATGGATATGGAAGGTAGAAACATTGCACTATACTTCCGTGACGACATACAACTTAGTCTCCCCCGTGACCTTGAAGTCTGTAACGCCTTCGAAACGTCGGATTAAAAAAAAACGTAAAATAAACCGCGATAGAATTTGTAAAAAAATAAGTTAGGTAAAATAAACGAGAATAATAAAAATCACATGTGAAATACAATATATGGTTAGTGATGATCGCACAGCTCGTACTAGAGCTGTAGAGTGAAGGGCGATGGGGCGATAAGTGCGGGGAGATCCGCCCCAATCACTCAGACCTTGGCGGGGTGCACTGGCCGCAGGAAAAAGTTATCGGGACAGGATCCTTATCTGATGATCCTGATATAGGTTGAATAAGGTAAAGTTCTTTGAGTCGAGACTCGAGCGGAGATTCCCTATCTGCTACTACTGTGATTGAGAAGGCTTTAAGGCGAAGGAGTGTTACACCAGGTGAAACCAAGGTTTGTGTCACTTCACCTGTCCTCACCGTTATAGTCAAGATAGGGATATGACCCAAGTAGACCTGTCCCACTAAGACAAAGCCACGGAAACCGCCCATTAAGGCGCAAAACCTCCACTCGATGAATAACTATCAGTGTCAGACCGATACAAATGGCTGGACTCTACTTTGTCTCTCCCAAAAAATACAGTGCCCCAAAGTTTGGCTGACCTTGTCACCCGAGGTGCTCTCGGATCCTTACCTTTAGAAAGTAGCAAAGGGCTTCGAATAAATGGTGGTTCTATTGGAATGGATCTGGGTTGTTGGGGGGTTTTTCTTCCAACTGATTTCTGTCTGAATTCGGGAGCTTTTTCCATCGATTTGGGTTGGTTATACAAAATGGTCAGTCACGATCCGTCTTCCTGGCTAGTGACGTCAATACCAATCTGTGATTTGGATTTCATCACGACCACGCGTGACGTCATCGACAGTTGGTTAGGAGTTAAATTATAACATTATTATCATTACATTATTTTAGACCTCATTACCATCGCTTTAAAAAAACGGAATATTAAAAAGGTAACGAGAACGAAGGCAGTACGAATTTTAAGGTATTACATTTTCATTAATCAATGTTATAAAATATTCCATCGAAAAACTTGGTTTTACATGTACCTACATATTATTTTGAATTTTTTTATAATAAATATGCTATCAAAGTACATGCAACTTTTTTCAATAGTTATTAGTTGTATGTACTATGGGAATAAGTAATATAATAATAAAACTGGGGAAAAAAAATTAGTCACCTAAAATACCGAAATTGAGAACTACCCACATAAGACCATAACATTAATTGTAAATTTAACGTTTTTTTCATACTAATAAATAAAAGAAAATATATTTTCATTTTATAGTCAATGGTCAAATACTTTGGTATATATTTCTTCTTATTTTTGTTCACCTCATCCTTAATAACCAATAACAAAGAAATTATAAATGTACATTTAAACATTATCTAGTCATTGCAATAAATAAATAACACAATTTAAAACACAAAATCACAAATGAAGTGCCCAATACTAAAAATATGGAGGTCATTACATCCACGGGTTCGCCTTCTATCGCATCATGTGACCAATTTGTTTCTGTCCCATAATATGATAGCTGGTGAACCCATTACTAGATCGGGCACAAATTCCCAGTCCTAGAAAATACATGTATAATTTTTCAAATCGAAAACTCAGCCATAATTTGTTACTCTTTGGCTTGGGATTATTATCTGGGACCTCACCAGTCTCTCAGACTGAGCATGACCTCTAGACCAATGAGGCGATGCAAGTATTGAATATAAAACAAAATGAGACACAAAAATTTTATAAACTATATAGAAAACAAAATTGTCACTAGTATTTGTGCTTAGTTAAATAATGTGTGTCAATGATTATAAAATAACAAAACAATAACTACAAATCTATAGATCACAATAAGGCAATACAAATGTATAATAATATGTATAGGAATAAAAAATTATATCACTTCAAGATTAGGTTAATTATTTAGGAATGATATATTCGGCAGGTACTTCTTTACAAATAAACAGTAATGGTTTTTTTAAATTAATACTAATAGCTCACATAGCTTATACATAATATTCATCGATTATTTATATATTTGAAAGCAAATTTTATAGACACCGACTACATAAATTATTGTCATATTTTTTATAATAAATTATTATATTTCCTAATCTTTGGTAGGTAAATAAATGGTCAGATCACTTGATTCTCTAAAATATTTGATTCAAGAGTGAATAAATATATTCTCTATACTAGTGTAAGTACCAAATACAAAACCTGTAATACCGAATATTATAATAACAACGTCTTTCCAAAGTTTCCAATCATGTTTTCCCAGTTGGTCGGGCCAGAAGGTCATTATTTCGATAAGCGGTGGAAATATGAGAGCGAGCGCCGAACTGCTAAATGCACCGACGAGTGAAATAATTCCACTTAGGTTGGGAATCAACGCTGCAGCCAAAACTGTGGACAGATTTATATTTATTAGCTGGCAAATGTGTGCCGATAACACACAGGATATGTTTCATGTTACTATTATGATTAACATACTGAGTGCGGCCTCACTATAATAGATTATAATATTTAACCTTGCGGCTATACGTTACATGTTTTCGCACTCGTGTAGCGAATGCCAACACTTACGCTGGCACACGCAAAGTACAAGAGCTATGTATTATAAACCGCGTATTTTTTTTATCCTGGCACAGCAAAGTGACCACACTGTTATTATTATAAGACTGTAACTGTCTCTAAAGCCTGCATATACGGTATTATATATTATTATTTGTACTACTATTAGTTGCAATTATACAAGAATTGACCTGTATAAAGGAAAATATAGTCCAGTTTGTTGGGGCGCTCTGACAAACGCTAACAAGAACTTTAAAATGGCATACCAGAAAGTATCGAATTATTCCAAATATGGTAGCAGTGCGAAAATATGTCATTTATATAATACTAGCTGTTGCTCGCGGCTCCGCCTGCGTGGAGGTTATATTCGGGAGCAGAAGTATACAATCCAAGGAATTGTCTTCTGCACTGAGGCACTTGTAGCGATTGTCCAGCCTCTCAGGTGTTGTGCCTGAATCTTGAGATTGTATTTAAAGAATACCCCATAAGTTTAACCTCACTTTGCCCCTTTGTATTTCTTTATTTCCTACCAAAAGCCTAAATATGAATGTACAGATCCCTAAGTTGAGGAATTATAGATTTCCCATACAAAATTTTTAATTAATTAATTATTAATTTAACTCCATTTTGACCCCTTTCAAGGTTGTTTTTTGAGAAAAAAGATAACCTCTGTCCTTCTCCAGGATATAATCTATCCCCTTACCAAATTTCATTACGATCCGTTCAGCCGTTTAGTTGTGAAAAGGTAACAAACAAACAGAGTTACTTTCGCATTTATAGTATTAGTATGGATATTTTATGATATTATCTATGTCATATCATATCTTATATGTTTTATGATACTAAACTACTAACTATACTTTATTATGATGATACATAAATATTTGGACAATAATTATCCGTTATAATTAAGGGTCGCATATTATGTTCCGGAACCGCGGAACTAACTTTCTTAATTTTCCGTACATGATTTGAGAAGGATTAATATTGTAATGTATAACACAATAATAAGCTGCCAAAATGTTATCAAAATGAGTAAGCACACGGCCCCGCGGCGCCCCGATTGTACACGGTTCAACACGCGGTCACTGAACCGAGCATTTTTTTACTACAGTTAAATTATGTTGTTAGAAAAGTTAAATTATTATTTTAATGAACAATCAGTTTACTTAACTGTGTAACATGATGTTGCTAAAAATTAAATAAAAACAAGTGGTTTTATTTCGCAATATTTTTGTGGTTTCGTTTTCATGATCAGTCCGTCGAAGTGCTTAAAGAGCACCAATAATAGGTAAACGCAAAATGCGACGATAAGGTCATTTAAAGGTCTTTCGAAAATAAATACCTTAAGATTTAAGCAAATCAAAGACATAAATCGTATCATATTATGTCAAGCAATGATATTAAAATTTTCGCAGTGAAAAAAAATTACCACGTATACGTGTATAAGTGTGGATACTTAAAACATTGCAGATGCAATATAGATATATTGCCACATAGTTTTTTATAGGAGAGATCAACAAACAAGGAAGTGATAGCCACCGCTCAAGAGTACATGATACCAGAAGAATCATGGATGCGTTACCGACCTTACAAGAAAGGAATGATTACCCCGAAAATCATTGATATTTTTAAAGTCGACGCCTCGGTGACACAGTTTTAATTGCGCTTGCGTTAGACTGCTGTACTGAGATCTCACGTTCGATACCCGGGTCGGGTTAAAGTGATATTGGGTTTTTCTATTTAGAAATAATCAGTATCACCCCGGAGTCTGGAATTGTGCCCAGTATGGCGATATGCTCGCCCCATTATATTAGACCGTAATAAATTCAGTGGAAGGTGTACTGTTTACACCTCTGCCTACCCCTTCAGGGATTACAGGCTTGAGTGTATATGTATTTTTAAGGTGTAATATATAATGCTGAAAATAATGCAAGCTTGGTGAACTACATATTATTTACCATTATAATACTCGGGTACCTATTGTCTGTTACATAGTGGAAACCTACTTTCATATTTCACTATCATTTAGTATAAAATATGATAACCTAGCCTAGAGGTCAGTCACGTTAAATATTTAAGGTTAATATCAATTAAATGCGAATATCAAATTTTATTCCCACGCCGATGAATACTTATTCTTATTTGTTTTTTTCATATAAGGAAAGGCTAGTATACTTACATGTTATACAGATAAGTACTGTTCTGGTAACAGCTTCGCCATATTTTAGTGCTTTTTCTGATGTCAATTTAGATTTCACGTAAGGCCAGACAATATTCATGGGTACATAAAATTGTAAACCGTACGAAAGGAAAATTGCCGCTGCCATTACAGATCTTACACTCTGAGCTAATCTGCAAGCAAATTAAATAACAATGTTTTGGGAAATACCAAACTAATAAATACAGATAACAGCGGTATTTAAACAGTATTTTTATTGTTTGTTATATCGATGGAACTATGGCTTGATATGCTCTTGTTTTGGCAATATTTAAATCACGGATAAACAATAATGTATTCCCTTTCACAGATTTAAACTTACAAAGAATTTGGCAAATTAAGTGTGATGCTTCCTTTAACATGGTTTCCATATTTCAAGTAACCAAAAAAGCCTACTGCAGTATACAATGCTCCTACAATGACCATGCCGGTATTCAAAACTCCTGTGCACCCTCCAAAATCTTCAGGAGTTTTCATATTGTTTTCTAAGGGCAACACCTGGAAAAATACAGCATAATATAAAGACCAGCAAATAACAATTCATATACAATATGAGCACATGTGTGCAAAATAGGACAGAGTTCAACATACTAATAATAGGTTTATTACATGACCTCATTTCACAGTGACATATTTCACTTAGAAATGTTATTATGCATAAGTCTAATAAAGTTATGTGTATTATGGAAGTTGTTATGACTGTAGTTATTAAAAAACACATATCAACCTTTGCAATAAAAATATGGAAACTTACCACTCCTATGCCTTCAAATGCGTATATAGCTGTACCGAAGTACAAAGGCAGTTGATGCCAATTGGCTATGGATTTTACTGAGCTGGTTTGAGGCAAATCTTGCAGAATGTAGTAAAATGTTATCACAAGACCCCAAGCGGTCATTATAGAAGCAATTAGAGACACTGGTGTCAAATATTTCAAATTTTTCACCATGGACAAAGCTAAAATTGGTGGGAGCAATAAAACCAAGTACACATGTACAGACATATTTATATGAAATAAGCGCAGTGAGTCTTGAAGGTTAGTTGCAACAAATAAAAAGTATACACAGCAAAATCCCAATTGTGTTATAACCAGAAATACATTAACTATAGTCCTGAAACAATATACATATTATATAAATTACATATATTACAATAAAAAGCTATTAATAATTTATCTTATGATAAGAATCTTTCAAAACTGACTTGTAGTGTTGCCAATATTACAAATCAATACTTATTAATATAGTATTAGTTACTGTTAGCATTCCTTAATCCATTTGAATCAACTTATATATAAGCTTTGGTAAAACGCATAGAAACATGCAATAAGATTTGCTATGTAAATGTAAAGAATTTCTCAAATAAGTCCATTCCAATCAATTTTGAGGAAATTCTCAAATGATTCAAAATTGATTTTTGAACCCAAGACTTGCATCTGTTTCTTAGCCTAAATAGTGAGAGACCAATGAAGCTATTTGAATAGACATATTATTTACTAGCTTTTGTTCGCAGTTTGGCCTGCGGCAATATTTTTCACTAAAGGAGGTTTTTTTGTTGATTGTTACAAATTGGTGTAGAAAAACAATATAGCAGTCACTTCAAATCTTCAAATTTGATTACTTGAATATCAAACAAATGGTATTAAATATTCAAGTAATCAAATTACAAAGTTCTATTCTGCTATTTATTTTACCACAGCCCAAAATATTATTTAAGATTCTTATATTAAAAAAAAACTCATTAGTTACATAAAAAAAATTGTTTCTGAACCCATAGTGATACAGACCTTATGATAACATATTATATTAAATGAATGTTATCACTTATCAGTAGACCTACAAACAAATATTATAATGAAGGGGAAAATTTATTTGTTTGCTCACAGTGTAGGTGTTCAACACCTAAATATACCGGGTGTCCAAGAAAATGGCGCAGCTGCTTATATACATTATAGTATAACGGGAATGCATCTTGAAGGATAAAGTATACAGCTGAAATTTCATGACCTGATATAATTTAAAGGGAAGTCTATTAAAATTTTGTTGCTGGTGAAAAAAGTTTTCATGGATTTTTTCATTAACGATTTAATCTATGACGAAATTAAAAAATATGTGAACCTTAAAATGACTTACTTTACCCATTCTAACTGGTTTTATGCGGAATAGTTGAGATAATAATTGAAACTTTAAACTGTTATAACTGCGAAACAGATATGGTTTTTTCAAAAAATATTTTTTTATTAGCATATTAATATTATGTTCTTGCATCCAGGGAAGCAGGTGCGCCATTTTATATGTTTATTTTCCAAATTAGAAAGTTTCATATAAATGTCTTTAATTTATATTACCATAAAATTTGTTGAGTAGTAAGTACAATACAATTTGAAAAAAAAATGTTGTTTTTATTAATAAAAGCTGTTGGCAACATGCAAATATCAGCACGTGCCTGAGAAAATATTTTGTTTTGAAATCACAAACACTGGTTTTGTTTATTTGTATAAATTAAATACTTTTATCTTGTTTGTGGATTGCTACATTGGCCTTGTGGCTTCAAACATGGGCAGAGAAACATGTGAATTCCTAAGTTCAAATTCTAGGTCCAATAATTACAATTTGATAATGACACTTGATTTGAACAGCATTTATGGGACAGAAAGCTCGGAGAATCCTGGATGTACCTGGATGGTAGTTTACTCCTACAACCTACACCTTCTGATATAGATATGAGTTTATTTATTAGTATGACTTGCAAAATATTATTTACATAGATCTATATGACTATGAATAAACAAACAACACACACACACACAGTCTTAACCCTACTGATATATATGTTGTGACTCTAGTATCAAACAAATATAAAATGCAGATTAAAAAAGGTCTATATGTGAAGGTTACAGCATGACATTTCACAGCTGACTAATCACTGACTGCACTATAGTGGTTTTCCACAAATGATAATCTAATTATTATTTACCAAACTACAAATGGAGTATGCATGTATGACTTACTTCATTTTTTTAGCATATGGACGAAAAGATATAGGCCCGGAAGCAAATGAATCTTCAATAACCTCGGAGAAATTTAATGCTGGTTTTTGACTCCTGATGCACAGCTCATGAGAACATTTGACCAGCACATGCATGCAATGTGTGCATATAGCTCCCATAGCCAATGTGCAAAAAACACCTACAAAAACAAATGATCTTATTCACACTAGAATAATAAAATTTATCTCTACAGATGATGGGTGCTGTGAGGATATTTTAGCAAATATTAAACTAATTTGAATCTAATAGGGCTGTCAAGAAGTTATATATGTTTTTATTTTATTTGCCTATTGTAAAAATCTCAAGGCTTGTTTTATGCTTCCATTATTATGTGCCTTTTCTTACAAATATATTATAGACATATAAATATACAAAACATGATTCTGATTAAGAGAAAACCACCAAGAAATGCTTAGACTGTATCTTGGTAAGCTTAACATAAATTAAATATGAATATGGTGCTAGATAAATTGCAATATGCTGATAGATCTTAAATTATTTAAAAATATAATCCACTAAAGTTAATAAAAAATATAAGTGCATAATAAAAACATACTTAGGAATATGAAAAGGGGATTATATTGTACAAAATATGCACACTGGCATTATCTCCAGATCAATATAAGTTACTGAGCAAGCAGAGAATGACATCACCACTATTATGTAGTATTGATTGTAAGAGTTATGAGTTTCTCCAAACTAACACTGCACCCTTTATCTTGTAATAATTGTAAGTATTCTGATTTGCCACATCAAGGTATGACATAAACTTAAATTTATACTTACCAAAAATTAAACCAGCGTTTTTAAATGCATCGGGCATGGCTAAGATGCCAGTACCTATGTTGCCTTTAAGGAGATGTATCATGGTGTCGAAATTTGAGGTCGGATGTTCCAAACATCTTTCTGAAGCTGGATGATAATCGCCTTTAGGCTTTTCGTCAGAGATAACTGTTGGACCAGTCACCAGTTCGACAGTTTGAATCTCTATATAATCAGGAGTATTTGGTCCAGTGAGAAGTGGCTGCTTTTCATCGCTCATATTTTACTTTGTTATCTAAAGCAATAAATGTCTTAACGCATATCAGAATAATGAGTAAAAATTAGAAATACGTATCAACCGCTTCAGAGCTCAGAACATAATATATTACGATAGATAGGATCAGACTCAGAACTAGACAGACGTCAGGCCATATAATGCTCTTTGCGTCAGATACTAACACAGAATGCATAGATATAGTATATACAACAGAACGATATATCGATACGATATCGTTCATTCGTCAACATCGATAGTTTTTATTCGATGCATAGAAGAGGCAAATCTGTTAGGATACTATTGCTTTCGCATAGCCCAAGTGGCGCCCACTTTACAAGTAGTGATCGAACCGAAAAAGCCTCCTCAAATATTATGGAAAACGAATTTTATCCTCGGAGGATATAGTTCAGCGTTGCTAATTTAGCATATTTCATGCATAAACATAGAGAATGGACTAAGCAATTATCCTCACAAAATTGACCACTTTGTAGTAAGAGACAATGCGACTGTGCGGTAGGCATGAGTCCGATATATCAAAACGTAACATATATCGTTATGAATTAAAATATCATATCGTATCGATAAACCAAAGTACATAACCGATATTACATATCCAACCAACTATCGAAAACCAAACCAACTTGAGAACGAAACGCAAATTACAAACACATCGCATCGAAATCCATATTCGCTTCGTCTCTTTTTAACGACGATAATTTAATATTGTATAACAGAGACGAAGCGAATATGGATTTCGATGCGATGTGTTGCGGTTATCGTGTCACTTAACAGTGCACATAGCAAAATAAAATTAAACTTTAAAACAATAAAGTCTATCTTGTTATGGATAACATAGCAAATCGGTATTTTCACTATTGTGTGAAGTTGTGAGATTCGTTGAATTTGAAATTATCTTTAGATTCACAGACATAAGGCGTAGATTTGCGTGTACAGACATACATATTTTGTTTTGGAAACGGTTTGTTTACGTTTTGGACGCCGATTTTGAATTTTGCTATTGCACAGTTTAAATAGTTTGCGTTTATGTTTCGGTTCTTAACTGCGCAATCGGTATTAAATCATGACTACTAATACCGATATCTGAAAACGGTTTTCGATATCGATATGAAAACTCAATATCGGTTATGAATAGGAGTGTTCGCAACGGCTATATATTGAAAACGCGTTACAACGATACGCTACTTTTAAAACGCCTATTATTTTTTACGCTATAATATATTAGTATAATATATCACATCGCTTCGTAGAACGACGCGATTAGATTATCGACACAAAACCCGCCGTGCGCTGTTAAACATTACCTATTTAATATTTATTTCGATGGACCTATTTATTATTATTTTTTGGGTTATAATTATTTTTTAAACAATTCTGTATACAATTTGTACCAGATTATAACCTGTTTTGTGTGTAATAAATAAAAATGAAATAAAATATTTAAATTTATTTACACGAAACTAACTTTTATTTACATTTTTATAATCATCAAATGAACCAACACAGCGATTAATTTCACAGCTCAATTAAAACATATATCGACACCGCAAACTACTTCATGCAAGTCCAACGAAACGAAGTCATACGCAGTGATTATATTCAAAAAATAATCTAACGTGTGCGAAAGAATATATTAGCGCGGAACATAAAAATATTAGTTTGCCTATTATTTTTACTATTCAATTGAATACAGTTCTTATACGGTTTATCTTAGAGCATAATTTGGCATGGGACAAAAATATTATTCAACAAAGTGTTAGTGGACCTTTACTGGGCCGTTGCGTTTCGTCACTTTCGCAGTGTGCGTGTGTATGTGATGGATGTCGTTTGTGTGCCCGTGGCTTATAACGCTAATAACGCTTGCCTGCTGTAATAAATAATAGGCTATATGATTATGTATAAATAATAGGTTATTTTATCGGTTTTATATTCGTTATCTAATATAACGAACACTCCTAGTTATGAAACCGTTTGTCCTCAAAAACGAAAACGCCCATGTCTACTGTGCGGCCAATACCTATTTCTTTTCACTCCAGCAAGTCTGTGACGTAATCCAGTCAAAATTCTAAAAGAAGACAACTGCTGGCCTTTTCGCTTTATCTCTCACATTTTTCTGCCAGTATTCACATAATAACTGAATAGAGAGCGCTCAGTCCATTCTCTACTTAGAGTAATTCTCTATGTCTATGATTTTTTATGCTAGGTTTGGCATATTTTCATGTTGTTACAGCATATTTTTAGGCATGTAAAATAATTACTAAATAAAAGTTTAACCTTTGTGGTTTAACTTTTATTTAGTAATTATTTTACATAAACGATCCATTTCGTTTCATATTTTATTTGTTAAAAAAACTTAGAGCAGGCAACCAAAAGGAGACGGCATTACGTTCGAATCTTGAACAAAAAATTCAGCAATGTCGGTGGGGGGCTTCGTACAACTACAAATAAACATGTGCACACAAATGCAAAATGTAATCACGTCGCTACGCACGCACACTACACCATTTCATACAACACTGGCAAATTTATGCACACAGTTACAAATTTATCTTGTTGTGAAATATATTTACAGTGTCATATATTGACAACTGTGTAAAAACAGTAGAGCGTAGCAATGTCGACACGAGGTATAGATAGCGTTGTCCTTATCTATCGATAGATAAAATAAAACAATTATAATTTATTAAATGTTTTAAGATATTTTTTTATGTGTATCATCTTTTCTATCGCTTTCTTGCAATCTCTGGGTGTGATTTCGTGAAAAGGGACGGAAGTAGAGAGGTATAGTTAAAAATAGTGTAAATTAATATTTCTAATTTAATCGAAATACTGTAAAGATAATAAAGGTAATGAGTACTGAGAAAAATACAAGCCAAATAAGCAAAAATAAAAACTTTATTTTTTAGATTTTTTTTTTAAATAATACGCCTTTAATTTATTTAATCTATACTATTATATAAAGCTGAAGAGTTTGTTTGTTTATTTGAACGGGCTAATCTCAGGAACTACTCGTTCGAATTGAAAAAATCTTTTAGTTTTGGATAGCCCATTTATCGAGGAGCGCTATAGGGTATATAACATCACGCTATCACCAATAGGAGCGGAGCAGCAATGAAAAATGTTGCAAAAACGTGTTAACGGTTAAAGTTACATAACAATCATGTACAACGAAATTATTCCTCTTAAAAAGTTCTAAAAAAAATCCGCGATAGCATATGTCTATCTATTTCGGTTGGCTCACTATAACCTTTTTAATGGTTATCGAATTTGTTCTGAAACAATGTATTATTTGGAAAGGGGTTTTTATAAACATGGTATTAATCCTTATCCAAATAAATACTTTATTCATCACAAGTATTTAATTTTGAACAAAGTTGCCCTTTACGTCATTTGATTTCAATGAATATCTTAGGAGATATTACAGTTTTAAAATATCTCCGCAGCAAAATTAATATTGTTGTTTGTATGTCTGTTTGTTACCTTTTCATGACTAAACGGGTGAACAAATCCTAATGAAATTCAGTAGAGGGATAGATTATATCCTAGGGAAGGACATAGGTATCTTTTGTCTCAAAAAAATATCTTGAAAGGGGTGAAATAGAGGTTAAAAGTTTGTATGGGCAATCCGTAATACTTCAATTTAGGGATCTGAAAATTCATATTTAGGCTTTAGGTAAAAAATAAAGAAATACGTGTTTCAACGTTTTTACCAAATCATCCCTTAAAGGGCGAAGTGAGGAGTTAACTTATGAGGTATTCTTTAAATGTAATCTCAAGCTTCAGGCACAACACTTTTTTTTTACGCGGGGAAAGCATTTTATTACTGCCGTCCGCTTCGGGGGGAAGCGGAATGAGAATAAAACGGTTATGCTGGACTAGCCGGTCTTACGACCCAGCACCCCCTCGCCCGGATGATGGCTATCCGGGCTGCGGCTGGGCCGAGTCCCTACTACTTATGTACACCCAACCGGACACTACCAGCTAAAACCCCGCGGTGGCCTTCTTCGACACTTACGGTGTGATCCCGAGGTATTATAAGGAGTGCTAGAAGTTTAAGTTAGGAGTTGTGCCTGTCTAGCCATCTAGACAGTCACAACACCTGAGATTCAGGACAATCGCTATAGGTGTCTCAGTGCAGAAGACAACTCCTTGCATTGATACTTCTGCTCCCGAAAATAAACTCCACGGGGGCGGAGCCGCGAGCAACAGCTAGTATGGATATGGCAGAGAATTGTTTTAGGTCGGTTCTGGTCTCTTGGTTTCTTATATAAGTAAACTCGTCTTCTTCTGTTTTCCTAATGAAAACACGACCTTGCTTAATCTACACGAATTTGTACTCCTTTTCTTTGACGATCTGGCGAGCCGCTGCGTGTAATTTGTTTTTAGGTGAAAGGTGCTCAACAATGTAAAGCGGCGATTTATTACCTCCAATGCCTATGTGAGCAGCACTGAGCTTGTCGTTTGGATTTGCCTTATTAAAATTTATTGTTTTCGCTAAAATGTATCCCGAAGCCTAGAGGTAGCCAATTTAACAATGATTGAGCGAGGTCTCTTGTCGTCTCTGTTACTTTTTACCACACGAGTGCAATGATGAATGTCGGATTCTTTCAAGTTGCAGGATACCTTAGACAGCTGAGTAATTATAGATAGCAAGTTTTACTGTTTGTGCTCGGGGACACACTCTATCTCAAGATTGTTAGAGCGGTTATGCTGCTCAGCAACCTGAAGCCTGATTTGCAGATCCTGTAACGTATATGTTAACTGAACGTTCTATTTCTTTAGCTCTCCCAGTGTGTCTTGGTATTTGGCGATGGCGGATTTGGTGGTTTCATAGTTTTCATTCAGAAACATACATTATTATCCAAAGCAGTTATTTCCTGTTTTATGAATTGATTTTCGAGATTGAAATTCGGTTCTCACCATCTGCTTAAGTGTTTGGTTAAGCTCCTGTGCTAAAGCCAATTTCATGACATTGAATTCTTCTCTTATTATTTCCCTAGCGTCTTTCTTTGTAATAACTGACGCGGAAGAGTTTAAGCCGGAACTTCTACTAATTGCGCTAGTATCAACAGTGGCTTTTTTCGATGCGTAATATTGTCACTAAAAGGTAGCGAGTCATTATTGTTCCTTGACTTCCCGGGTGAGTCAATGGGACGTAAAGGTGTATTACTGTTATCAGTTTTTGGTTGCTTTGCACATCATCCGTGACACTTCCATTTTTTTTTTGGTCAACACTAATTGTATAGTAGCGTTTTTCAGGTATGTCAGCACATGCAACACAACAATGACGGCCGTTGCAAATTATTTTAAAATGTTGATTACTCACTCGTTTTGAGGTATTCCGATTATACCTCAGCAAATATACCACCGGAAAGTACACAACACGACCTTTCCAATCGTATATAGTTTGTAAGAAAATGGAGTGTTCTGTTATTCCATAAAATTTCAAATTAAATAAGCGGAGCCAAGAAATACAGTGTTACTGGTAACGAATGCGATTAGCAAATGCTGTGAATGAAATTATTGTATGTCATTGAGAGCGATTATCGCCTGTTTTGGTGTGGTAGCCGGCTAACGGCTATCTATTATGAAGAGTATTTAAAAAGGGCTTGAGATCTCGACATGAATACAGGGTGTCCCAAAAGTCGACGTCAAGCCGGAACCGGGTGAAAAGGCAAGTCATACCGGTTAACAAAAAAAATTAAAAAAATCTAAGTTGCTTGTTTTTAAAATTATAGGCATGGCTCGCGTTTTTTGTAAGTATAATCCTAACTTTGCGCATTTGTGTGATCTTACGTAAGAACTATTAAGACCCCCTCCCACCCCTTGTAAGAAAAAATAAGACATGACCGACTCCCCCCCTACATCATCTTACGTAATAAATGAATGGCGCCAAAATTCATACCTAAATATTTTTTAAATATACCGGATACAATTTTAGGATCACTTTTTTGACAAAAACTTTATTCTGGTTTTGTCATATTTTGTGACATTCCTAGTGTGTTAGAACTATTTACATTAAAAGTATGTGTTTAGAAGACAGTCCAGATGGATTAGTAATTTTATCGATAACCTTTATAAGTTTATCTACAACACTATTTGAGTCTTGCATAAACGACAGTGTTACCACATAAACCACCCAAAATGCTACACTGGCATAAAGTTTATGAAATTGTAAACTTAGTCGATATGTCAACTCTCCTAATATTTTTAAATTATAAATTAAGAAGCATAAATAAAGTAATCCTACTAATATTATAAATGCGTATGTTTGGATGGATGCATGGTTGTTTGATATCCAATCACGCTACAACGGCTGGACGGATCTACTGAAAATTTGGCACAGAGATAGATTATAGTCTGGAAAAGCACATAGGCTACTTTTTATCCCGGAGAAATGTACAGTTCCCATGGGATAGTTTAGTTTTTCACAGAGCAAAGGATCGACATGATTTTTTGCATAGTGGCAGTTTAGGGATCAGAAAATGACAAAGACCACTTTTAAATCGAAAAAATGCACGCTTCTTATGGGATAGCAAAATATAGAAGGTTAAAATGCTCCAAGACCTACACGCGGGCGGAGCCGCGGGCAACATTAGTTAAAAATGAATATTAAAAAAACAACTTGCGTTTAAGATATTGAATGCAAATAAATTTTGCACTACTGTGGCTAAAAGTTTAACATGGCAACATTTATTACCCGATGATAATTTTTAGAGATTATAGATAATATAGATTATAGAGTCATACGGGGTAAGCGCTCAATGGCGTCTCCAGTGTTAAATACTCTAAGTAAAAAAACAATTGATGTATGGAAAACATCGGTGTATTTTTCGATCGAATGCATCGCAAAGAGGCAATGTTATATCGATATAGTATAAAATACATCGATGTTATATCGATATATAATAAAATACATCGATGTTTTCCATACATCGATTGTTTTTATAAGAAATTAGATATGAAGCTACATTGATCGTTTGTTTCATTGTTAAACGTTTATTTAATAATTATTTTATATGCTTTATACTAAACAACAAAATAATTTGCTGACTAACTAAAAATATGCCAAATATAGCATAAAATATATTAAATTTGCATTTTTAAAGTTTTTGTTACAGCTTGACGCTTGGCTAACATGGGAGTCATTCAGCCATTGGGATGGAAGGGGGACTGTCACTTGTTTGACAGTTGATACTTCAGACGTAATTATAATTTATACGAAAGTAAATTCAATGAAGGAAGTAATTAAATCAAAGACAAAACTAGTTCAATAGGTGTTCAACTTAGGTTTCAATTACAACTCGTTATAAAACATTTGTAGCAGGTGGATAGCATCGCTTTCGCATAAGTACCACTTTGAGCGTAGTAATCGAACCGAATAGACAAAGTCCTCATCACCATCTATGGAAAATGAATTAAATCTTCCTCATCAAAAATGGAAATCGAATGTTTTCCTCGGAGGATAAAGTTCGTTTTCCATAGATAGCGAAGCGGGCTTTGTCTTATCGGTTCGATTACTACTCGCAAAGTGACCAAGCAATGGTATCCTAGCAGGTTTCCCTCTTCGATGCATTGAATGAAATCATCGATGTCTCGAAGTTGACGAATTAGCGATATAACCAGATTGATTGTATGTATCGATACTTTACATCGAGTGTTTTTAATAGATCGATGTATATCGTCCATTACTACTGACTAGTGACCAAACTAGTGTCTAGTGACTACTAAAATGTTGTTCGCCAACAATGTTATGTATGATGATTTCAACTGTTGCCGAAACGTTGAACAACGGAAGTGAGCAACGCAATGTACCAATGCCGAACAATAAGCAATTATCATCGATAACGACCGATCTACCGTTGCTAAATGTAACACTTTTATATATTTCAATGTTAATTTAATGTACTGCAATAACTACTTAGGGAAACGGTATCGAATAGAAAGTATCGATACTGTACTCATGAGTAGTATCGAAAAAAAGTGTCGTACTCGAGTAAGTATCGATAGCTCAAAGTATCGATACCCCAAAGTATCGACACATTTTCTGGGGCCTAATCAACGAGAAAGGAAGAGTCTGCCGTGCTACCATTGTAACTGCCGACATGATACGGCTCAACACACCCTTGTGGAGTGTCCAGCCTGGGACGAAGAGCGCAGCGCTCTCAGAACAGCTGTCAATTCTTTAAATTAAGCCGTCGCGTCGCTTGCAATAGGTTTAGGGCCGTCTCGATATACTAGTGTATCGAAAAACTGAGCCTCGGCCGGGCTTCTTGGACTCACCGGCGAGTCCTACGTCTAAGTAACTTCATAGTACCGCCATGGGATCATTTGGATCTCCCAAAACATGTTTATGGTGACGACAGAGGGAGAAATTTCTAAGGTTTATTCGATACGATACCAGTCAAAAAGTAGGTATCGAGTACAAGTATCGAATACAAAGTATCGAGTACAAAATTATCGGTATCGAAACGCAAAGTACTCGATACCACAAAGTATCGATACTTTTTCCGTGTCCCTATAACTACTACAAGTACATTTTAACGGTAGGCAGTTGCTGTGCCATGGCATTGCAGAAGTTTATGGGCGGCGCACGGTGGTCCCGTTCGAGAAAACATCGGACATAGGGAATTTAAAAAATTAATTAGTAATTTTATAAAACTGAATATGCCGATCGATTCGTATATGAAATAATAACAAAAATGATTTTTGCGTTTTTTAAGATTGGACTTATAGTTTATGAGTAAATCGAATAAAACTGATTTTCTTGTATGGAAAGCCACATAAAAATATAAATAACTCATCATTTTCGTTCTGAAACTTTTACAGTAGTAATTTGTCATTATATGCCACATTTTCTTCAAAGATACATAACTTAAGAATACATACTCTATTTTGGAATTTTCTCACTTTACATGTACGGAAATAGCAAATAACTCAAAAATCAACAAAAATGAAATATTTCAAGTAATATTGATGACCACTGTAGGCGCAAACATAAAACTCGTGTCCTCACCTACCTATTTAGTGATTAAAAGGTACTATCTGGTAAAAATTATCCGTCTATTTTAGGAGTAACTCGAATAAAACTAGTTTTATTGTATGGAAAGCTACATAAAAATAGCAATAACTTCAATTATTATTAGTGAATTTGAAACCCATTTAAGTCCTACAAAATCCATTTAATATTGATCTAGACCCGACTTTTTAAAATTTATCTACTTTTCATCATATCTCAAAAAGTAGCAACATGTATCTTTGAAGAAAATATGGCAAATAATGACAAGTTACTACTGTAAAAGTTTCAGAACGAAAATGACGAGTTATTCCTATTTTTATATAGCTTTCCATACAATAAAACTAGTTTTATTCGAGTTACTCCTAAAATAGACGGATAATTTTTACCAGATAGTACCTTTTAATCACTAAATAGGTAGGTGAGGACACGAGTTTTATGTTTGCGCCTACAGTGGTCATCAATATTACTTGAAATATTTCATTTTTGTTGATTTTTGAGTTATTTGGTATTTCCGTACATGTAAAGTGAGAAAATTCCAAAATAGAGTATGTATTCTTAGTTGAATTATTATTAGTAAATTTAAAACCCATTTAAGTCCCATAAAATCCACTTAATATTGATCTAGACCCGACTTTTTAAAATTTATCTACTTTTCATCATATCTCAAAAAGTGCAAAAAAGTAGCACCATGTATCTTTGAAGAAAATGTGGCAAATAATGACAAGTTACTACTGTAAAAGTTTCAGAACGAAAATGACGAGTTATTCATATTTTTATGTGGCTTTCCATACAAGAAAATCAGTTTAATTCGATTTACTCATAAATTATAAGTCCAATCTTTAAAAACGCAATTATCATTTTAATTACTATTTTATAAACGAATCGATCAGCATATTCAGTTTTATAAAATTACGACTTTATTTTTTTAAATTCCCTATGTCCGATTTTTTTCTCGAACGGGACCACCGTGCGGCGGTGACTACTTACCATCAGGTGGCCTGTCGGCTAGTCTGCCTATCCAGGCACTAAAAAAAAATTTTTGGTGCGAAATCGATTCTATTACCCTGAAAGCATATTTCTCGATACGTGCCTATTTAATTAACATGACAGAATTCTGTGATCTGTCACACACAATCTTGAACAGAATCTATGGATCGTTCATATTTATTTTTAACATAAAATTGTATATATGTAGGTATTTTTCCTCGAAAATTATGTAAATGTAGGTTTTCTGTGTTTTCTTATTAGAACTTGGAAGCACACTGACGATCTGTATTAGGACTTAATATACATTTATCAGTTATGGGTAATGCTGGAAGTAATCAGCCAAAAGAATGGCATAAAGATACTGCAGCAAAAACTCAAGACCATGGCCCATCTTCACCTGCAAAAGAGGGAGAGGCGTTTACTTTCGACAAGAAGATTGACGACGATCGAAATGTTCGCGACGATGACAACATAGAAGATGGTGCTCCATATTACACAAAAGCCGTTCCTGAGCGTGATGTCGAGTACACTGGCCCTCGAGAAAGGTCAAACACCTTAACAGAAGGAAGTAAAATAGTCGATGATGTTAAAGTTTTACCAACTGTTTTTAAATGGGAAGGTGGAGGGAAACAGGTAAGACTGTTTGTTGATATCATAAAAGTACTATGCCCATCTGCATTAAAAATTCTAAGTGATAGTTTACCCAAGAAATTCATAAGGAAAGACTATAGCAAATGTCGTTTTCTATTTATACATTTTTATTTATTTTCCTTTCCCTAAAACTTATACAACGAACATACTAACATGATGAACATACTATTCAAATAAAAATGGGCCAATTGGCCCAGCCATTCTCAAGTGCTGCACTTACTTAAAATCTGCGTTACATTGTTATTTACATAGATTATTAGTTAGATATGCTTACTTCGACAGTGAAGCTAAACACTATGAGGAACATGTATACCTGACAATACTTTATATATATTTTGGCAGTATGATAAATAAACTAGTATTAGGCAATTGTGGATTCAGGCCTAAAGCCTCTGTGCCCAGCACTCGGATAGTATAACAATGAGCTAATGTAATAATTGTTATTAAATATATTTTGCACAATCATAGTTGTTGTTTACATAAACATAACAGGGAACCATTTACAATGCATAACCTAATATAAACATAATAAATTCAATTTGCAGGTGTACATCAGTGGAACTTTCACAGATTGGAAAACAATTCCAATGGTGAAATCACACGGAGATTTTGTGACTATAATTGATTTGCCTGAAGGTGAACATCAGTATAAATATTTTGTTGACGGAGAATGGCGACATGATCCAACAGTTGTAAGAAGTTTTCTGCTAATTGCATACATTTGTCCCATATATTAACGATTTCTACTTATCAATATAAGTAGAAAACTATACTACTCTGATATAAAACTAATTTTGTGTATTTTTTGCATGCTTTATTTTAACTTTATAGTCCCAACGTTTCAAAAGCTTTACAACCTTCAAAGTACCAGGGGCACTGATGAACTAGGATGTGACCATAAAGGCTGTGAAGCTTTTGAAACATTGAGAATAAAAATGAAAAATAAATCATGATTTGAAATGCAAAATAAGTTTTATTTCAATGTGTATTATTTGCATAAACATAAATAAATTCCATTAAATATAACACTGTAAAACTAGATATAGAATGCTTCTAAAGGTCATAAATTTGGCTCAGATATTCTTGTCAACATTGTATATGCAGGAAAGTCATGGGAGTTACAGTTTGTGAAGCAAAGTAGATTTAGATTCCAGCTTGTCCGTTTTCACAGCACAGTATTATTTTAACAACCATCAACCATTTTTGCTACCACAGTAGTCAAAAAAGAGCTGAATATTGTAGTGGCAGATGTGTTGTCAAACAAGTTGAAGAACATGTAATTTTTCTTTAGTTATTGTAAAAACAACTAAAAAACAACATGTTTTCTAAGAATAAATTACTAATATATTGGCCATCATATGCTGTGCCTTTAGAAATTCTCATTGTAACATAATAGTTACACATCACAATAATTTATATTATGTATAGTAAATGTTATTTAATTGCAAATTAAGTAATTATCTTATGTATTTCTATATTTTTCAGAAAGTTGTAGATAATGGGGTAGGCTCCAAAAATAATTTAGTAACTGTAAAAATGTCAGACTTTGAAGTATTCCAAGCCCTTGCAAAGGATAGTGAAGGTATACATAGCAGTGCACAAACTGAATATTCACAGGTAAATAATATTTTTTAGTATACTAAAAGTAGTATAGTAAACTAAAAAAATACAGCAAATTATTTTTCTAATGGTAACCCATAGATTACCGACAATGCCAGAGAAAACATAAGTATATTATATAAGTGATATTAAGGACAATTAATTATGTTTCTGTCTGTGACAATCTCACAAATCATATTAATTATAATAGGAGTTCTGCCGCTTCCCCACAGTTTTCAGTAAACAGTGTAACCTCATGAAGTGATAATATATCCTATACTGTTCTTATAACTGTATTCTAATTAAATGATGTAATTTAGTTAAAATTAGAATTGACTAAATAATAACTTAACATAAATAGTCATGACCCCACATTAAGTCAAACCTGTATTGTGGGTATCAAGAACTATGAGGAACTATGATGTCATCACCCAAATATTTGTAGAACACAAACATTTGTCTTTTGTAAAAGTGATATTCAATGATCCTATTTACAAAATATGATTTGACTTTATACTAAGGCATGTGGCATACTTGGTTTTCATATGGTTTTAATAATATATATTTCTTTTTGTATGTTTCGGTTATAAATATTAAATTGAGGAATTCTTTTCTTTCTAAAGTAGTTTAATAATTGCTGGTGGTATATGGTGGTAGGATATTCATATCCACTTGGATAGCAACCACCATACACAGGCTGGCAACCCGCCATAGTGGCACAAGCAAGTATGTCGTGTTCCGGGATCAGCCAGTCTACATCCGGTTTTTGTCAGGGGTCTAGAGTTGAGATACGATGTTGCGGCCTTCTGAGTATTCTGACACTAGACCCTTGATCACTTCTTCCTCTTCTTGCCCATGGCGTAGTGTGAAGAAGCAGGCCGGCATGTTTGTGTTGAGTAGCGGGGGATACTTGTCTCTCGCTACTCGATAATCTAATCGTACTGCACTGCGCTTACCATCAGGTGCAGTGTGGTCACGTTCCAGGATAAAAAAAGAATACAAAAATTACATTAGATTATACTTTTGTTTTCAGGAAATTCCACAATCGAAACCTTGGGAGAAGGTGTCTGGACCACCTATATTACCGCCACATTTATTACAAGTGATATTAAATAAGGACACTCCACTCTCCGTAAGTGAACTAAAGACACACATTAATCTGCCATTTTATTTTTATAGTCACAAAGTACCTACTTGAAATTATGTGCGTCCATATAGTGACTATTATGTATTATCAGCTGGATAATGCAACTCATCTCGTGCATTACATCTGAGGTGGGGTTATGAAGAATTCATCTATGACAAGATGGTACTGCGTATGGTGATGCCACTATAGACGCAGAAATAACGTAAAAAAGTTAATAAGGCAGACATTTGAAAGACGAAGATCAAGATACTTCGGACGCGAGGCATTGAGTTTGATCTCATAAAAGTATTAATTTCATCACTAGTGAGAGTTTTCATTGCATTAATCCATATATTTATATATAAAAAAAATATTCTACCTATGTTCGTTATAGTCTTTGAAACCACTCAACCGATTTCAATGAAATTTTGTGTATTTGGGTTTGGGTCCGATAGGTGGCGCTGTTGTCGAGATCTGATTTTTTGTTTCAACGAAACTTTGGTACACAGAGAATGCGGTTTATGACAGGACAACGTCTGCCCGGGATCACTAGTTACACTATAATTATAAAGGAGATCCGCAGGTTTCCTATGTAAACTTGGCTAAGTGGTGAACACAAATGGGGTATGGTTTTTAACAACAAGGATATGACACACTTTAACTACGATAAAGTATTTTTGAACCAGGTCATACGGTTTCGAAGTTTTATCAACTTAACAAAAATTGAAAGAATATTGGTTATCAATATTAGTTTAATTTGCAAATCGACACAATATTTACAAAAGCTATAGCAACCCCACGATCATTTACAATAAAAAATAGTAGAAATATTATTGTGTTATAGTTATATTTCTTCTAAATCTGATTGCATCGTTGATGAAATTAAACATGTAGGATGAAATAAAAATGAGAAATAAAGTCTAAAAAATACAAATGATTATTTGGTTACTAAGAATATCTTGTCCATGCTATTCCAAATCTGCAGATCTCCTTTAGTCAACGTAATAAATGCTAAAACCCTGTTTTTTTCAGTGTGAACCAACCTTACTTCCGGAACCGAACCACGTTATGTTGAATCATCTGTACGCGTTATCGATCAAGGACGGCGTCATGGTGCTGTCGGCGACACATAGATACAGGAAGAAGTATGTCACCACTCTATTGTATAAACCAATATAATGTTTGTGATGGTAGTGACAGTAATTTTATTTTAGCGCTACTTTAGGCCTCAATGGAATATGCGAATATAGAAAGGCAATTAATTTGTTCAATAAAAATGCCAGTTAGGCATGAATCAAATATTGTTCTTAATTAACATATTCTTTGTATTAAAAAATAAACGTACACCGATAAAAATATGGCGAGAGATACTTGACTTAATGCTTATCATTTTCCTAAACTGTAATTTATTAGACAATATTTGTAACGTCTACTGACGTTTACTTATTTATTTAATTTAACTTAGGTTTTTGAAATAGGTGACTATACAAATATAAATATTGAATGATTAATCTAATCTTAAATTCTGCGTGATCTGCGACAATACAGCTGCATAAAGTATTATTGCTACACTGACTTGACTGCGGCCTAATGTAAGTAATGTTAACTGGTCTTTGGCTCGTAACACACTAGTGTGTTTTCCGCAACCTCGTAGCGAAGACGAACGCTTATGCGGCGGTACAAGGCGCGTAAAATGTAGCGTCGGCTAAAACACAACACTAGCTCAACCTGAGTTTTTCTCACGTATACTCGTTAGCGATAACGCCGAGTTTAATATGAGAAAATATAGGTACAGCATCTCTAGCGGTTACGTGAGAAACTACATTTGTTACAATAAGAACGAAACATTCTACATAACATACATAAAAAACAACATCGCAACGCTAGCGACTTCCGTTTACCTTTTTTTTATCCTGGCACGGCAAAGTGACCACACTGCACCTGATGGTAAGCGCAGTGCGGTCTAATTAGAGTATCGAGTAGCGAGAGAGGATCTATTCCCCGCTACTCAACACAATCATGCCGGCCTGGTTCTTCACACTACGCTATGGGCAAGAAGGGGAAGAAGCGGTCGAGAGTCTATTGTCAGAGTACTCAGAAGGCCGCGAAACGGCCAAATATCGTACCCCAACTCTAGACCCCCGACAATAACCGGATGTACACTGGCTGATCCCGGAACGCGACACACTTGCTTGTGCCACTATGGCGGATTTTACACCCTATGTACGGTGGTCGCTATCCGGGCGGATATGAATATCCTACCACCAGCACACCAGTTACCTATCGTAACTTTTTGACTCATGGTTGAGCTTGATTGGAGGTCGCAACCGTGTACAGATTTTTACCGCGTCTGACATATGGCGCCGCATTCTAGTATAGATTTTTTAAACTCAACTTTGGTGTGTGCGGGCCGCTTAGAAGTGTTTATATCTCGGTAGAAACGGTCGAAACTCGCTTAGGCTGGTAAGACCTCCCTAGTCAATGTCAATTTATATTGTCCGATTTATAATTTCCGTGCAACGGTATCGAATGCATCAAATAAGTACATGATCCAGTGGCGGGCTAAGTCTGTCAAGGCATGGTCGTCGTGACTAAATGTCCCCCGGTCTACTTCAAACTTCAGGTGTGTAATATGATCTGGTAGTAGGGGCCTCCAAACCTAGAGAAGTTCTTGAATTCAGGTTGTCCTACAGTTAGATAGGTTTGCAGGTGCACCGAATATAAGGCTTCTTGTGGTAACGCCGCCACAATAAAATTTCGGTGCTATGATAATCAAATGGAATTATATTACATATTAATTGAATGACGAATAGAATACAATATTTTTAACGGACACGAAAAACCATTGAAAACGCTGCATCTAATGCCTGAAATCTCCGCTCTGACTTATTCGCTACTCGATGTTTCCTTTTTAGTTGACGATAAAGACCTGCCCAAAAACTCGACCGTAATCCTTTTATAATATACTAGCTGTTGCTCGCGGCTCCGCCCGCGTGGAGGTCATGTTTGAGACAAACAGTATACACTACAAAATACCAATTTTCATGCATTTAACTGCAAAAATGACAGATTTTCATACAAACTTTCTTCCCCTATTTTACCCCCTTCGGGGTGGAATTTCCAAAAATCCTGAAATATATATATTTTTTATTTTTGACTAAAAGGCCTAATACAAATTTTCATAAACTTAACTTCAAAAATGACGGATTTTCATACAAACTATCATCCCCTATTTTACCCCCTTAGGGGTGGTATTTCCTTAAACCATTCCTTAGTGGATGCCTACGTCATAAAAGGTACCTACTGTCAAAATTTCAAGTCTCTAACCCCAGCCGTTTTGGCTGTGCGTTGATCGATCAGTCAGTCAGTCAGTTTCTTCTTTTATATATACAGAAATATCTACCCTATCTATTTGGAAAAATCTAGGCCAACTTTAATTTTATGACTTGATAAGAGATGGTGATGTTATAAGTTTACATAGTATTAGTGGGCGTATCAGTATGTAGTTATGTTAGGTCTTAAAAGCCGTGAATCATTAATTTAAGTTTTCTAAATTTTATTATACGCATTGTATAAATATAACTGGCCGTGATGGAAACTATAATTATTTTCCTCAGCAACTTCAAACTATTTATACACGGTTGTCGATAAATAAAATATATTAGAATTCTACTCAGAATGTGTATTGTTAATTTATCAATTACCTTATTATAATAATTGTAATATTCTTTAGACAAATCGTTACAAGTAAACTTACACTCGTATTTATAACCGAGAAAAACATTTTACTTGAGTAAAAGTAATTACAGCAATGATTATATTTTACAGTTAAGAATTCTTAACTAAGTAGGAATCGTTTGACGTAAGATTGCTATGCAAAGCATTAGCAGCGATGTCCGATGCTTGAGTAACGAAATGACTTAAGTAATTGCTTGAGACAAAGTAATGTCTTGTTTATAAATACGAGTATAAGGATCGTATTATTAGAACCGACTCAAGTACGCAGTAATTAAAACAAACATTTAGCAAGTCTTTTATCAAACTAATGATTGTTTACATATGCATTCCCGAACTAGTCAAAGTTGCAAATTATCTACCTTCCACGGTTCGCCGAATGTGTCCGGTCCCCGCATTTAATGGGTGGTAAGCCTATCGCCATATTAAGTACCTACAAATTCCAATGCTGAGCACCTCATCTATGATTTTTCGAATCGAACACTGAAACACAAAAATGTCTGACCAGTAGCTCAACCATGTCTTTGTCAGAGATACGATAGGTAGACGAAGTCGCTAGCATAGCAGCGTTGTTTTTATGTATGGAATGTTTCGATCTTAAAACCAGTCATGACACATAGGCTCACCGGCGCGCCGTGAGCGGCGGTGCGGAGTTGCGTTCAAATACTGGCCAGTTTCGCCATTCTTACATGCTATTTTGAACTTTAATGTTATGGAAATAAAAATGATTTTGGCTTGTATTTTACTCCCTATTTTTTTTTAAATATCCTTACTAGACACGAGTGATTAATTATACTACTGATTTTATTTTCTCATGTAACCCCCGGAGACGCTGTTCTTTTTGACATATAAATATTTTACGTTGTCGCTAGCGATTATACGTGAGAAACTAACGGTTGAGCTACTAGTATTCAAAGTCAGAGCCTCACCGGTTTCTCAGTTTAAGTTCGGTTGTATTAAGTTTGTAATTAGCGTAAGTAAAATAATATGTTGCTTACCCTTGTGATAGCTAAGCAGTGCTTAATAATGATTCTAAAATGGAAATAAAAGCCTTATTTATACATTCGTTTTTTCTTTATTCCATCTTATACATTTCACAGCTCTTAACACAGCGTTTGGCATACATTTATTTTTAAAGTAAGAACTTAAAAATACTTAGAGCATTGATGCCATGCATTGCTGGTCATCAAAGTTTCATTGCATTGTATTTTCGGTGTAGATAAACATAAATAGGATTTAGTAGAAAAAAGTGGGTATTTATTTGACAACATTATTTGTGATCACAAAAAAACACAAGGATAATGAAAACTGGTTGGCGTACAGTCAGCAACAAAAGTTGTACAACATTAGTGTTGCCAACTCCAAATTTGAAAAACAAGGATTTGAAGTTGGACAAACCAGGACAATTCAGTTAAAAACAGAACGCGTCTTTGTTTAAAAACATGAACAAGAATTCACATTTTAAGAAAGTTCACCGAATTTTGTGCTACGAGCATATTCAGCTAATTTTGTTTCTATGACGTTCACCGATATTTGTATATCTTAGGTGCTAACCGGCTCATGTTGCGAGACATAGAGAAATTTCAGTCAGCCCATGCTGTTCTATTATCTGCCAGTTTAAGGCGAAGCTTTTCAAACGCATATTTTTTCAATTAGAGCGTACCTACTATGTAAGAGTTAACCTAAGTGTAATATAAAGAAAAGACTATATTTCCTAAATTCCACACTGAGGAAGTGAAATTCAATAAATAAATTTACTCTGGCGAGGTGAAAGTGCTAAGCATACGCAAACTGTTAAAACTCATAACAGCATTTTTTATTTGATAAAAAATGTAATTGGTAATTTGCCCAAAATATAGAAATACTAGATGTTGCTCGCGGCTCCGCCCGCGTGGAGGTTATTTTTGTAAGAAAAGGTGTACAATCCAGAAACCTGTAAATTCATCAGTGTTTCTCTACAATATTATGCATGTATCATACATATAAACCTTCCTCTTGAATCACTCTATCTATTAAAAAAAAAACGCTTAAAATCCGTTGCGTAGTTTTGAAGATTGAAGCATACATAGGGACGGGCAGCGACAGCGACTTTGTTTTATACTATGTTAAGAAGATGAATAATATAACTTTTAGTATCACTGTCCCGGTTAGGGCCAACATTCGCCAAGGGTTTTAACCAAATATAAATAATTAAATAACACCCAACAACATACATACACAGCCGTGACCCCACAGTAAGATACAAATTCTATTTATTTTGTCGTTCGTATCGAGAATTATGAGATATTTTTTCTCACAACATCCAAGACAACCCAATTGATTATAACAGAAAATGAGATTACCTAATAATGAGATTTTCCAGCTTGTCTATTTTAAGCACCATATTATATATTTGATATTATATGTATTATAAACATTTTCTATTGCTGATGTTCTAGGGCTAATGATACAATGGACTTAGAACATTGTTAATTTTTTTTTCATATTTACCTACCAAAATAAATAGAGAAATAAATAAGAGTACGAGGTTTTTAACGTAATATAACAGTAAATTTTAAATCTGGACACTAAGGTGGCCCGAATTCTGCGATCCAAAGTGATCTGCAGGGATACTGTTCACTCGATTCCAATTTAAAATTGGGATTGGGTTCGAAAACTGTACAATTGGCACTCTTGAACGCAACACCAGCGCACGATTTAACTGAATACGGCGGAATTTTTAGTAACTAATTGAAAATAGACACTTCAACCAATAACAAACTAGATTGTATCAAGAGTGCCAATATCTTCTAGACTGGAATAGTTTCGAGATTGGAATTGATTTCAAGATAAGGCCAGTAGACGATCTGTTCATCCCAGCGAGCATGTGCGGTCAGACAATGTAAAATGTGTGATGGGAGTACGTTCTATCGGATTTGTAATTATTATAGTCATTAACAAAATTGATTCCTCGATAGTCGAGAAATCTAATAGCCATGGAGGTACTTACACGAAATTCATCAATCCTTTTTATTGCTGGGCAGGCTGTTTTGTTGGTAAAATTATAGTACCCTTTTTCCAAATGAAGATTAATAATCTATAACATAGTCAATTATCATAAAGTTATCAACGATTGCAAAAAAGCTGGGTTTTGTGTAGGTTTATTTCAAAGTAAATCTATGTTCCAGATATAAGGCATTATAATCAATATGAATTCAATTATTGTGAATGTAGAACTTATGCTAGAATACGGAGTAGGTTCCTTTATAAATATCGAGTAGTTAAACAGTTTGTTATTCTGCACTATCTGCATATCAAATTGACAATATTTCTAGACAATCGATCATATATGCATTGCTTGTTATCACCAACTAAATGACTTATTCAATCTATTCAAATTTACAGTTACGTCCATTGACTTATATTCTATAGACACGAACTGTCGAAAAAATAAAGATGTTCCGAAACCCTTGTCCGCCCACTAATGCCATCTATCATTTTACTAAGAACTATTTGGAAGTTATAACTCCCGTCACTGTCTCTCGAACGGGACTTTCCGCGCGCTAAAACAGGACAAACTATATAATGCATTTATAATGTTGTGAAATATAGACTTCCCATATTCAGAATTGAAATTAATTAATATTTATTGATATTACGTTCTAAACGTTATGTTATTTACCTTATATACTATGAACAGTTTCACTGTAAATCAATTTAAGGCAGATTTGTTCGGGAATGTCGCTACAAATAACTAAAATTAACTGGTGTGCATTCGTAAGTGGCATGAAGCATACTAACGTCGGTGTGGAGTATACACCTCAACTCGGTGGATCATAATGTTTGTTCCGGTCGCAGCATCTAGTACGTAGTACATATAGATCGCTGATTACGTCTCATTTTTATGGTCGGTATTGTTTAGTATAGACAGTGAGTTTTTAGTTCACTGACCAATAGCAATTGACCACGCTTGTTTATTAGCAAAAATGATATAAAGAAAAAAATGCAAATTACTTTGCTTTACCCCTATTGTTATGGGTAAAAATAATTGAATATATATAATGAAAATTTTGATATGTTCATTTATACAATTAAAATAAACTAAAATTGGTACAATATTTCGTGAACATACAATGTAATGTATTTTTAGATAGAATTTGCAGATACTGTAAAGAATGGTTTATGAATGATTTAATATAATATGTTGAGTTTTTTTTATTAGTATATGTACATGTACCTACTCATAATGTGGTTCGAATTAAAATATTGGGTAAAATGTCTGTTTACACTGTGTGCAAGTTCTATTGATAAAATATAAAATACTTTATTCTGTTAGTCTTAAAACTTTGGAATAACATCTTAATTTACTGAAGGTTTTATCACTTGTCGACATAAGAAATGTTTTCGTAAATATGATTTTATTTCTGTTTCTTGCAATACTATTAAGAAGTTATCAGTCACAAGAATGAATTCATTACACATTTATAGAGATTCATTTATTATTGATAACTAATTTAACATTACATTACGTTTCTCATACCACTTGTTTTAGGAGCCTTTGCACATATGGTTTATGCGAACAAGCGACGCGCGAGGTTGAGAAAGGTGCGATATTAGCGTAGGTATGCAAATGGTATATCATTGTACCGTCGCGTAATATCAGCGAGTAGACCGCACATTAAAAAACGCAATATGCAAAGTATTGCAAAGGCTTCTAATTGCCTCGTATATGTTCAAATTTCTTAGGTAACTATGTACTTTATATAAGTTTTGTGACATTTATGTTAACAATCTTTGGCAAAAAACGTCCAATTGCGACCAGGACTCGCTTCTTGAGTATTCACTACTATGTTTTACAAAATTTGTGTATTTTTTCTTTATTATAACTTCAATACGCAGTATCCATATATTCAGCCTAGCTGATTTTGGCCACACCGATTATTCTGTAACTTTATTAAAAGTAGTATGGCCAATTAAATTTTTGTACTAAACGCACGGGCGCATTAAACACACGCTGGCTAGATTATCATTTACTTAATTGTAAAATATGTTAGGATGTGTTATGTGTGTGACCTTAATAATTTTTTTCTTCTTGACATGTCTGAGAATTCTTATACGTCAGGCCAGCGTGGTGGACTAAGGCCTAACTCCTCTCACTAGTAGACGAGGCCCGTGCCCAGCAGTGGGACAATGTTCAATACATATACAGGGCTAGTATTATTATTATTTGACATGTCACGTTGTTTTAGACAAAGACATAGTAATTATAAAATAATAATTAATATGATTTTCTCCTTCACTTCATAAAAAGGAAGTCGCTTGTGCTAAGTTTCAGGATTAGGTACCTATAGGTTTATTAAGTACAGTAAGTTTTGATGATAAATAATTTAGTGGAAATAGCGCTTTAAGACTATTTCTCATGCCAGTCTTGATTTGAACGCCAACAGCTCCAAACAAAGACCCGGGTGAAGCTGATGTTTCGGGTGCCCGATACGCTGCGTTTTTTTAGGAAAGTCGAAAATGTGGCTAAGCCCGAACCAACTGAATAAGGTATGCATAACTCTCAAAAGTACAAAATGAATTTCTTACGCACATAAGCTATTCAGTAATACTGTATCTTAACATATTTCACTATAAAATAATTGATTAAATTATTAAAAGGTAAAATTGAGATTTAAACTTATATACATTAATTCTTCTAAGATGAACCAGACCTAAGTCAAAAATGAGTTGATCACAATAAATTTTAAACAACATGCTAATAGATTATTTTATTACATGGTCTGCTTTAGAATCCAGGGTCTGCAGTCTCGACATACGTTACGCTCGGTTATCATCCGATTGCGGTCGATATGAGATAATGAACTCATCATAACAGTGTTTGATTCGATTGTCTCGATATTTTAAAATACAGACTATTAACGGTATCTAACGCATTGGCAATCAATATATCAATTACGGTGGATGTCTTTGCTTTCTTTGATGAGTTTGTTATGTCATACCGACCGCAGTCGGTTGATAACCGAGCGTAACGTACATAATATATGTCGAAACTGCAGCCACAGACCGTTATGGTTTTTAATAAGTCTATTAAAAAAAACTAAAATTACTTTTCTGTGGAAACATCTATAAGAGGAACTTTATCTTTGGAATCTTTTGTATTCAAAGGAATATTATTTACAGGGTTTTTGAAGTACATAGCTACTGCAACACTGACTAGTAAAATAGATAACACTGTGAACCATG
The DNA here is from genome assembly GCA_905220505.1 of Laothoe populi. Lineage (NCBI taxonomy): Eukaryota > Metazoa > Arthropoda > Insecta > Lepidoptera > Sphingidae > Laothoe > Laothoe populi. Next base: position 11,264,099 of record HG992155.1, on the reverse strand, counting down.
TTATTAATATGTTGAATAAGAGATAACATACCACAGCAGTTATTATCAATTCCAACGCACTAGCATAGGTTTTTAGAATGGAATTTAAATTCTTTAAAAAAAAGCTTGTTACTATACCAACTATAGCGCTGTTTATTGTGATCAAAATGACGAAGGTATCAGCTAATGAGCTGAAGTCGTCAAATATTGTAGCTACTTCACCCTTAAACAAAAGTATAAAGAAATTGCATACGACAGAATCAAGGTACATAAATACGTTTTGTAAAAATATATCCACATTTGAACCTTTTGTTTTTAGTAAATATTCGTTATATGTCCCCGCTAGACATGAACAGAAGTTCTGGAAATTAATAGACAAAAAATATATATTGAATACTTGAGATAACACATCGGAATCCTTTTTTGATTGGACAGATGCTGCATCGAAATTTTTTATCACACATCCTAAAGTTAAAATGCCTAATGACATCCACTGCAAACATGTCAGCTTTTTCTTGAACAGGAACTGCGAACAATATTGATAAGATACATTGGCCGAAATAATAGTTGGTTTGAATAATCTAATACATTTATTAACTGTACCTACTGTCTGGCATAAACATAAAAATATATTTATTGGTACACTAATCAATAGGCTAGTACAATCAGATTGTCTTATTAATAACATGGCGGTAAATGCTAAGATCGAATAGGACAACCTATTAAAAATTATCTAGTTTGCGGAAGATACCCACAAACTCTCGCATATTTTCGTTCTATACTAATTGTGAAACTGGGAATGTGTTCTTCATATAATCAGAACTATCCATGTAAGCAGCAGCGATAGCCTAGTTGGTTGCGGTACGGACAGTCAAGACGAAAGTCGTATGTTCGAACCCCAAAAGGTATACACCTCTGACTTTTCTAAAGTTACGTGTGTGTTCATTGTTAATTATGGCTAGCTTTAACGGTGAAGGAAAAACATCGTGAGGAAACCTGCATACCCGACCGAATTGTCATAAGAATTCTTATCTTCGAAGGTATGTGAAGTCTACCAACCCGCATTAGGCCAGCGTGGTGGACTAAGGCCTAGCCCCTAGGCCCGTGCCCAGCAGTGGGCAATATTTAATACAGGGCTAGTATTATTATTATATTATAATTCATACTGTTGAGAACATTTAATTTAATTTTTAGTCTTTATAGTTTTTGTTTTGTATTTATTTATGTATACGTCTGAAGGACTAGTATCCATGGACATGAATGAATTTAAAAAAAAATATATATATATATATGTTCCGTATATTATGTTAGCACAAGCCTAAATCTATCATTCCATATCTTTTCTAATGTTTAAAATCATGTTGTCTGTCACATAATTCACCGGAACGTATACAATGCAGAAAGGTGCTGCCACCTATAACTTAACACACTCTCTTCCATTTTTGAACGTCGTAACGTACGATCTAGCGAGTGCGCGCGCGCTGCTAAAATCTAGAAAATTGACTTTCTTTGGAAATACGAGATTGGTATTCGTGTCTGGTGCAAACCCGAAGATAGCGAGACAGGCAACCAGCAACCTATATCGCCACCACGGGGTACCCCAGAAGACCGGCGGTTCTGCTGTATCAGGTGAGTGGCAGACAAAATCATACAGTCCACTTAAAATCACAAAATCAAAGCGGGTTACGACCAACAGGTCGATTTCCCCAACATATTTTGGACCTTCGAACCGTATGTTCAAGGTATTGTAAGGTTTGTGCTAGCATAGTACTTATTTCTGTCCAAAAAAGTAGTTTTCATTTTGCTAATCGACGGAATCCACCCTCGATTATAAAATTATATCAATTCCATTTTCCTAGGCTTAGCGTATATGTTTTTCGACAATACCAATGCGTACTGTTTTTTCGAACTGTATTAATTCATTTTACGAATGAATTACTAGGCAAAATAGCGAATTTTACAATTTCATTTTTTTTTTTCTCCCAACTTGTGGGTACATCGTTCGGCCTACGCCACACCGCTAGCGCTCGAGTCGAACATTACCTTTAAAACAAGTTTGCGGAAACTAAGGCACGCGTTCCACAGACAGCTACGATTCATTTATAATATTTTACAATACAAAATTACATACATCATATTTAAATTTAGAAATAGTCTATGTATTACGTACTAGACACAACTTAGTATTACTGTATATTTATTCATTTGCCGTATTTTCGTACGACAACATATTTAATATAACATAACGTGTTACATTAAACTATTTTAACGCTGTTAGTGTACTGCATACCTAACACATATTTCTTATACCTACCTGACACATAATAAAATCATTATGGAGTTAGAACAATTAATATTTGAACGTAATATTTCAATGAATAGCATTCAACGTATGGCTGATTGTTCTTCATCGAATGAAGCCGAATTTCGTGTTCGTACGAAGGAACTTAACAATGTCAAAAAACAATTTTTCCTCGTACAGGGTAAAATCGAAAAAATATTAGCTAAGATTGGAGAATTCAAACCAGAAGAACAATTGGATATACGTAATAATTTTGACAACTTATATTACACAGTACAGATCACAGCTGATCAATTAAAATCTATCGAACGTAGACAAAGTATAGCTAGCGTAAAACCGACTACATGTTGCCATGGTCAAGGTCATTCGAGAGATCAGTTACCTATACTTACATTACCTACTTTCCACGGTGAGTTGACCGATTGGAATGCATTTTATGATTTGTACTTGTCATTAGTTCATAACAATGAACAGTTATCAAATGTAGAACGTTTCAGATATTTACTTCTGTCCTTACGGGGCGAACCTTATAACTTAATTAAATCACTTCCCATCACTGGGGATAATTATGAGAATGCTTTACAAGTATTGTTAGATCGTTATCAAAATAACAGAATTATTGCATCTAAACACTTAGATAAAATCCTTGATGTTGACCCAGTCATTGATAAAAATTACGAAAAGAGTCTGAGTAATATTTTAATGGTTTACAAAGAAAATATAACCGCTTTAAAGTCTTTCGACTTACCGGTCACCGAATGGAGTTTTATTTTATTAAATATTTTACTACGTAAAATTACACCTACTCTTCGAAAACGTTTTGAACTATCGCTGAAGTCATCTAGTGATATTCCGTGTGTAAATAAGCTGGTTGAGTTCTTAAATAAAGAATTAGTGGCAACTGAGTCGATGTATATCGCCCCTGTGGCTGCGTCGCGCTCCTTTGTCTCGGGCACCGAACCTGCGGTTCGCCACGCTCACTCCGCCGCGTCGCCGCGCCATCCGGACGGCTCGAGCCGCCGAGCCATCGCGCGCTCGCATTCAGACGCACACCACCACACTACATCTATACGTAACTTCGACGTGCCGTTTAAACGTAAGAGTGATTCGCGCTCGATGAGTATTCATGCTGCAACTTCAAATCCCTCCGGTATTAACTATATTATTAAATGTCATTATTGTAAACAAAATTCACATCCATTAAATAAATGTATTAACTTTAATAAATTAACTTTATCCGAGAAGAAATATTTTATAGAACAAAATAAAATTTGCAACAATTGTTTATTTACTGGTCATGAAATTAAGGATTGTAAATCGCGACACAACTGCCGTGTGTGTTCGCAGCGTCATCATACGTCGATACATGAAGATGTATCTTCCAACGTAATACTGACTACCGAATGTAACTTTAATTCCCCTGAGCCAGCCTCAGTAGCGGAACAATCTTCTTCGCCCAAATCATTACGTGATTTTTCTGGGTACAAAGATAATAATTGTACGGTTCTACTTACAACCGCGCTTGTTAACATCTGTTCGACTGATGCTAGTTCGTACACGCCTCGCCCTGTGCGTGCTTTAGTTGACCAAGGCTCTCAGGCTACTCTTATAGCGGAGTCATGCGTCCAACGACTAGGGTTGAGACGATATCATGCTAAAACCAGCATGACTATCACTGGCATAGGCGACAAAAACGAGCAGCCGCGTGGATACGTTTTGTGTGAAGTTACGCCTCACAACAAACCGGAACCTAAATTATTTATCGAAGCTCTTATCTTACCAAAGTTAACGAGCTATTTACCACAAATTCCAACCTTTTTCGAGGACATTCCTCATCTTAAAAGGCTTACTTTAGCGGATCCAGAATTACGTTCTGCGCGTCCCGTCGAACTTCTGTTAGGATCAGATTATACCGATCTGATATTGTTACACGATAATATCAAAGGCCCACAGGGTACACCTGTGGCTATTAATAGTATTTTTGGTTACTTACTTAACGGTAAAATTTCTCATTCATTGCCAGCACAAGTCTGCATGAATGTTAGTACATATCAACTTGATATGCAATTACAAAATTTTTGGGAACTTGAATCAGTACCTGATATCAAGCCTCTAACCAAAGAAGAATCTCTTTGTGAGTCGATTTTCGTCAACACTCACAAACGTGATATCTGCGGAAAATACATCGTTTCCCTTCCATTTAAGGAACATGTACTTCCTCTCGGTGATTCACGCCAAATCGCTCTCAATCGCTTGTACAAGCTTGAACAAAGGCTTACTCGCGATCCTTCTCTGCGAGAAGAATATTCAAAATGTCTTCGTGAATACGAGACATTAGGTCACATGGAACCTGTCAATAAGCACACGGTTTCCAACAATATTCCCTTTTACATTCCTCACCATTGTGTGATCAAAAAGTGTTCTGCCACGACAAAGGTCAGAGTAGTCTTTGATGCCTCATGCAAAACTACTAATGGTCGATCACTTAACGATAATTTACTTATTGGTCAAAAATTGCACCAAGACATTAATGAAGTTCTTTTAAAGTTTCGGCTACACAAGATAGTCTTTACAGCGGATATAAAAATGATGTATCGCTTTATTCAAATACGTCCTGAGGACCGGGATTTCCAACGGATTCTTTGGAGATACTCTCCTAAAGATCCTGTCCAGGAGTACCGACTTTGTACTGTGACTTTCGGCGTGGCTTCAGCGCCATTTTTAGCACTTCGTACACTTCGTCAATTAGCAATTGATGAAGCTAACTCTTTTCCACTTGCCTCGCAAGTGTTGCTGAATGAAGTTTTTGTCGACGACGTCGTATCAGGCGCTAACACTCTGGAAGACGCTCTCGTTAAGCAGCGTGAGCTCACTGCTATTTGCAAAGCGGGATCCTTTGAACTCCGCAAATGGACAAGCAACTGTCCTGCCTTTTTATCTTGTATTAGCAGTGACATCTCAAATCCAGATGATGAAGCTCTGATTATTTCCGCTCTCGACACTGACACCACAGTTAAAGTTTTGGGCCTCAAATGGGATCCCAAATCAGATTCCTTTTCATATCGGGTAGCAACTCCTCCAACAAGATGCACAAAACGCATTATGCTTTCAGAAATTTCAAAGATTTATGATCCACTTGGCTTCCTTAGCCCAATTATATTGTTTGCTAAACATTTAATTCAACTCTTATGGATCTCTGGTACGGATTGGGATGAAGCACCCCCGAAAGGTATATGTGACCTTTGGTTGAATTTCATATCGGAACTTTCACTTCTTGAATGCATATCATTACCACGTCACGTTATTCCCAATCCCATGAGTAACATACAAATACACGGTTTTGCTGACGCATCTGAGAAGGCATATGCTGCCTGCGTATATTTACGTGTCATCGATACTAAAGGCACTGCGCAAGTTTGTCTTCTTCTTGCAAAGACGAAAATTGCGCCCTTGAAACGTATAACACTCCCACGATTGGAGTTATGTGGAGCTTTGCTTTTATCAAAGCTTATACAAAAAATACTTTTAACCTACAAAAACATTCTGTCTAGCGACAATGTTTATGCATGGAGTGACTCTTCTGTCACACTTGCATGGTTACGCTCATCCTCACATGAATGGCGCACTTTTGTGTCCAATCGTGTGACGGAGACGACTAGCCGCGTGCCAGCCGCTCACTGGCGTCACGTGCGTTCCGAGGACAACCCCGCGGATCCAGCATCCCGAGGTGTGCTTCCATCTAAACTAGACAAGGCGTTATGGTTTAATGGGCCCATCTGGCTCAAGCTGTCTCAAACTGATTGGCCCTTGTCAAAAGTTGATTTACACACTAACGAAGAAAGACGTCAGCATGTTCTTATATCTAAACAAGTAATCCCGGACTTACAATTTCTTGAGCGATTTTCGTCGCTACCAAAATTATTGCGAGTTATTTCTTTGATATATCGTTTTTATCATAATTGCCGTAAGACACAATTTTATTCATATCGGCATATTACAGTTTCCGAAACTAAATTAGCTCTAACTCGAGTTATCCGACTCGTACAGCTAGATCAATTCGCTGAAGATATTTCACGACTTAAAGATAATGATATATGTACAAACAGGCTTCAAAGACTTAAACCGTTTCTAGACGACGCCGGACTTCTTAGGGTCGGCGGCAGGATACAACGTGCTCAAATATCGTACGATGCCAAGCATCAAATTATTTTACCTAAAAAACATTTATTTTCAAATTTACTTATCGATTATTTTCATAAATTATATTTACACGTTGGTCCGCAGACGTTACAATTTTTATTAGCCCAGACGTATTGGATTATTTCTGCCCGCGATGCAGTCCGTATGCGTACACGTCGCTGCGTGCGATGCTTTCGCGTGCGACCGTCAGCTCCGCAGCCACCCATGGCTTCTCTCCCTGCTGCAAGAGTAAGCGCTCTTAGGCCATTCTTACACGTAGGCGTAGACTTTGCTGGGCATTTCAATCTCAAATCAAGTAAATTTCGTAACGCGAAAATCTACAAATCTTACGTATGTGTCTTTGTATGCATGTCAACAAAGGCAATATATCTCGAATTAGTTCCAGATTTATCGACGGATTCATTTCTTAACGCTTTACGCCGTTTTGTTTCCCGACGCGGACTCTGTAGTGATATTTATTCTGACTGCGGTCGTAACTTCGTAGGATGTCATAACTATCTTAAAGATTTGCAAACATTCTTGCAAAACTCTGCTAACCAAACTCAAATTAATGAAAGATTAACTGATCTATCAATAACTTGGCATTTTAACCCACCATATGCAAGCCATTTCGGTGGTATATTCGAAGCAGCTGTCAAAAGCATGAAAACACATCTTTATAGAGTCATAGGGCAACTTACTTTAACTTATGATGAATTCAACACACTTCTAACTCAAATAGAAGCCATACTAAATTCGAGACCACTTTGTACACAGAGTAATGATCCTACCGATCCATTACCTCTTACACCAGGACATTTCTTAGTCGGGCAACCATTGACTTCTTTACCTGAAATCGATCTTAGTACTGATTCTACCAGTCATCTAGTACGATGGCAAATCATTCAACAAGCTGTACAACATTTTTGGAAACGCTGGAGTGTTGAATACCTTCATCAACTTCAGCAAAGAAGTAAATGGTTTGACGACACTACGAAGACACCCCTCAAAGTGGGTTCCGTAGTTGTGTTAGTTGATAACACATTACCTCCACTACAGTGGCGCTTGGCTCGTGTGCATCAACTCCACCCGGGCGCTGACGGTGTTACTCGTGTTGTAACAGTACGCATTGGTGATACAATTACAAAACGACCTGTAGTGAAGGTCTGTCCTCTTCCTATCGACTAGCTACACATATCTATTTTCATTTTCGTAGCTCTATGTTAGTTAAGTATCTTTAGTTTTCTTTTAAAATAGATTATTTTAAGGTCGGCGGCATGTTCCGTATATTATGTTAGCACAAGCCTAAATCTATCATTCCATATCTTTTCTAATGTTTAAAATCATGTTGTCTGTCACATAATTCACCGGAACGTATACAATGCAGAAAGGTGCTGCCACCTATAACTTAACACACTCTCTTCCATTTTTGAACGTCGTAACGTACGATCTAGCGAGTGCGCGCGCGCTGCTAAAATCTAGAAAATTGACTTTCTTTGGAAATACGAGATTGGTATTCGTGTCTGGTGCAAACCCGAAGATAGCGAGACAGGCAACCAGCAACCTATATCGCCACCACGGGGTACCCCAGAAGACCGGCGGTTCTGCTGTATCAGGTGAGTGGCAGACAAAATCATACAGTCCACTTAAAATCACAAAATCAAAGCGGGTTACGACCAACAGGTCGATTTCCCCAACAATATATATATATATATATATATATATATCCATATATGTATAAAAAATTTGGTTCCTTAAAGATCTTATACTTTACTGTTGATATAAAAACACTGAAACTTACCTGAAAAAGTAATGCTGTCAGCACCACTCTAAATTGTAGAAGAATGTAGTATGATGTTGGGTCATAATGGGATAAATTTATAAACGCCAAGTTGTTGTAAAAACAATACAACAAGGAAGGTACGCCATACAGCAATAACAATTTGTAATTCAATACAATTGCTTTAAAGATATGTGGTTTATTCCTGCAACATTGGGAAAGTTAGTAACTTATCACTTAGATATAATATATGAGTTAGATAGAGAGACAACCTCCGTGGCGCAAAGGGCGAGTAGCCGGCTGGCGTACGAGAACCCGTGGGTTCGATCTACCGAAATAAATATTTAACATACACAAAAAAACGAATTTGCATGCTTAAAGACCGTAGTCGTAATAGGGTAGGTAGGGAAAGACCGTAGTCGTAATAGGGTAGGTAGGGACAGTAAGTGAAAACCTTATAGAATTTTGTTTTTTATAATAGATTTTAGTCTGAAAATGTCGAAAAAAACTAATTTGTTAATTTATATGTGACTATTTAATATTTTCAAGAAACAAATATACAAAAATAAAGCATTTTGTTTTTCACGTGACATGAAACACCCATCAGTCATGTATGACGTATGGGGCATTTCACGTGAAGCGGACAACGAAAAAAAAGTGAGGTTCTGAAATTCGTTCATATTAGACATACTTATATTTCTGGGTCATATGAACGTGTACACATAATATTTTTTTATTTTAGGTTTAGTTGTTAAGATATGGGATTCTAAAGATTTCATCTGATTGAGGGAAGGGTTTTTTGGAATTTTATTTTCATATTGAAGTAAATTATAATAAAATAATAAATGCAGTAGTTTTTATAGAAAACTTACTGTTCTTTTTGATTTTGGACTCGGATTCTAAATTTGAATTTTTTTTCTAGTTATAAACCGGAAGTAAATATTTCAATCGTTTTTTTAATAACTTGGACCGTTTTAATTTTATTTATTTTTCTGCAAAATAAAGCTATATGTTTATAAATTGTGCCATAAAAATTGCAGAATGGGTTTGGAATTAGTTTAGGAAATAAATCAATTTGAGTACGTACATGTCACACTGGACGCTTGCTCAAGTTAGCTAGTTTTTACAAAAAATGGCATACTTCATAGTAAAACTGCTGCGACGTCACGTGTTTATGCATAAAGAAAAATATTCTGAACTAGTTTTACACTTGATACCCATAAATTATTAATAATGATTTACAACTAAACGAAAAAAAAACTGTCTCAAAAGAAAAATATTTAAATATTTATTTTTTCCAAATTTACTATGCCAATCAACACTGGTCCGTTTTATAACCATGTCACATGTAGATCTAACAAAACCGTGGTACGGTTTTCTCCCTGGAATAGAAAAAATCTTTGGCAATTTTGTTTAAGATAAATTAAAAAATATATAATTTATTTTTCTTTTGATACAAAATTGTTTCATTTAGTTGTAAATCATTTTTAATGATACAGATTAACTGGTAATACAACGTACATACTGTTAGAGTGTTCTTATTACTCGATTGTCATTCTAATTTTGTAAAAATTATCTACTAAAAGCAATAAGTGTGGACACTCGCTCTGCGCGTAGTAACAATTTACAAACGAGCCGGTCACACAGCACGAGTTGTTAATTATAAATGTTTTCGTGCAAGATCTCCGTATACAAACTTGTTGGAGAAGTTTTCCCTTACATCACTTAAAGCGAGAAGAATGTTCTTGGATCAAATGATGTTGTACAACATCTGTCAAAACAAATTTGATTGTATTAGCCTTAATAACGAGATATCCTACGCAGTTCCTTCACAAGCGCCACGTACATGTAACAAATACTATCGAAACTTATTTTTTCCAAAATTCTGTCGAACTAATGCCGGCGAACTTGCACCTTTAGGTCGGCTGATAAGATCGTACAATGATTATTTTACCGAACTTGATTTATTCGTACTACCACCTCGAAAGTACAAAAAACTAGTTACAGAGATATCCACTGAGCTAGATTAACTGAGTTGTATTAAAAGTAGTCTTTCGTGAGTATTATTGTATAAAATAATGAAAAATGGAATAATATAAATATAAGTAAAAAAGTTAAAATTAGCCTATAATTGTTTTTTCGTTTTGATTGCATTGACTTTTTTCTTTGTATATTGTATAGTTAATTTGGGGACAATGGTGTGGGTAGTACAATAATGTATAAATATGTAATAAGACTTTTAGTTAAGATATATTGTACTGCTGTTTGTTGTTCCAAATAAAGAGAAAAAAAAGAGTTACAGACCCCCTTCCCCCTCCCCGCAATTGCACCGACGTGTCGGTTCAAGTCGTGCGCGCGCGCCGGTCATTCAAAACTTGTTTATTATTTCCGAACTCCGAAGATTTTTTCTCCAACCACGATTACAAACACCAGTAACTATTCCGGGGACAAAACCGTACCACGGTTTTGTTAGATCTACAGGTGACATGGTTATAAAACGGACCAGTGTTGATTGGCATAGTAAATTTGGAAAAAATAAATATTTAAATATTTTTCTTTTGAGACAGTTTTTTTTTCGTTTAGTTGTAAATCATTATTAATAATTTATGGGTATCAGGGTGTAAAACTAGTTCAGAATATTTGTCTTTATGCATAAACACGTGACGTCGCAGCAGTTTTACTATGAAGTATGCCATTTTTTGTAAAAACTAGCTAACTTGAGCAAGCGTCCAGTGTGACATGTACGTACTCAAATTGATTTATTTCCTAAAATAATTCCAAACCCATTCTGCAATTTTTATGGCACAATTTATAAACATGTAGCTTTATTTTGCAGAAAAATAAATAAAATTAAAACGGTCCAAGTTATTAAAAAAAACGATTGAAATATTTACTTCCGGTTTATAACTAGAAAAAAAATTCAAATTTAGAATCCGAGTCCAAAATCAAAAAGAACAGTAAGTTTTCTATAAAAACTACTGCATTTATTATTTTATTATAATTTACTTCAATATGAAAATAAAATTCCAAAAAACCCTTCCCTCAATCAGATGAAATCTTTAGAATCCCATATCTTAACAACTAAACCTAAAATAAAAAAAATATTATGTGTACACGTTCATATGACCTAGAAGTATAAGTACAGTGTAAACTCCATGTAACGTCACTCTATTTAACGACAAACTCTCTTAAGCGTCGAAATCAATTGGCTTTGGTTGGTTTAGCTTGTTTTTCATACAATGTTTCACTCTATATAGCATTACACCCACTCTCAATAACGACAACAATTAAGTTGCTAAAATTAGTAAAAACTGCGCAGCTGTGTACGATCTATTGTCGCTTTATTATCCTAGCCCGCAATAAACTCGACTGTCGGCATCATGCATACCGAACTTTCTAAGAAATTCATTCTTTTGTTTACAAATTGGGATTGCTTGCACGTGTAGACTGTTATTGACCATGATTCATAACTAGGAGTCATGGATTATCTATACCTTATCATATTCTTAGTTGCTCACAAACTTGCAAACTGTAAACATGGCTACTAAAAGAAAATCACTGTGTATTGACGAAAAAGTTTTACTGATACGCGCAATAGAAACGGGAGAGAAGATAAGTGATGTTGGCAAACGCTTTGGATTTAGTCGCTCTACCGTGTCCACAATATGGAAAAATAAAGAAAAAATCCTCCACGCTGCGGGCGAGGGAAAATCTTCCAAAAAATTAAAGAAACCTATATACGAAGATTTGGATAAAGCTGTACTATCATGGTTTCATCGACAGCGCCAGAATAATATGCCTATCTCGGGGCCGCTCGTGAAAGCTAAGGCGGAGAATTTTGCTGCTGAACTTGGTTTAACTTCTTTCAAAGCATCAGAAGGATGGCTCGGAAAATTCAAGCAGCGTCATCATATCAACTATGGTAAAATAAGTGGGGAAGCACGAAGTGTTGATACAAATGTGACTCATGATTGGATTAACAGAGTACTTTGTACCAATTCTACGAGTGATGAGGTGGAAACAGAATCTGAGTTTGAAAGCGACGACGACCTTCCATTAACTGAGTGGATTCAACAATTCAACATGGCAGGAAATACGGTAAATCTTCAAACCTACATTGAAGTGGACGACCGCCTGCTTACAACGGCTTCACTCACAGACGAAGAAATTTTGGATTCAGTGAGAAAAACTGAGGATCAAGAACAAGGTGATGAAGAAGATGAGACGGATGAGCCTGAGCTTCCGCCGAGCATTAAAGAAGCTCTGGAAGCAGCAAAATTATTGGAAAAATATTTCCTTTATAACCAAGATGCCTCAGTATTGCTAGATATTAATAAAATAACTAAAAAAATACAACAAAATTACTGGTGCAGCAAAAGACGTCAGACAAAAATAACAGACTATACTCAATAGCGTTCAAATAACATTCTTTTTTATGCACATAACTACTAACAATAGTCAGAAATAAACTTTTTATTTTTCTAATTCTGATGTTTCTTCTCTCCATTTAACGACAACTCTCTATAACGCCATAAAATGCACAGTCCCTTCAGTGTCGCTATATAGAGTTTACACTGTATGTCTAATATGAACGAATTTCAGAACCTCACTTTTTTTTCGTTGTCCGCTTCACGTGAAATGCCCCGTATATGTCATCTAAAAGTTCCATTATACTTCTTTGTGAATGTGTAATGTTTACTAAACTTCTTAATTTCATCTTATCAGTAAAGAGAGATGGAATGCAGTCTTCAGAATAAGCATAATATGGAGGAACTAAATTATGATCAAAATCATGAAGCCAGAGGTCTGCGATAATAGATGACTGTTGGAAAACTTACATAGAATGTTGCCAAAATTTCTTAATTTGTTTCTAAATCAGTGAAGAAGGAGAGCAAGCTATTCGCAGAATTTTGATGAGAACCGAGCATAACAACAGATCTGAACTGAATACACCTGTAGATTTAGTGTATTGATTCTCAAAATATGCCCATTGTTACTTAACTAAATGACATGATTTTTTTCTATATTCCTTCAAACAAAGCCTGCATTAAGACTGCTGTCTCCAGGAAACGACGTAGCAGACGAGCTGGCTAAAAGAGGGTTGGACCAGCCGGTAATTGGTCCTGGTCCAACATTACCATTGCCCTTTAACCAGATAAGGTCATGGCTTTAGGCTTCGCCACAGAACATTGAAACAACAATCCGATCAATGGGCAAGTATGAGCACATGCAGAAAATCCCGGGAGGTGGTGCCACACCTGGATATTCGCTTAACTAAGCGTCTGCTGTCACTGGACAGAGCTTCCCTACGTATAATCATAGGCACTGTCACTGGACACTGCCCACTTCACAAACATCTGTATGTTCTAGGTATGACTGACAGTCGCCAATGCAGGGGATGATTGTCAGTCGATGAAACAGCTTCCCACGTCATCCTGGACTGCAAAGGAGTAGCTACACAACGAGCTGAAATCCTCGACACACCGAGGTCGCTCTGAGAAGCCTGTGGAGACACCAGGAGGATCCTGCGCTTCTGGTCGGAGCTAGGTTGGCTAAACTACTAGCCGGCACATATACACACGGATAGAGAGAGGAGCCCACAACCAATACCAATACCAAAGACGGCTGTACTGTGTCTGGTATGGTGATAGGATTGCCCCCTGTCACATTTTGGGACCGTAATAAATTCGGTGAAAAGTGGGCATACTCATTACATCTCTACCTACCACTTTGGGGATTACAGGCATGAGTGTATATGTATGTATTTCTTAAAATTAGTATAATCTAGGGTCTTGCTTGCCATACCATTTGAATTTATTTCGGTACAACCTGTATTTAGTGCGTTAATAACATTTATATATAAATAAAGTTAGAAAATGTAATAAGTTTCACTTACTCCCTCCTATATGAATATAATATTCCTGATATAATGAGTTTAAGTAGTTCCGATAAGAAAACCACAAGTGTGGTGTTGTAATCATATCCACCATTCTCAGTTTTTGATGCAGTTATAAATACACCTGAAATGAAAAATAAATATAATTTTATTGGCAACACAAGCCCGCTGCAATAGTTAGCATTAAAACTGCTGATATTGAATTAAACAGTACTCTATTGAAGGGGATAGAAAGAAGATATTACATATCTTAAGATGACTCATAGATTTTATACAATTTCATTCAAAAATAACTACCCTGTGGGTGGGGCCACTGGCAACAGCTAGTGTCTTATAATTCCCTGTTAAATGTTAGCTTGCCACTCTAATCAGAACACATCAGTACTCACTGTTCTTTGTCAGCATAAATAGACAGCTGGAACCTAGCCAGGTACTCTAGCGTAGAAGATACCACTTGTAAATATTTTATATTTGTATACACATATAATTGCATTTTATTATTCTGATTAAAAACTCTTTCATACATTAAAACCTTGTCTGCAATCGCTTTGTCAATAGTTATACTAATTATTTAAATACCGAGTTTTGAAATATTCAAATAATTTTTTTAATACAACTATTATCCTTTTTAACCATAGCAGTTTAGAGAAAATAACTAATAAAGGAAAACTCTTGGTATACATTTCTATATTAAAACCTACAAGGCAAGCTCTTACCATTAAAAACTTCGTACAGTTATTACCAATTTATTTATATTTTACTGTCACAAAAAATTTACAGCTAAGAAACTATTACAATTAGAAGTAGGTATCTATTTACAAAATTAATTTAATGATGTACATACCTTGGAATACGAATAATATAATATATAAAGCAAAAATTATAAAACCTTCTTTATTGGGAAATAAACTGTAACATTGTTTCATTTTCTCTTATTTAGAATCACTACTAATTTATGAATGAAACTTTTGATAACACATATTAATGTCTATTTATTAGTAGGTATTCCAAGGAAACAATAAATTGGCTATACTCTGATTTTTAAAATGACATTTGGTGGGTTGCCACGTTATCGTAAAGTAACAATAGAGTTGTATCCTGAGTTATCAAGTATTTCGATAGATAATCGGAACATTGTGATTCATTTTCTTTTACAACAAATTGTTTTAAGTATTCGTTTGAATTTGCGTTGATCAGTTAATAAAAAACTGGACTTTTTAAAGTTATATTGCGTTAAGAGCGTAAAGAATACTCGTACAACCAATCGCGAGTGAAGAAGGAAGACGAATGACGCACAAAATGGCGGATGCCTACTTAATAACATGAGTTATATTAATTTTATACTGTTATATAAAAAATTAATAACACTAACAGTAAAATTAAATCGAGAGGTCATGTCACAACAGAACGATGAATCATTCATAATCAGCCATACTACCCATAGTGTCTCCGCTTGCAACAAGAAAAGGTCGAACGCAGCTGTCATTTTAGTCTACCTAATTAACAATACTAAAATATGTTAGCTGTCATATTGACTATTTATATTCTTTAATGCTCTTTTTTATTTTATTTATTCTTAGCCATGGCTTTAATGCTCTTTGGACGCAGGGCTGCCAGAAGCATCAACATATTTTATACAACCATCATCATACAAAATCATCATTATACAAAAAATAAAATCATTATCCAATCACCTTAACAATCAACTCCTAAAAAAATCTCAGCCTTGCCTGTCGTTCTTTTTTCGAAAAGTCTTCTTCTCTCCTGTGTTTTTAAAAAGGCCGAAGCCATGTGGAAAGTTTTCTTTACACTTTAATTTTTGTATCCAATTATTATTACACAAGGCAATCTGCTATACATACTGTATACATTAGTTAACAAAATTATACATATTTTGTATCTAATTATACAATCTGGCAGCCCTGTTTGGACCTTTCCATTGAGGAGAGTAATACATAGGGATGTGAAAAATAATCAATTTTTAGATTTATCGATTATATTTTCATAATAATGCATTTTTAAGTATATTACGAATTAATTAATTTAATAGAATGATCGTTTTTTTTTTAAATATCGATATTATTTCTTATTAAAATCGATTTTTCAAAAAGCTATTTTTATGTAAAATAGAAAAATATTTTTTTATAATCGACTTTTTCATATAATGTCACATCCCTAGTAAATATACTGGGAAGTGGGAACTAGACTAGGAATTGGCAAAAGATAGATAGATAAATCAAAACATCGATATTTTCCGGAAATGAAAAATTATAATATATTTTAAATCTCGAAATATTCATATTTATATCCGAGTATCAAATTTGATATTTTTTAACAGCTCTGTACATACATAGTGCGTTTAATATGCTAAGCTTCCTCTGTATAGTCCGAAAGGCTTGCTTCGGCTGTCTACTTAGCTGTGCCGGATAATAGAAGCAGGTTGATGGGAGACAAAGAGGGCGTGCTGCTTATGACCATATCTGACGAATATTTTATAATATCTATCTATTGTTGTATTTTTTTACATCCAGGATTTTACTTAATTAATAATATCTATAGCAGCGATAGCCTAGTTGGTTGTGGTACGGACTGTCAAGACGAAAGTCGTATGTTCGAAACCCAAGTGGAACACATCTCACTTTTCTAAAGTTATGTGTGTATTAAATATTAATTATCGCTTGCTTTATCGGTGAAGGAAAACATCGTGAGGAAACCTGCATATCTGAGAATTCTTATACGAATTTCGAAGTTATGTGAAGTCTACCAACCCGCATTAGGCCAGCGTGGTAGACTAAGGCCTAACCCCTCTCATTAGTAGAGGAGGCCCGTGCCCAGCAGTGGGACATACAGGGCTTGTATTATTTATGTATTATAATAATATTTAAATAATCCGTATTTTATTAAGTATAAATATATTTTGCCACAAATGTTGAGTACGATTTAACATTTTCGACTAGAATGAAAATAAAATAAAACGATAAGTATAAATAATAATATCTTTTGGTTGTCGTTTTATTGTATTGTTGGGACAACAAAAAATGGTAATTTATATAATCGATTTACTAAAAATTCATTGTTATAACTAAGAATATCGATTAATATGAAAATCTATTATTTTTGTACATCCCTACTTTATGAGTTGTGCTTATGTCAAGCTTGATATGGATCATAAATGAATTCGCTTATGTATTTTTTAAAATGCGTATAGTGCAATATTATAATCGTTATTAAGTGTTTGCTTGGTACTAATAAGTCTTAAAGTACGAATTATATTAACTGTGTTTCAAATTAGCTACCTACGCAATTTGATATTTTACTTAGAGCTGAATAAAACAAAACCCATGGCTGCGGAAGAAGAAGACACTACATGGTAAATATGAATACTTTTTATTGTATACAAAAAACATTGATGATAGATGATTTATTTAAGCAAATATACATGAAGTTGCACATTCATTGCAATGAAGTGGGATATGGGTAAGTCACCGATAATAATCATAAAAAAAATTACTAAAATATCAAGATACATAATATAGTAAGTTTCTGAAACACACCAACACCTTCAACAACACAAGTTACAACACCTTTGAAGGTTGTTGGAAAAATAAAAATATTTACATACATATACTCACCCCTAGAATCCCCAAAGCGATAGGCACTTTTCGCCGAATTTATTACGGTCCCATAATGTGATAGGGGCAATCCTATACCTGGCATAATTCCAGACTCTGGGCTGATACTGAGTATTTCTAAATAGAAAAACCTATTATCAGTCTATCCAACACGGGGATGGAACCTGAGACCTCAGCACAATAATCATAATGCATGCATCACTGAGATAGTACTTCTGATACTAAAGCACTTAACGTATCATAAAAACAAAATTGACACCAAACCTAGAAAGATTGAAGCTGAATTAAATAGATTTCAGGAGTATGTATATACATGCAATATGTCAGTGTTTACCAGGATTGAGAATGTTCTTAGGGTTTAACAAGATAAGTTTATTTTGTGATGATTATCAGATTATTACCTTTTAACAATTTTAAGTAATTTAATTTAATTTAATTTATTTTATAATGTTTCATAGCTCTAGTTTTAATTTGATCATTGTACTGTTTGGTGACATGTGCATAATACGATTTTCTTGATGTCAAACATGGTTTATTTTCAAAGCATATACAATAATTGGCGTTATCCGCATATGTGGATTGATCGTATTATTACGTACCAATTTTGGTAATTGTGAAAATAAATATTCACAATTACCAAAAACATATAGTCCATATCTAAAATTTACCTACTGAGCAGTGATAATGTTGTTACAGTAGTTTAGAGACTATACAACACGTAACTGAAAGTTGATTGCACAAACCAATGATTAGCATTGCCTCATCGCCATCATTAAGTTGTAGTCATCAAATATAATTTTTATTTATTACTTATTTTTCAGGTTGATAGAATTAGAATCGGCTCTTCTAGATGGCTGCACTGCACAAGTAATTAACACACTCACAAAAGGCAAGAAAATACCGGAAAGTTTACGTGCTGATGTTTGGCTTCTATGCTTAAATTGTCAAGATGCTGGTAACCAACTCCTGCTATTTGATGAAATATTTGACCTGACAAATCAAAATGATTTAAGAAATGATGTTAAAAAGTTTGTAAAAAGGCTTGGGAATGATGATGATGACAAATTATCAGTAATTTCAGATATTGAATCCATAATCACCTATTACTGTAAATCAAAAAATATTAATTACACTGTGAATAATGGATGGATTGACATATTATTACCACTTTTAAGTTTGAAACTACCACGGTCAGATACTTATAATTTGTTTGAAAAGATATTAAAACTCTACATTCCACAAGGCTGCATCAAGAATGGTGTGCCCTTTCACATTTTAAGACTGATCCTTCAATATCATGATCCCGAATTATGTTCGTTTTTAGATACAAAACGTATAACCCCTGAGCAGTATTGTTTGCCTTGGTTGAAATCATTGTTTGCAGGAAACTGTTCTTTGGATGTAGTGCTCTTCATGTGGGACTTATATTTTCAAAGGTCGGACCCATTTTTCATATTTTTCTTATGCTTAATAATGGTCATAAATGCCAGGGAACAATTACTACAAATGCATAATGAAGACAAAACTACTATCATAAAAACCTTGAGTAACATGCCCAGTGACCTAGAAGCCAATGACGTGTCCGATTTTTGTTCATTAGCGCATTATTACTCACTGAAAACCCCACTATCGTTTAGGGAAGACGTTTTAGATGTATTGTTTTCGGAAAGCGGTTTGGAAATTAATTCAAAATTATATTCTCAAGCATTATGTCTTCCCGTTGCTGTACATGAATTAATCGAGAGTGCGACATTAGACACAGCCAGCGGAGACAGCGTCAAATTCTTTTTAGTCGACTGTCGCCCAGCTGAACAATATAACTCAGGGCATTTATCGACTGCTTTTCACTTGGATTGTAACTTGATGTTACAAGAACCCACAGCGTTTAATACAGCTGTACAAGGGCTGCTTAATGCGCAGCGGCAAGCTCTCGCTGCTGGCTCGCTAGCTGCTGGTGAACATTTATGTTTTGTGGGATCTGGAAGAACTGAGGAAGATAGTTACGCCCACATGGTTGTAGCATCGTTCTTGAAGAGAAATACAAAGCATGTGTCCATGCTTGATGGTGGTTTTGTGGCTATACACGACTACTTTGGCCCCCATATGTCTGATTGCTTAGAAGAGCATAATCCATCGTCTTGTTTAGTATGCGCACCAAATAACAATAATGATGGAATGGAAATGCACCATCAGTCTAAGGTGAGAGACAATATACCTGCTAAACAGTTGTTTAGTAAATTATCTTCGGCTATGAAAGCGAAAAGCCAAGAAGTAAAAGGAAAACTGATAGAATATATTGTGAATCCCAATTCAACATATAATAATGGAGAATGGCATGTGTCTGCAAACGATAAAAAGGAGCAAAGGTATAGAAATGTACCTCCAGTGTTCAGTATTAATGATGAGGATGACGATTCGCGATCGGATAGTATGAGACGGGATCTTTCCGATGCTGACAATTTAGAAGAAATTGTAGATATACAAGCATTTCTTAAAGATTATAATGTAGTTGATAACTTCCCTTGCCAAGAAGTATTGCTTAATGGCTACATGCACGATTCTTATCTAGTCGTTACGGAAAGCCATTTAATTATTTTGCGTGACGTGGCAAACAGGCGCGGTGCTGCTAAAGTAATGTCGCGTCGACCGTTATCTACGATAGTCAAAATTACAGCTAAAAAGCGTCACCCAGAGTTAATTACCTTCAAATATGGTGTTCCTGATGGCGACAATTTGTTGATAAAAGACATGGATCGTTTTCTTATACCAAATGCTTCTGTAGCTACTAAAGTAGTGTCGAACCAAATAGTTCAGCAATTAGATAATAAAGCATAATTAATTAATCACGTTATATCTACTGCCATAGTTGAATATAGATTTAAATAAAGAAAAATAGTATTATATCTAAAACATAATATAAAAATACCTAATGAATGGTACTGAAAAGTAATAAAAGAGGTACCTGTCCAGTTTTTTTTCTAGAAATTTGGATCGTGTAGAAATATAGTACTTAGTAGTATGATAATAAATTATTTCATTAATAAGAAATGGAGGTAAATTAATTTGGTTATATTATTTGAATAATTAAATATGTCATTTATTTTTTGAGTGTACGATTCCGTTTTTAAAACTATATTCGAAATGTAGCTGTGGGTAATGCTGTGATATAAAAAAATATATTAGAAATAAGAATTATGTTATCGCAATTATTTTGTGGACCTAGTCTAGCAGCAATAACTTCGAAGTAATATAATTTTATTCTAAGTACAAAACGCTTGACAGCGCAATCATAAGGTCCGTAGATTATATCGCGTAGTGAAAACTAACTCCTATGCGGCGGCACATGGACGCACAAATATTGGCGCTGCGAGCATATGCGGTCTGACAGACTCGCTGTGTGCACAGTGCCGCGTCGGTGAAAGCATACCATGAGTTTTTCTCACGTATATTCGCTAGGGACAACGTTAAATATTTATATGACAAAATATACAGCGCCTCTAGTGTTTACGTGGGAAACTAAATTTGGTACATAAGAACGAAACATTCCATACATAAAAACAACTCTGCAACGCTAGCGACTTCGTTTACCTATAGTATATTTTTGACATGAAGCCATAGACATAGAGAAGGACTAAGCAATATCTTCACAAAATTTACTACTTTGTAGAAAGAGACAAAGCCACTGTGCGGCCAATACCTATTTCTTGTTCGCTCCTGCGAGTCTGTAAAGTAGACTAATCAAAATCTATAAAATGAAAACTGTTGACCGTACGTTCGCTTTATCTCTCTCACATTTTTCTGTCCGTATTCACTTAACCAGTCATGACTCATAAGCTTGCCGGCGGTGCGTTCAAATACTGGCCAGTTTCGCCGTTCTTACATGCTATTTTTAACTTTAATGTTATGGAAATAAAAATAATTTTGGCTTGTATTTTACTCACTACTTTTTTTAAATATCCTTATAGACACGAGTGATACAGCTGGATATAGAGCGCTCCGTCCATTTTGTATGTCCATGGTAGAGCTACAGTGATGATTATCTGTGCCGGTCACAGATAGACATAAAAATACCAGATGTGTTGTAAAGCGTTTGGATGTAGGTACAAATAATATTGCTTCGAGGTAATAATTATCCTTTTTGGCATTTAGTCGTCTAATTTGATGTTATAACTAATTACTTAATGACACTTATTTATAATTATTATTTTGTCTCATGTTTTCACATCTTGCTTTAATAATATATGCATGACGTAAAGTAAATCATTCAATCATTCTCTGTGCGGAAATTGAACCCGCGTTTTCTCATTTCATGGCCTATTACACTGACACAATGTCTATGGGTGCTGTCAAGAGTTTAAAGATAATGGACGAAGGCTGTCGCTTTTTTTTTATGGAAAAAGGGGGCAAACAGGCAGGAGGCTCACCTGATGGAAAGTGATCACCGCCACCCATGAACATCTGCAACACCAGAGGGCTTGCAAATGCGTTGCCGGCCTTTCAGGAAAGAAAGCGTATGCGTTATAACAATCAAAAGACACATTACAAGGTGTGCAAAAATAAATCCATATATTTATGCGTTACGTATTTTGAATTATAAACATAAGGTGACGTAGATAATCCTATTTTTTTTTTAGTGTTTTTCATGGAAACGTATTAATGTATATAAAGTTAGTAAATGAAATAAATAAAATAAAAAATAAGAATAAGATAATGTCACATTTCAAGAATTTCAAGGTTTTCACACGAAAGGAAAGTACGGGACTTCATATTGTCTTAAAAATACAAAAAATATACTTTTACTAATTACTATCGTTTGCCCACAGCTTCGCATCCGTTTAGCATTTCAGATTTTAAATTCATTTAATTTTAAAATTTCTGGGCAGCTTTCCATTTTGTTCTTTTCCAAAAACCTTGTTTGATAATTTCAAACTTTTACTTATATAGACGGACCTATAGTAGTTCCTACAAAAGGAACATAACTTGATTAAAAAACTGTAGTAGTATAACTTGAATACCTTAAAAATATTGAAACAAATTGTGACAAAAAAATCATGTTCGAATTACCTACGTATAGACGTAAGATTTTTTTTCGGAATCATGTCGCGTTGCTCTTTGCAGATGTTAAAGTATATGTTAAAGATAAAAACTTATAATAAAATCAAAGTCACTAAAGCTATTAGTAACGTAATCTTATTTGTCCAAAAATTATCCATACTGAATTATTATAAGATTTATGCTGGATTTCTAAAAAAGTAATATAAAAAACTGTTGAGTTCGGATTTGCACTTGCCAACAAATAACTACTGCCTACTCAAAATGCTGGGTTGCTTTATTCTAAGACTATCTTCCACACTTTAGTAAAAGTAAAATATGTGAAAACACTCATTTAAAACACCACTTTCTTAATAAACCCTGCCTTAACAGATCTGCTACATATGCGATGTTATAAAATTTCGTTTATCATTAATTTATTTATGCATAGTTTAACGTTTCATTAAATGATGTGTATTTATTATTACAATAAATAAAAAAGAAAGTAGTTGTTTTATTCCCTATTAACACAAGACTATACTACTGGCTTCACGCAGGCGACTGTTATCCAGAATCAACAGCACGCATTTTTGGATCCCGAACAGTGTAGCTCGCTGGTTTGTTATGCGCAAATGTCTTTATGTCGCAAGAATCCGAAGGGTAGCAAATATCGAAACACTACAATAAAATCAACACCATTAGCTCAATCTGGTGCAATTTTGTGATTACTTCGTCGATAGCTGCCCATACAAATAATCCATAACAAATAAAAATAGGTACAGCTTTTACTCACCACCTCGATCCTAAATGTGGCAGACAATCAGCCACAATACAATAGGTAAGGCATCTAATGGATACAATGATGCATCGTACCTTTATAACTATACTTACATAGGTACTCACATAATTCTCAAGTTTCTAAGGATGTGCTTGTTGAGTGGAGCCTTGGTCATTGGTTTACTTTAGGTAATATTTGTCATAGTTTTTAATATGTAAAATTACACATTTATTTATTTTAATAAATACACCCAACAGTCACACACATAGTTCTGACCCCACACTAGGTAAAACCTGTATCGTGGGTATCAAGAACTACGAGGGACTACGGTCCCACAACACCCAGACCTGAAACAACTATCTGTCGGTCACACAAACATTTGTCTCGGTGTGGGAATCGAACCCACGCGGCCACGGCCTCTCGTTTCATGGCCGACTACTCGCCCGCTGCGCCACGGACGCTACACTCTACAGTGGAGTAACCGCAGATAATTTTGCTTACCCATATTTGAAACTGTAGTATCTTAAATAAGATTCTTAACTTGTGCAGGACTTTGTACCATGTGAAAATAAACATCGCAAGTACTTGAATTTTTATGAAACCAAGAGTCACAATTTTCTTGTGTCGACAACCAAGTTTTTAGGCATAACTTTAGATCCTCAACTCCAATGGGGACCCCACATATCAGTAGCTCTAGCTGTCAGTAAAATACGTCAATTGACCGACGCTATAATCTAGCGTCTATTTTGCGTATTTCTATAGTTTGATGGGTAACGGGATTCTATTATGGGGTTCATTCTCCAAAAGCGAGCTATAAGATCTTTCTACTCGCTAAGTTCTAGAAGTTCCTTCAGAGAAAAAAATCAAAGAAATAAATATACACTCACGCCTGTAATCCCCGAAGGGGTAGGCAGAGATGTAACCAGTACACCCACCTTTCCTGCAATTTATTGCGGTCCCATAATGTGATAGGGGGCGAGCTTATCGCCAATATAGAACAATTTCCTAAAATTAGTAATATCCATAGTGTAAATACGAGAAATAAAAATTACCCTATTAGTTATAAAACAAGGCTCCTCAAAATCGGCAACTCATTTAAGGGGCCTTGTATACGCTTTTACAATAAAGTTACCAATCATAATAAATAACTTAATGAAAGCTGCTTTAAAGATACTATTAAGCAAAAATTAAGTAATAAAGCAATTACAAATTTTCAGAATATTTAGATGACCGAAGGGCTTGGGAATAAGTTATGCTGTTACTTAGAAGTGTAGCCATTAAATCTGTATTGTGAATCTGTAATTAATATCTTTAATTTTAATTGTTGTGCTCAGTCTGGGTATGTCATGCTCGCTAAAGTGTATGTGCTTGCTGCGGCGCCGTGTGCCAGGTCGGTCTCTTCCCTGTAACAATGGTTGAGGAGGCCGATGGCTGACACATGCGTCATTACTCGTGAACGGGTGCTGCTCGTGTGGACTGGTCTGCTCAGACTGTTTTAGTGAGAACTAAAAACACTTGATGCCATACAAGAATCGGTATGTGCGTTAAGCTTGATGTTCTCTTAATTGTACTATAGAGGAACGGGTGTTAGTGTCCCTCTAGCGAGAAGCGAAGATCTTCAATCAGGCGGGTGTCATGCCCGACGGGTGGCGGCCCATCCAACCGTTGTTATTCGGGGCTTCTAACTCTGCTGCCGCGATTCAGGATTGATCGTGTGTAATAAATAGAAGCCACTCGAACCATAAAACATTACAATTTAAACATCGGATTCCTTATTCTTCGAAAGACGATTTTCGATCCACTGTGCGCCACCGCTTTGTAGAACAGAATGGAATTAAGTTTTGAATGGTAACCTTGATTGCAGAATATCTTTGCTGTATACGCATTAGCAATATCTCATATTGTACACTTGTGATGTTTATTCAGATGTATGTCTACGGTCTGGGTAGTACGAAAACACTTTTCAGGTTATTAATTATTAAATGAACATTTTTTATCACAGCCAGTTTAATAGAAATTTTAATATAGTTCCTATGAAGCGAATTTTAATAAGCGAATAATTAAGACGAATAATAAAGAGTAGTCAAAGGATCTTGAAACGCCGGATGTGTTGAAGTCTGCTGTTGTATGATTGGTCAATTCATGAAGGTTTATTGATGGCTGGATAACGTCCACTGTAAAAAAATGATTTTAAATTTAGAAATAGGTATACGTGTAAACAGATTTAGTCTTTTCCACAGGCTTATCTAAGGACATAGGTAAAGTTTCCTAAGTGAAATTGAGATATATAAAAGTTAAATAATTTATTGGCATACAGCACATACCAGGTGGAAATATGCTCATAATACTAATAATAATAAATATTTGATTTCAATAATTTGTTGTTAGTGTTAAAATAATAATAAAATTTTAATTTTATTATGCACACCTTATTAAAAAAAGAACCTGTAACTTATACTGGCTGTTTAGTAGGTATCTATTGAGGTAAACTACGAAACCCCCGGGATCTTATCATAAAAAAAACATTTTAGGGTCGTATTATAAATACTTAGATATATTTCTGTACACACGCAGAATTCCGTCTTATTTCAAACAGCAAATTTCGAAATTTTCTCCAATTATGGGACACATTAGAAACGATAAATTGTACCAAGACAATAATATAAGCCTTACCTATAACGGTTAAGTTTCTGATGTCAGCAAATTTGTCGTCGATGCTTCTGAATTCAGGTATGGTGCTGACACATGTGATTTTTAGTCCCTCTGTCACAACGAGTTGTAATTCAGATATTGTGACATACAAGTCTTTTCGAGATGGTTTCCGACTCTTGTGCTGGTTTGTGGAGTCAATCGCGTTGAGTTCTTCTCGTACTCGAAGGTCGACCAGCTGAAATGATTTGAAACAGACTATTAGACTTAGATATTGTGGTTCTAGCGTTAGTAAATAAATAAATATACCCAAATGAGACATGATTTTACACCACATTACTTTAGGGGCGGCGTCTCGGCTCGCAAGTGTTAACCCTATTTAAAAATAAAGATCCGTACTGTTTGTAAACTGAATTGGCCTAGTTTTTCTAACTTGAAATCCTATTATTTGAATTCCGGGGTTGGTAAACCTACATTAGGTTAACCTGCATCGTGGAAACGGAAATACAAGGGATATACAGTTTCACTACCCACAACATCAAGTCTCGTTTCTAATATTCGTAGATCATACAAACATTTCACTTGATGCGAGGTATAAACCCACAATCTCTCCTTTCTCAGCCGACTACTCGACAACTGCGCCACGGTTGTCATAAGCGTCTGTAATGTAATATTACGAGCGACAGACGATCTATCCCCCGCTACTCAACACAATCATGCCGGCCTGCTTTTACACACTAAGCCATGGGCAAGAAGGTGAAGAAGCGGTCGAGGGTCCAGTGTCAGAGTACTCAGAAGACCGTAAAACGGCCAAACATCGTATCCCAATTCTAGACCCCGACAAAACCGGATGTGCACTGGCTGATCCCGGAACGCGATACACTTGCGTGTGCCACTATGGCGGGTATTCCTAGTGGTCAACACAAAAAAAATCACCTGGTTTTCTTTGATACTGCACCCTGGAGGCTTAGTGGCGACATGTGACGCGTGTGTTAATGCTACTAAAGACGGTGGAGTACTTTGGCCCTCGTATTTAAAATTTCGATGCAATCCTTTTCTTCCGCTGCGCTCGTTCATAGGCACACGGAATTTGTGTGAGTGGGCGACTAGTTCGTCCATCTAGAAATGAAAAAATATATTTAAAGTATCTAATATTTTCTATGGGAGTTATATAGATGTATGGAATATTTATAGATGTATGGAATATTTATAGATGTATGGAATATTTATTTGAAGGTAATTGCGCATGCGTTGCGACTGCTGTGCTGAGGTCTCGGGCTCGATCCCCGGGTCGGGTAGATTGATATTGGGTTTTTCTATTTAGAAATACTCATAATAATTCAGCGTAGCGTAATAATTCGGCGAAATGTGAGTGTACTGGTTACACCTCTGCCTACCCCTTCGGGGATTACAGGCGTGAGTGTATATTATGTAAAATCAAACATGAGTTGCCAGGATTGGAATGTAAGGTCACAGCTCCTTAGAGCCACCCGGCATCCGACCCGCGCGGCCTCACCTCTTGCGGTTAGTATTCTTTATATGTATCTTTATGGATATGCGCTCACTACATCAACTCCGTAGCGTCACCGGATCCAGTTCAGTAAGCGCATATCATGCGTGAGGTCATGTGTGACCTTTTTGCCTGATATAGCGTATGCTTAAATGCTTGCCATTACATATTAGCATTAACCTACATTGCACTAGTTGTACCTCCGCCTACCTCTTTGGATATGAAGGTGTGAGCTATTTGTTTCAGTTTGCTATTGTAACAATAGAAATAATAATATATTTTGGTCTTTTTGGAATAATAGTACCTATATAGTCTGCAGCTTTTCTGGCCTTTTCGATTAACATAATAGTAAAAATCGCTTCACGAACATAACCAAACAGACTACCTACTGTTTTGTTATATAACGTATACAATGAATTCCGTGTTATTAACATATTCAGTCGTACGTTTGTTTCGTTGGTCTTTGTTTTAAACATAGTATGATTAAACCGCCGTTTGAAATTGTATGAATGAGTGAATATGATGTTGGCGAAATTCCATTATCCGAGAAATAACTTTCGACCCAGTTATATTTAAACACAAAAATATTATAATAAAATGCTGCTATGATATTTATTGACAAAAATTTGCTTTACGTTTAAACATTTTTAGTTACATGTATACTGATTAGTACAGTTTACTGATTAGTACTAGAAACACTATTGCCAGATGTCCAGTATATGCAGTGACTTCACACATAAACACACAATTGATTGCTTCATTTTTCAAGTCTTTTATTCTGGCACGGCAAAGTGACCACACTGCACCTGATGGTGAGAACAGTGCCGTCCTATTAAATCGTATCGTATCATAGAATTGAGTAGCGAGAGACAATCTATCCCCGCTACTCAACACAATCATGCCGGCCTTCTTCTTCACACTACGCCATGAGCAAGAAGGTGAAGAAACGGTCGAGGGTCCAGTGTCAGAGTACACAGAAGGCCGTAAAGCGGCCAAACATCGTACCCCAACTCTAGACCCCGACAAAACCGGACGTGCACTGGCTGATCCCGGAACGCGACACATTTGCGTAGGGTTTTACACCATGTGTACGGTGGTCGCTATCCAGGCGGAAATGAATATACTACCACCGACCACCACCAAAAGCTACTTTTGCTGGTGGTAGTATATGATGGTGGTAAATACTTAAAAAGCTACCGTGTATGTAATATAAAAAAATTATAATTACCTTTTTTCCATTGACAAACCATGTGATATGTGGCGCAGGTAGAGCGGGAGCTGTGGTACAATTGGCGCGTAGTGTCTCACCGGAACTTAAATAGTTAGTTAGAATATCAACACGAGGGTGGTGTTTTTGAGGTTCTGAAAGTACCAGATACATACGTGATATACATGATGTTTATATTTAGCACGTGTCATGGTCTAATTTAGGTCTAATCTATAAAATTATTGCTTTGTATAAATGTTTTATATTGTGTCCTTCGGCCTCATTCAGGGTCATATAAACATAATTTGAGCATAGCATCTTCCGTTTCCGTGTCACATCTATTAGGAAAATACACCTTCCTAAACGCACGATGACGTATTTCCGACGGCGTTCACCAAGTGGCCGCTGCACGCTGAATCGCTCATTGGCGTCCAATTTTCCGGACGGATAACATCAAAAATAATTTTTTTTTATAAAGTGATAAAATTTAATTAACGCTGTTAGCGTTCGGGGTAAAAAAAATTAGAAAAAAATGCTATTTCATACAATGGCGAATACAGTACAGGTGCGAAATTGTAGGGACCGAGTCGTCTTTGGACTTTGCATCATCGAGTTTCTCGGATTCCACAACGTGTTATATAGAGGTTAATAAATTCCATAAGAGGAAGAGAACGCGTAAGAAGATAATCATTTTTGTGTCGTTGAAAGCAAGGAAAGGTAATTAAAAAGCGTGGAAAACAGGTCAGTGACTTGTCTCTTATGCATTATGGAAATTGTCATTAGAATAACCCGTCATTGGGAGAAGTTATTGTAATTGGAATATCAAATTAAGAGAGTCTGTAGTCATCCTATTTATTACAGTCATTTACAAATGTTAAATTCTCTCCGATGTTTCAATAGTGTTAACTGGAGCAATGTTACACATTCAAATTCTCTAAGGACATATCATTATATATTTTATGGGTATTCCCGCTCTACTTATCGGCCTTTAAATAAATTAGATTGTTGAACAAAATGTAATTTACCCTCGAGTAATAGATTTTTTGCCTCTCTAACTCGTGTAACGCTGATACACAGGGAGGTTAACACAACAAAGTTTGTAGGCAGTTAGTTGACTGGGCCATCCTTTGCATTTATAGACTAGTTGGTAGCATGGATCCAGAGCAATGGACATTAAAATTAATGGATATATTTTCAATTAACTCTTGACGATTTATTAGAACAAAGGTAGGAAGTTTTTATTAAAGCAACTAAGAGATAAATCTTACGGCATGATTAAGAGTGAATTTTTATTTGATCACATTTGATGACTTTTATTATTCCTTAGTAAATTTATTAAGAATGGGTGACAACAAAACCTAGTCGTAGTTTAGTATGATGTGAAGAGTCTACCAGCGTAAGTTAGGTTATTAGCTTTATCTTGGTAGCAGGTTTGATTATCGGCACGGCAAAGTGACCAAGCTGCACCTGATGGTAAGCGCAGGGCCTTCCAATTAGAGTATCGAGTAGCAAGAGACAATCTATCCCCCGCTACTCAAAACAATCATGCCAGCCTGTTTCTTCACACTACGCCATGGGCAAGAAGGTGAAGAAGCGGTCGAGGGTCTAGTGTCAAAGTACTCAGAAGGCCGGAACACGGTCAGACATCGTACCCCAACTCTAGACCCCTGATAAAAACCGGATGTAGACTGGCTGATCCCAGAACGCGACACACTTGCGTGCCACTATGGCGGGTTTTACGCCCTGTGTACGATGGTCGCTATTCGGGCGGATATGAATATCCTGCCACCAGCAACAGGGTTTACATATTTATTATGTTGGTCATAGTCTAATAGTGTTCCTAACGTCAGCGGTGCTGCGCGCAAAAGCTAGTTTAAGATATGAAGAACAATAAAATATTTTTTTCAGTATTTTTAATTTACTGAAATATAATAGATAAAGTAGACGCTTATTACATTAATTTTAATACGTGACGTTTTGAAAACATTGTACAACAGTGTAGAAAAATATTTCAAGTAGTATTTTAATCAGACGAAGTAAACTGACAAGAGTTAATATAATTTTGTATAATAATGTTGTCATATTTAAAGTGATCTCTTTAAATATGACAACATTGCATAATGACGAATAAAGATGTCGCCAGAACAAAAAATAATCTAACACAGAATGACATAAAATACCTAAAACAGATTACCTAGCAAGGAATAGTGATAAGATTGATAATTAATGTATTTCTCTAAAAGTACAAATGTATTGTTTATGTTTAGATGAGTTTACATGGTTATCTGATACCAAACGAAGCAGGTTTTGTACTAAGACAATCAGACAACGATATATTATTAAACTAGCTGTTGCTCGCGGCTCCGCCCGCTTGAAAGTTATGTTTGTAAAAAAGGTAAGGTAGGTAATAACTTTTGATTGAATGCACGTTACCTCGAGGTACACCCTACGATTTTATTGCCAATTCATTTGTAGTAATACAGTACTTTCGCCGTGATGCCTTGACAGACAGACAGACAATAATTCCAAAAACAATTGTTTTGGGTTCTCTATGGATAATACAACACGTTACAATCAAAATTACGCAAAAATATTTAATTTACAGACAAAGTCCCTCTTCAGCTTTATTATAGTACAGATAGGTAGATGTAATACGTATATGTACATTGTATATTATACCAACTATAAGAGTCGCGCAGACACCCTGAGTCGACAATAAAATGCGTTTATCTTGTGTCGTAGATATTACAAACTACTAAGGATTTCAGTATTACACAGATTGAATCATATCATCGTAAATCATGCAAAATTTCGTCTCAGTGCGAGGATTGAATTTGCGGCCTTTCGTTTCTTGTTGGTCACTCAACCTCAAAATCACTGAGCTGTCAATAGTGTAGACTCAGAAAATATAGTGTTCATGACTAACAGCCAGTTTTAATGCATAATCTTAATATTGTTCTATAGATCGTTTCCGCAAAATGAGCCGATAAGAATTAATATTCAACGCTACGCCATTATTTGATTGGTTTATTTTTGAGATCGATCTGTACATGTGGTTTAAGATTGTTTATTGAAATTGGCTGTGAGTTTTTCGTGAGTGAGAATCAAATCAATCTTACGCTCGGTGACAAACTAGTCCAATAGGCCAGAATATACTTTTCTATTTTATTATTTATTTATTTATTTATACACTTCATATACAAGGTATATAGGCGGACTTAATGCCAAAGGCATTCTCTCCCAGACAACCTTAAGGTGATGCAGAGATGAACAAGGTAGGTGCATAAGATGTATTATCCTATCGCGCTGGGTGAATGATCCAAGTGATCACAACATTAATTATTTTCCCCATAAAAGTGGAATACCAGATCAGTTTACTTCGTATATTAAATACGACTTGATTTGATTTGACAATGATAAACTTGTTAATTGTTATAATATTATTTATTTATTTGGTAAGTTTAAAGATCTGCTTTGTATTAGCTCCCATATAAGAAAATAAATCAAAATAAACGAGAATGAATACATGAGTAACTATATAAGGAACTGTGAATATAAAAATCAAAAAATGACCAACAAAGTCATGAAAATTTATCATATTAATGTAGTTTGATCTATTTACAAATGCGAACGTATCCAGGGCAAGAAGGAAGAAACTCTGGCAAAAGCTGAGGGGTGTCCTAACTCGCAGCCGTCTAGGGCAACAAACGAACTGACCCCGATTAGCACTTGTTTTCCTTTATGGTATACGGTCAATGGCCCTCCTGAATCTCCTTGACAAATGCCAACACCACCAGCTCCGCACGTACAGATGTTAGAGTCGAAAACCATATCATCTCCATAAATGGCACGACATCTAGCCAACGATATCACTTGGAGGAACACGTTTCTTGCCTTATTAGTTGTCGGAGTGCTATGGTCAGAGTATCGTCCGTATCCAGCAGCTAAGGTCCACCTTCCCGTGAAGTCAGCATTCAATAGTTCTCCAGAAGGTAGAGATATGGGTTGAATAGCCCTAGTATATTTAACGGGGAATGGTAAGTACAGCATAGCAATGTCATTAGTGAAGGTTCTGTAATTGTAATTTGGGTGTAAAGCTATTGCATGGACATGCGTTCGTAATCCACCATGGAACAAAAACGGCGTTCCTAGAACTACCTGGATACGGCGCGCTTGGAATCTTCCGTCGAACCAACAGTGGGCTGCAGTCAAAACCCTTGAAGTAGTAAGAATTGATCCTCCACAAACTGAAGGTGAAGATAATCCGATGACCTCTACTAGCAATCCAGCAAGGTATGGATGAAACTCGGCGGGAGCAATGACGCCACCCACAATGCGCGTTGCGTTTTGTTGTTCCTCAAATTGTTTGATCTTCTCAGCGTTTTTGATTCCCACCTTTTCATGCCATCCTTGAAATATTTCACTTTGTCCACTATGACTCAAAACCAAAGGCAGGAACAAGATACTCAAAATAGCCACTTCACGCATTGTCGCCGTTTGTCGTATAACTAATTTTAGCATGTTCGTTGTTTATAAAGGTACTATACCTTATCTTATAATATTCTTTTTTGGAGCTATATGGATTTACTATAATTTTTTTTATAATTTTAATCAGGCTTAATACATGGGATTAATTTCTGATAAATGAATATTATGATAAATTATAATTTTGCATAATTTTACGTTACTTGAAAAATAAAACTGTATTTAATTTAATCTTGTAATAGATTATATGATTTATGATCACACTTGATTTTGTTATTAATGTGCTTAATTTGTGAAGTTGACGATAATTATTCCAAAACATTCTTAGACATCAAATGAATTACCTTTTAAGACGATAATTCCAAAAAATTGATGTTGCTTGGAAAAATTATCGTGTTTTCCCAAATTTAGTAGAGGATTGTTAATATAAACATTACAAAAAGGTTATCACCATATTAATCTACTAGCATCGTACTACTTGGGCTCGGAAACCAGTATGGTCCCTGGTTCAAACCCCAGGTTGGGTAATAATAATTTGTGTTTAAGTTTTCGAATTAGGGTGTTCCACTCGCAATGCGGAATGACCTTAGTGTCCTAGGTATGGATATCCGCTGCGATCTTAATCCAAGGAGTCACATCGAGGGCGTAATATCCGCCACTTCACGCAAGGTCGGAATCCTGAACAGGGTGCGGCGGTTTTTCACGCCTGGTCAGCTCTACCGCTTATATAAAGCGCAGGTGCGGCCGGGAATGGAATACTGCTCGCACCTCTGGGACGGTTCCGCAAGGTACCTTCTCGATGCCTTGGATAGGTTGCAGCGGCGGGCCATCCGCATTGTGAATGATGCAGACGTGAGTAACAGCCTGGAGCCGCTACAGCTGCGTAGGGATATTTCCTCGCTAAGCGTGTTCTACCGTCTGCATCAAGGCGAATGCTCTGAAGAATTGTTTGATCTTATCCCATCCTCTCCCTTCCATACCAGAACCACGCGTAATAGCTTGCGGAGCCACAGCTTCGTAGTGTCTACTACCCCGGCCCGAACCAAGAGGTTCGCAAATTCGTATTTTTGCCGCACCATCAAGCTGTGGAACAGTTTGCCAGCTACCGTGTTCCCTCCCTCCTATGATCCTGGGTCCTTTAGGCGTAACGTGAAGAAGCTAAACAGCAGGCCGGCATGATTGTGTTGAGTAGCGGGGGATAGACTGTCTCTCGCTACTTGATACTCTATCTGGACGGCACTGCACTTACCATCAGGTGCAGTGTGGTCACTTTGCCGCGCCAAAATAAAATAAAAAAAAAGAATTAAAAATCTCATACGAGTGTCTCGGTGTTGTTTGTGCTTGATATAGCAATAGATTCGGCAACTATCATATCATAGGACAGACATGATCTCGACGAACCGTTGGTGGTTTAATTGCTTATCGCTTCGGCCATACTTGTACATGCAACTTTTCCGGCAATCATATATTGCAACCAACGTGTACTATGTATCTTTCATTTAATTTTAAGTTATTCTTACTAACAAAATGTTTGCATAATATTTAAAATGAATAAATATGGCTAGTAAAATAGTCTGATATAAATTAATGAAATAAATTTTGGGTATTTTTATCAGCCTCTGTGGAGCAGTGGGCGAGGGGCCAGTTGGGAATCTATGGGCCACGTGTTCGATCCCTGACCGAGACAAATTTTTGTGTGATCCAAGAATATTTGTTCCGGGTTTGGGTGTTGTGGGACCTTTGAACCGCGTAGTTCTTGATATCCAAAATGCACGTTTCACCTATGGGCGAAGACTATGGATATGTGTGACTTTTGGGAGTATTTATTAATTCTTAAGTTTTTAATTTTGAATTTAATAAGCGTAAATACCGTTTTCACTGTGTCTGAGAAATACTACTTAGTTTCGGGACTCTGTTAAAGTAAAATATAAATATTGTAACTATTATTCAAAGTATTTTTTATGACAATTTTACCATTTTAGAGGTGTCTTTTATTTCTGGAAAAAAAGAAATCTAAGTGTAATAAGTCCGAAATGTTACAAGTTCTACGTTTGAGCTCTCCAAAAGACGCTGTTGTTATCTTAGGGAGTTCGTGCATGCATTGTTTTGAAGTCGGCCTACACTGTTGACTGTTGTCGGGATGCTTGGTTAGATTTTTCTATAACGCTGGGTAAGCAAAAAATTGGACACTAATCTACAGGGTAAAATGAAAATGGCCTTTCGTGATTATTGTTGGCAAGTCCTCAAAGGAAAGACCTAATCCAACGAGAGCTTCTTTCTTCGAAGTTCATACCATTATATAAAGAAACAGTAAGTATGTATAATATACATTATAATATGTTTAATATATTATAACTCGTGTTCGTATAACTTTGATTGTGACTTTTCGATAACCACGTTTTCTTTTGACTTTAATTAGTTTTTAATTATATTATATTCCCGCAGGTCGCATAATGTTTGTACTTAATGTATTTGTACGAAGTTTTGCCTTTTTATATTCATCAAATTAATTATTATTTATAAATCTGTAAATAGCTATCTTTTGATAATTTCAACGGTTAAAGCCTAAAATCTGACTTAATATATTTTTTTAGTGCCTCGATAGGCAGACGAGCAGACGGGCCACCTGATGGTAAGTAGGCACCGCTGCCCATAGACTTCTGCAATACCACGGCACAGCAAAGCCGCTGCCTACCGTTATATAGAATTCCGTTATAATGTCTCCAAAAGCATTATCTATGTTATTGAAACTATACGACAATCAACAATTAGCTTCTGTTGACAGAATCGATATTCATTCACGGTAAGTCGATTAAATTTGTTGTGTTCGGCGAAAGCAAATTCAAAACTTAATCACCACGTCCCGCGCCGCGTCGTCGTAGCGTTTCCGATTCGAAATACCTACTCAGAAGGCCGCAAAACGGCCAAACATCATAACCAACTCTAGACCTGGGGGGTTTAGAAACCAAAACCGGCATCTAGAACAAGCTAACGCATTCTTTTCAAAATACTCAAACTCGTGTGTTGTGCATGTTGTTTTTGTATAACTATCAAATAAGCAATCCCGGTTGAAAGATACATAAATAAAAGAGGAGTAGGTACTCTGACACTAGACCCTCGACCGCTTCTTCACCTTCTTGCACATGGTGTAGTTGGAAGAAGCAGGCCGGCATGATTGTGATGAGTAGCGGGGGTAGAATGTCTCTCGCTACTAGACACTCTAATTGGACGGCACTGTGCTTACCATCAGGTGCAGTGTGGTCACTTTGCTGTGCCAGGATAGAAAAAAAATGCATCAATTCCTTTCATGATTTGAACAATCATTGCTCATCTAATTAGATTGTTAAATAATATATTATGTTGTATGGATAAAGCATCGTGTACTTATCATTACGATTAAAATAAACCGAACGTGTATGTTATTTGAGTTCACGTGAGTAACACGTCCGAATATGTAACCCACCAAATTTAATTAACGCCAAGGGCGCGGTACTGACTTCACGGCTTAATTAGCCTGCCTCCTTGTGGTATTGCGTTTATTAATTTCAAATTCATTTATATTTAGATATACTATGTATAGATTTTAAGTGCTAGTATTGTGTGCGAGCAGCAGTGATAGCCTAGTTGGTTGCGTTACGGACTGTCAAGACGAAAGTCGTAGGTTCGAAACCCAAGTGGCATACACCTCTGACTTTTCTAAAGTTATGTGTGTATTAAAATGTTAATTATCGCTTGCTTTAACGGTGAAGGAAAAATCGTGAGGAAACCTGCATACCTGAGAATTCTCATGAGAATTTCGAAGGTATGTGAAGTCTACCAACCCGCATTAGGCCAGCGTGGTGGAGTAAGGCCTAACCCCTCTTATTAGTAGAGCCCGTGCCCAGCAGTGGGATAATATTTGATACAGGGCTAGTATTATTATTGTGACTTATTTTGAATGCTGTAACGATTATATTTAATATGATCTAATTGTACTCTAAATTTCATGATTGGTCAGACAAAAGTTTTAAAATTGCAGAATCAATAAAATGAATATTCCGCAAAAAAACGGGTAAATTACTCAAATGTACAAACATACGGTACAAATTTATAAATTAAGTAGGACAGAAAGTAAATGAATAGTTGTACATCACCAATTACTATATCTACAATATTAATTATAGTCTACTGTGATTACTAACGGAAAACAGTCAGTTGCTTCTCAGGTGCGGCCTTAGTATAGATGGGTGTGTCTAGCGATACCTCGCAGGAGTAGCTTCCACTTGCAGCAAAATCTAAATTTTGCAATATTATTGAATTCTCGGTGGCCAACGCGATCTGGAATAATAAAAATTATATGTTAGTATTCACGAAAAAAATATTACACTGCAAACTTTTCAATTAAGGTACCTACAGAAAGCATAAATATTTTATTTGCTTTTTTTATTAACATATAAACAATATATAATGATACTTTTTAGTTCGGCTAGCTATTAGTGTTGTTTATTATTATATATATTATTATTATTAAACTATATACTTTTAATACCAGGTGTCATATTTAACTATTTATAGACTACTAGCTGTTGCTCGCGGCTCCGCCTGCGTGGAGGTTATATTCGGGAGCAGAAGTATACAATCCAAGGAGTTGTCTTCTGCACGTGTAGCGATTGTCCAGCCTCTCATGTGTTTGCCTGAATCTTAAAATTGCATCTAAAGAATACCCCATAAGTTTAACCTCACTTTGCCCCTTTTAGGGATGATTTTTCAAAAACGTTGAATAACATATTTCTTTATTCCTACTAAAACCTAAATATGAATTTACACATCCCTAAGTCCAGGAATGATGGATTTTCCATACAAATTTTGAACTCCCATTTGACCCCTTTCAAGGTTGTTTCGGGAGAAAAAAGATAGCCTATGTCCTTCTCCAGGATATAATCTATACCCTTATCAAATTTCATTACAATCCGTTCAGCCGTTTAGTCGTGAAAAGGTAACAAACAGAGTTACTTTCGCATTAATAGTATTAGTATGGATGTCGTTCACGCAACCAAGTCGAATCTAACGACGATACCTCAATCTATTAGGCCGTTTGGGTTGCAGAGCGTGCTTCAGAAATAGGCATACATATAGGTAGGTAAAAAGGTAAAAATAGGTACACTGAAATAACACTACCTTCTGGGGCAATCGAGTAAAATATGATGCAAATGGTATGCACGAGGATTGAGTCTATACTATTCACCAAATCTGCATAAAACAAAATGCTATTCATACCATGCAATAGTCTGCAGTACAGAATTTTGTTAGTTTTATAGTCCGCATATTTTGTTAACCGACTTCAAAAAAAGGAGGAGGTTAACAATTCGTCGGAATCTTTTTTTTTATGTATGTTACCCGATTACTCGAAGACGCCTGGACCGATTCGAGAAATTCTTTTTTTGTTTATAAGGGTATACTACCCAGGTGGTCCCATTGGCACCAAGTCAGGGCCTGATAATGGGATCTCAGAAAAACCAAGGGCAAGGGCCCTCAAATTTCATAGTGACGCATAATTTGTTTTTTATTGAAGTCGGTGTACTTTTTATGGATTAAAAATCTTTTACTTATTATCCTATGATATCGCTGTTACTTTTTCGTATAAAAATTACCCTATTCCTTTTCACTTATTTTAGGGTGTATGTTTCGCAAATCGTTAATATCAATAATAATAAGTAAATATTAATAATTAATAATAATCTGTGGTTCTAATCTTTATATAGAACATATACGTGTAATATAGCTTCATTACGACGCTTTTCTGTGAAGTATAAATTGTATAAGCTATTTACGGTAAAAAAAGTTTTAAATATTGTTCTTTTTAATTATTGAATAACATATTATAATTATTTACTTTAATTTTCCACAAAAATCTTGTGTTAAAATACACATATCTACGTCTCTTTAATTTAAACTACAATAACTGTCATAAGTATTATGTATTGAGTATGGCTTTATATAATATATAGTTTGACAATATATGCATCATGGTATTTCAGTTTTTTTTTTTTTTATAAACAATAAAAACGTGAAAATTATTGGGTTTTTGATATGACCTCTAAAATTTTAATAATTTTATCATATTAGCTGTTTATCAGACACCAGGCTATACCTATAATTAATGGTAGATTATGCTCGTCTGCTTTAGGCCGGGTAAAACCACTGTTATTACATTGTCTTGACACATACATATTTCCACTAATCAATTTTCTTTTCTTTGTGCGTTACTAGATAAGAGAGCAATGGCTCGCGAAAAGCGTCTGCCACAACTCTCTATAGAGCTCTCTTAAAATACATTATCATAAAAAATGATGCTTACAAATCTGTTATTCAAAAGTATACCATAGTAGTTCTATCTTCTTCGTTCGTTAGACTTCAAAAAGTTATTCTTTGGTACGTAAAATAATAATATTTTTGAGATGTTTGTTCGGTAACTAAACAAATTATGTTTCTCTGGGAAAAAAATTTGGGGCTTATGTAGTTTCTGAATACACGGTCTGAGATCACTATTCACCACCCTCTAAAATAAAAACTATTATGATAGCCTCAAAAAGTACACGGACTGCAATAAAAAACACATTATGTGATCCTATTAAATTTGAGGGTTGCCCTCGATTTTTCTGAGATCCCATCATCAGATCCTGACTTGGTACCAATGGGACCACCTGGGAAGCATATCCTTTTAAAGGAATAAAATTATTTCTCGAATCGGTCCTGGCTTCTTCGAGTAATCGGGAAACATACATAAAAAATAAAGATTCCGATGAATTGAGAACCTCCTCCGTTTTTGAAGTAGGTTAAAAACTAAAATTACAACATTGTTTTCTCCTGTAGTCTAAACAAGCAGCGTATTCGAAAGGCTGGCAGGAAAGAGACGATTGCTATGAACTATTATGTATAAATAATTTATCAAAGTGTAATTACAGTTGAACTCTCCTAGGTGTATTAAGAATTCCCTAGACCTGACCTGGAAGCGAGGTCGACCTGTTACGCCCATCCTATATTAAAACGAGCATTGTACATGCAACGATTCGTAAGGTAAGCCGCCGAATTAATTTAAGTGCGCTTTTGCATTACTCTAGAATTTCCACTTACAAACGTAGAGTTAAGGACCACTCATTGTTGTATATTGTACATACTGATGTCATTAATTGTATTAATTCGGTATATTAGTAGAAGTCTGAGTATCTCTATTTTTTTTATATTGGCACGTCAAAGTGACGACACTGCACCTGGTGGTAAGCGCAGTGCCGTCCAATTAGAGTATCGAGTAGCGGGAGACAATCTATCTCCCGCTACTCGATTTCATTCCAGAGCTTGCACGTACGTGGTAAAAATTAACGCTGAAAACGAACCGTGCTAGACGGGATCGTTTCCAGGTGGTATGGATGAACTCTGATGCGGTGTCGAGTGGTGCGATGATAAAATTATGATGTAGGCACCATTTTAAACAGTTCCTCGGAGCACTCCCCGTGGAACAACCGATAGAACAAGCAGAGAAACCCGAAGTTTCTCCGCAGCCCTAACGGTTCCAGGCTATCCGTGATATCAGGATCCCCGACAATTGGAACGGCCCGCTTCTGTAAGGAGTCAAGTGGGTCTAGCAAGTTTTTCGGGGCTCCTGCCCAGAGATGAGAACAGTACTCCACGTGCGGCCGGGCTGGTTTCGACATACGGCTTTCATCTTGACTGTCCGTACCACTACTAACTAAGCTATCGCTGCTCAAAGCTGTCTGTTTGTATTTACAATTCGTAAAATCACAGATGAGTTGCCGGGGCATATATTACATCATGAGATCGAAGTAAACTCGGCGAACTGTGGGTGCACTATTTTCCATTTTCCATTCTAGCCTACAGGAGTTACATTGGCACATCAGTAGTTTCTCATTATTTGGTTACACGCAGTAAAAATTACAAATAATTATCCTGAAATTTTACATAGAAAATTGGTAAAAGAAAGGCAACAATTTAGTTAAACAAATAATGCCACAAAACAGATGAAATAAAAATAACAGAACGAAACAAAAGAAACTAGCTACATAATATGTTGTCATTGTTTTTGACGTAGGAGAATTGGCTTAAGATTAGATAGCACATAGTTTTAAATAAAAACATTGGAAGCATAATATATTCTACCGTGGAAAAATATATTTAAGTATTATCGGAATCATGTAGAAATAGATTAATAATAAATATTAGTATATAACGAATAGCAGCGATAGCCTAGTTGGTCGTGGTACGGACTGCCAAGACGAAAGTCGTAGGTTCGAAACCCAAGTGGCATACACCTCTGACTTTTCTAAAGTTATGTGTGTATTAAAATGTTAATTATCTTGCTTTAACGGTGAAGGAAAACATCGTGAGGAAACCTTTTTTTTTTTTTTTTCCCGCGGGGAAAATCCTTCTTACGGATACCTTCTGGTCCTCGGGGGAGGAGAGATGGTTATGCCGGACTCACCGACCTTCCGACCCAGATCACCCGAAGGACTAATAGGTCGGGACCCTAACCAATTTTCCTACGCCGGTGTACCGACTAAAAATCCCGCGGTAGCCTGCTGCAGCACATGTGGGACGATCCCGGGGGATCCTGAGTATACTCTGGATTGCTGCCGGAACCATCCCTGCGCCATGCCTTTACGGCCCGTCTCTTCTTGGGCTAAATGCCCTCCCCAATTTACAGCAGCAGCACGATGTTACGCGCCACCACCCGTCTCAGGGTCGCACCATGAGAATATATATATAAAATATAAATATATAAAGGCCGCACATCCCCCGCTGTGCAGCCGCGACCCCCGTGATCCCTTTTAGTCGCCTCTTACGACAGGCAGGGTATACCGTGGTAGAATTCTTCAGGGCCCCCATTCCACAGGGCAGGAGGCGCCAGTCAATCGTCAAACTCGGCGCCTCCTTCTCGTTTGGTGACGAGCGGGATCGGTTCGTTCCCGATCCCGTTCGGCGCTCTCCTTCTGCGACATGACACGTTCGCAGAAGGAGGCCATCGCACGCCACGATCTTCGTCTGCCGACCATGGCAGCTACTACAGCCGGCAGAGAAAGGTCTCCATTGACAGCTGAGCTGAGAGCGCTGCGCTCTTCATCCCAGGCTGGCAGACTCCTCTTTTCCGATTCGACACAGGAACGAACCGAAACATCCGTGACCCGACAGTACCTGTGTCAGACGGAATGTTGGTGCACCGTGGCGCCTGTCAAGCCATTGGCTAAAAACAGGACGCACTGCCTCGACAGTCCTCAAGCCTGCATTAGGAGTCTCCAGCCTGGCTAACCACTCATCCAAGACGGCTCTGCGTACGGAGGCCAGTCGGGCCTTGACCTCCCTGGGAGCCAATCTAACCCCGCGACGGGACGCCTCCTCCCGCCAGAAGAAAACTGACGAGAGCAACTTGGCGTCTAAGTCCCAAGGTAGAGTACCGGCTAATATGCACTCGATATTTCCACCTGCAGCGCTCTCTTGGCTTCCTTGTAGAGGCCATGAAGAAGCCGCTCCTGCTCCTCGTCACCAGACGGATGTATCCGGCGACGACGGTGCCTAGCGAGACAGCGGCGAGCAGCTACGCAGGACGCACGCAGCCTTGCTAAATCCGCTGACCACCAGTACACCTGGCGCTCCTTAGGGAGGCGTCTGACCCGGGGCATGGCTGCGTCACAGATATGTAACATCACCGCCCCGAACCATTCTACCTCCTCCTCAACCTGTACCGGTCCGTCCGGTACTGGGAGCCACGCCTGAGCCAGGGCGGCCTCCTTTAGGGCCTCCTCATTGAGGCTTTTTAACGCCCATCGCGGGCCGTCCAATCGCAAGGTGTTCGGGCCCCTAGTTCGTAAATTTTGGGACGCGGAGACGTCGAACCGAATGTACCGGTGATCCGACAACGTCTCCATCGTGAGGAAACCTGCATATCTGAGAATTTTTCGAAGGTATGACAAGTCTGCCAACCCGCATTAGGCCAGCATGGTGGACTACGGCCTTACCCCTCTCATTAGTAGAGGAGGCCCGTGCCCAGCAGTAGGACAATGTTTAATACAGGGCTAGTATTAATATGTATAGTACTCTTTATTTAAAAAGGTTTTTTTTACATTTTTAAATATAAATTATGATATAAAAATACATTTAAAAATATAAAAATGTGCACCCTCCGATGGCGAGGCCTAGGACCCAAGCCACCGGCGGTTAGGACCCCAGAGTGAGGAACCTCCTCACAATGCGTGCCGTATCCAATAATACTGCCTTTTGTATCTGGCTTTTGACCCAACGACCAATTGAGAGCCTCTGAAGATGTTGGTCGAGGCTCTTTGGTATCAGCCCATTGGCAGTAACAACTATCGGAACAATAATAGCTGAGTCAACATTCCACATGTCAACAACCTCGTGAGCCAGATCTAAATATTTGGACATTTTGTCTTTTTCAGCTTTAACGAGGTTATCGTCATGCGGAATGGTAACGTCAACAAGTATTGCCCGGCGCGCTAATCGATCTATTACCACAATATCAGGCTTATTGGCTACAATAGTCCTGTCTGTGATAATAGATCGATCCCAATACAGTGTTGTATGGCCATTTTCGAGAACCGGTTGGGGCACATATTGGTAATATGGCACCTCAGATATAACAAGGTGGTATCGAAGAGCAAGTTGCTGATGTATGATCTTGGCCACTAGGTTATGTCTATGCAAATACTCGCCGTTAGCAAGATACGAACAACCGGAAATAACATGCCTGATTGACTCTCCGGGACGGTGGCATGCACGACAGATGTCAACCGTACCGTCCTTCAGGATGTATTTCCTATAGTTGTTCGTCTTAACAACCTCATCCATAATTGCAAAGACAAAACCCTCAGTTTCCCCGAAGAGATCACCGAAGCGTAGCCAAGATACGGAAGCAAGCTGGTCGACATCGGGCCCATTCAGAGCCCGATAAAATCTTCCATGTAATTCTTTGCTCTTCCATACCCCCTTGCGATCCCCGGTGCTCATCACCACAGGGACCCGCCAGTTCTCATTTGCCAGGGAGAGCGGGGTAAATCCTTTATCGACTTTGACTACCTCCCGATGCACATCCACATCGCTATGGAGAAAATAATCTCTGAGATTGCGTACCTCGCGGTTATGCAGGTCCTTAGCATTAAGTAGGCCTCGTCCCCCACATCTCCGCGGGATATACAATCTCATCACCGACGATCGTGGATGATGCATACGGTGTGCAGTCATCAGAGTCCGGACTCGTCGATCCAGGGCATCTAACTCGGTCTGAGTCCATTTGAGTATGCCAAAGGAGTACACGAGTACGGGCATAACCCAACCGTTAAAAGCACGAATCTTGTTGCCTCCCGACAAAAAACTGTTAAGCACTTTTGTCAGACGACAGAAGAAACGCTCCTTCAACGATTGCTTCATGTCCGCACCCATTATACCTAGCGCTTCTGACATACCCAAATATTTGTAGGTTTCCGCTT
Source organism: Laothoe populi (assembly GCA_905220505.1). Taxonomy (NCBI): domain Eukaryota; kingdom Metazoa; phylum Arthropoda; class Insecta; order Lepidoptera; family Sphingidae; genus Laothoe; species Laothoe populi. The sequence continues at coordinate 11,219,179 of HG992155.1, read as the reverse complement.
CAGAGAGGGACCTTAGCCGTTCAGTCTCTGAGAGGTAGACATCATCAGAGACTCTAACCGCACCTCGCCCCACATGGATGACCGCACATTTATCTACACCAAACTCCATACTGATCGAGTTGCTAAAACTTTTAGTTATTTTCAGCAACTCAATCAAATCAGATTTTTTTGGTGCAAATAACTTGAGATCATCCATGTAGAGCAAGTGCGATATTGGTACACTCCCTCTCCGAAGACGGTATCCTAACCCTGAATCCAACAACAAAGTGCTGAGAGGATTCAGAGCCAGGCAAAACCACAAGGGACTCAGACTATCACCCTGGAATATACCCCGATCAATCTTAATTGGTTCATCACAATCAAGAGGACCTGCACCACCTGGATACTTTAAGACTGTGGTCCACTGCCTCATACATGCCCCAAGTAAGGTGCGTAGATTTGAATGAATCTTATACAAATCCAGCACCCTCATGAGCCAAGTATGAGGCACCGAATCATAAGCCTTTTTGTAGTCAATCCAGGCAGCAGATAGGTTTCTTCGATTGTGACGAACCTGCTGACAAATGGCCATATCTATGAGAAGGAAGGCGCGCCACCGAGGCAGTCACAATAAATATAAATTTCACAAATGATTCCTAAATTCTTCCAAGTAACCAAAAAGTTCGGGTTTCTAACGTATCTTTATTATATAATAAGCTTCTGAGCTGTTTAATATACTATTATTCTGCACGCTAATGTGATTCCAAAGACTTTATCATATCCTATATATGAACTAATATTATTATGCGACACGTTATATAATACTAAGTACTAAATATAATTATCATGAATTCTCACAGTTGAGGTAGGCGAGTTAAAATTAATTAGAAATATAGCGCAGTTATAATAATTATGCTCTCCGTAATATCAAACTTGCAGTCCTTACCTAAGTAAAATTGTGTATACTAAATTAAAGGCAGTTGAACACCGAGTGTAAGTATGAAGAGTGCTTGTAAAGTGTGTTAACTCTAAAGTAACACTGACCCGGAAAATTATCTTCACTCTGAAATAGCACGGCCCGTACTATTTCCACAAATTTTCAATAGGTGGTGCATATTTTCTGTTTTATCCTCCAGCGTCCGTGGCGCAGCGGGCGAGTAGCCGGCTGTGAAACGGGCGATCGTCGGTTCGATTCCCGCACCAAGATAAATGTTTGTGTGACAGACAGTTATTTGTTTCGGTCGGGGTGTTGTGGACCGTAGTCCCTCGTAGTTCTTGATACCCACGATACAGGTTTAACCTAGTGTGGGATCAGAACTATGTGTGTGACTGTTGTGTGTATTTATTTATTTGTCCACTTTTGAATACACATGTTGCTTCGCCTCGTTGGTTTAAAATTATTGGGGTGCCAATGGGGTGGATTTCAAATATATTATTACACTACAAAATTTATTGTAAAAGAGTGAAACATTTGTGAGTAAATGTTTGCTAAGACGGGATCTCATTTATGTTTGAAAACAAAGCATTATACAATATATAAATACCTGGACTTATTTTGAATTGGTTTGGTTCGGGGGAGAGATTGTTCCTAACCCCTTAAATAAAAACCTGAAGCGAAATATTTACTACGGATGAACATTTCGTAAATCCTACTGAAGTCAACGGTAGGCAGCGGCTTTGCTGTGCCCTGGTATTGCAGAAGTCTATGGGCGGCGGTGACTACTTACCATCAGGTGGCCCGTCTGCTGGTCTGCCTATCGAGGCACTAAAAAAAAAAGTCAATTCTATTTCCAGAGTGAATAGCGTCATTAAATATTCCTTATACCAAACCCTGTACGAATACCTGAAAATGTAAAACTACTAGAGAGTTTATTGATATATCTACGTAAATTTACTTAATTTAACTTTTTAGTACCTATATTACTCATGTACCTATATGTACATATATGTATATTATGACGTAAAAAATATTTTTCTTGTTGGTTTTTGAATGTCGGCACGAATTTAAATATAAATAAATAAATGGGAGTATAATGTTGTAAATCAAATGAAATTCATTATCCTAATATAAATGGCGTGCAAAAATAACGTGTTAATTTAACGGCGTACGGGTTTTTATTGTAATTTAAAGCTTAAATCATGTTTCGTTATAAAACATGCGTGTCAACAATATAGCCAATGAAATTATTTCGTCCTTTACTGGGTCATGTGAAATTGTGTTACTTATATCTGTAGATATGTTTATTATAATATATATTAAGAACTTTATGATTTTGTTTAAAGATAGTCTGTTCAATTAATATATACAAATATTAATTTTGACTAATAAAACCATTCATCCCGCTTATTACACAACGCAGTCTTACTGTTATGGTGGGGCAGACTTAAATCGTGTTATATTAGGGTTACCAACCCCGGAATTGAAATACCAGGATTTGAAGTTAGAAAAACCAGGACAATTCAGTTTAAAAACAGGACGCATCTTTGTTTTAAAATAGCGTAAACACTTACGAGCCGAGACCCCGCCCCTAAAGTAGGGATTGCAAAAGTGGTGTGCGAATTTTAATATTCAGGGCCTATAGAGGCTAAAAAAACCTTATCAGGCGCTTTAAAAACCCAGGACGCTGCTTAAAAACTATCCAGGACACTCTAAAAACACGTTTGCAACTCTATGTTATATTATCATGTAGGTACTATTCGATATATTATAATGCTCATTATATTAAGACATTGTGACTTTATATTAAGCTGTTAAGGTACGGTGTTGGCGAAGAATAGAGAAGATAAATTAGTTATCTATCGAAAACACGACTATTATATATATTTTTTATATCATAGTCCGACAAACGAGCCAGTGGGTCACCTTATGTTAAGTGATCTTCACTGCCCATGAACATCCACAATACCGAAAGTATCACGTATGCGCTGTCGGCCTTAGAGGTCAGGAATTAGGGAAGGGAAGGGGGAATCTGGGCCTCCGGATATCTCACTTACCATACGAAACGCGACAGTAAACTGTCACTTTACGTTGATTTTCTGTGAGACAGTGGTACTACCCCGGTCGAGCCGGGACTAATTATAAAAGGGAAGAAAAATAAGCTTGTACTCTCCCTTTAACAGTTACGCATGACGCCAGTCACTGTCAGTTCATACAAATAATACAAAGAGTTGAAACAGAGCGCCTCTTGGCAGAACCATCCATACTAATACTATAAATGCGAAAGTAACTCTGTTTGTTTGTTACCTCTTCACGACTAAATAGCTGAACGGACGTAATTAAATTTGGTAAGGGAATAGATTATATCCTGGAGAAGGACATAGGCTATATTTTTTAAAAACAACCTTGAAAAAGCTCAAATAGGAGTTCAAAATTTGTATGGGAAATCATAATTCCTCGACTTAGGGATCTGTAAGTTCATATTTAGGCTTTTGGTAGGAAATAAAGAAATACGTTGAAACACGTACGTGAAAAATAATTACATGTACACGTTTTTGAAAAATCATCCCTAAAAGGGGCAAAGTGAGATTAAACTTATGGGGTATTCTTTAGATGCAATCTCAAGATCACAACACCTGAGAGGCTGGACAATCGCTACAGGTGCCTCATTGCAGAAGACAACTCCTTGGATTGTATACTTCTGCTCCCGAATATAACCTCCACGCAGGCGGAGCCGCCAGCAACAGCTATTATAATTATATGTAGAGAGAGAGTCGCATACATTAGTTATACCAACAAAAGTCTGACTCTTATGGTCTTCATTATACCTGTTATTTTTTTATCCATATCCTATTTATATGGTTCTGTGCCTTAACATGGAAAATAGAATGCTTATTGGATCACTTTGCTGTACGTATATCAAGGTATTTTTTAAAAAGTATTTGAAGTATAGAATTGGAATTAATATGAGATTTATGAATTATAAAGCGGCAGTGATATATGAGAGTAGGAAATGGCGGACCGCGGTTAGGGTCCGGATCGCCGCAACGATCTATTTCTTGTGGCGCTTAAATTTTTCACAAATGTTTTAGTTTAATTTATTATTTAATACGGTATGTAACCATTTTATGATAAGGTATACTCCCAGGGTGCGAATCTTGATCAAAATTGACCGGTTTCATAAAAATCTACATTCGATCTACAAATGTACATATAGTTTGGATGACACATTTTGTATATTGGTCAAACAGAGCCCTCATGTTTTATTTATTTAGATTTTAGATAAAGGTGCACATATATGATAGTGAGATTGTGCTACATACATAATTCAGAGAAGCTACATTTTTTCTTTTAGATTTATAGGTGAGTTTTCTTTTTACTGCCGCAGCAACGGCCGGGTCGGCCATGAGTGTTTGCTCGCCGAATAAGGTTTAGAAAGTAACTTTATTTGTAATGTGAATACCCGAAAAAAGAGACATGTTTATTTTTTAGATAATACCTGCGTTGTGTACGTTGTCTAAAAGATTATGTTAAAATGTATGAATACATACATGTTTACAAACATAGACTTGATGGACACAAGTAAAGTTACTTGTGCAATATCGGTCAGAATCTTATATTGTAAATGCGATTAAGGGAATCAGGCGGCATGTTTTTCGAATGGTTAAAATGTAATGTAATAGTGAGTTAAGTTATAAGTAGTTATTGATACGCTCTAAGCATTAAGGTAGGCATCGTAGAAAAATATTTAAACATGGGCAAAGCTGCAAGCATGTTATCTGATATGATCTGTTCAAATATAATTAGGGCTACCTCTACTTACACATGGTTAAGAACTTGTCACATTGGCCCATTTCGGCGTTAAGAGATCAGCTGGTATAGTCGAGAAACGCAACATTTCTTTACTGAGTTGGTACCTCATGTTCACAGATGCAGTGTAGTCATTATTTATTAGTATCAACAACCGAATAACTTACGTTGAGAACCGCGCCGGGCGTAGTAAAGTTTCTGTAAGGCGGTTTCCTGTCTCTAATGTACTGGAAGATCTTGGTTCCGTGACGGAGAAATACAACTTTGTCGAGCAGGTGCGGGGGTACGTCGTGCACGCAGCGCAGCCTCACCGAGCCGCCGCGGGCTGCCCAACGCTCCATTTGCAACTCCACACGCACTTCGGTGAACCCGCGGACTGGAACATTAAAATTTATTGCATTTCATTTTCTCATATTGTATACTTTTAGAATATTCGTGCTTTACATACCAAGCTAAATCAGTCTTAATAGGTTGGCCGTCGCTTTGTTAACTAAATGGGTTAGTTGCTTGTCGGTTTTTTTATACTGGCCCGGCAAAGTGGCCACACTGCACCTGATGGTAAGCGCAGGGCGGTCCATTTAGAGTTTTTTTTTAGTGCCATGATAGGCAGACGAGCAGACGGGCCACCTGATGGTAAGTAGTCACCGCCGCCCATAGACTTCTACAATGCCAGGGCACAGCAAAGCCGCTGCCTACCAAATATATTAGCGAGAGACAATCTATCCCCCGCTACTCAAAACAATCATGCCAGCTTGCTTATTTACACTACGCCATGGGCAAGAACGTGAAGAAGAGGTCGAGGGTTTATTGTCAGAGTACTCAGAAGGCCGCAAAACGGCCAAACAACGTACCCCAATTCTAGACCCCGACAAAAACCGGATGTACACTGGCTGATCCCGGAACGCGACACACTTGCGTGTGCCATTATGGCGAGTTTTACACCCTGTGTACGGTGGTAGTTTTTTCAAATGTACATTTTTACCATTTCAGCTCATTTTACTGTCGAATTTTGACCCTCTAATGACATTAAGAAGATTAGACTCTAATTTGCTTTGTATAATACTATGTTGGCTGAACGACTTCGACGTAGCCGTCTACATAGGAGATAATATAAGTAGGTGTGACTTGGTAATCATAGAGAGAAGTGGTGTAAAACGTATAAGATTTATATCCTGCAGTGGGTGCAAAAAAGCTGACTGATATGGTCAGCATTTTTATATAAAACCTTTACTGGTAAAAATATACCTGATAAATATTTATACGCAACTGGATTTTTCACCGTATAGATGGTGAAAAATCCGCAATAGTGTCTCCTTCCCGCGAGTCGCGTTCCGGGGTCAGTAGGTATGACTATATTCAGTTGCTTCAGCCCATAATAATAATTAATATTGAGAGTCGTTGTGTCACATATAATAATATTTGGACAGTTGACCTACACTGTACCCACTTCTCATCAGGTACGGTGTAGTCACTTAAAGTGTAAAACAAAAAGCGTGTAATTATTACAAAATCCGTTATTTTGTACATACATATGCACTCACGCCTGTTATCTCCAAAGGGGTAGGTAGAGATGTAACTTTTACACCCTTTTATAACCGCGGTCCCATAATGTGATAGGGGGCGAGCCTATCGCCATACCGGCACAATTCCAGGCTCCGGGCTGATACTAAGTATTTCTAAATAGAAAACCCAATAGCACTAAAGTGCAGGTAAACCTGATCCGGGGTTCGAACTCGAGACCTTAGCACAGCAGCCGTGACGTAGACGCAATTACAACTGCGCTACCGATGTAAGGCAGTCCTTATCTGTCTGTCTGTTATTACGTCTGAATAAATTTTATTTTATGTACGTACTAGCTGTTGCTCGCGGCTCCGCCCGCGTGGAGGTCATATTTGGAAGAAAAAGTATACAATACAAAATACCAATTATCATGCGTTTAACTTCAAACATGACGGATTTTCATACAAACTTTCTTCCCCTATTTTACCCCCTTAAGGGTAGAATTTCCAAAAATCCTGTAACATATATTTTTATTTTTAACTAAAGGGCAAAATACTAACTTTCATGCGTTTAACTTCAAAAATGACAGATTTTCATACAAAGTATCATCCCCTGTTTTACCCCCTTAGGGGTTGTATTTCCAAAAACCCTTCCTTAGTGGATACCTACGTCATAAAAGGTACCTACTGTCAAAATTTCAAGTCTCTATCCCCAGCCGTTTTGGCTGTGCGTTGATCGATCATTCAGTCAGTCAGCTTCTTCTTTTATATATACAGATTTCATCAAAGATTTCATTCGTACGTATTTCATCATTGATGAATCATATTCTAGCTTTGACAGCCTCCGTGGCGCAGTAGTTTAGTAATAAACTGTGAAATCAGAGGCCGTGGGTTTAATGCCCGTATTTTTACATGAATGTTAGATTTCTGTTCTATGGTTTAGTACTGAATATATGAACAAAGATTATATCATATATATTTTATTACTGTTATTAGGATAATTACCTGAACACATTAAAATTCATTGATAATTTTTTTAATCTTCGATAAGTATAGTATAGTATCGAATTTAATGTTCAAATTAGTATAAGTTTGCAGTAAATTCTGTTATTTATAACTTATTGCTGAGTAGCACGTTTTGATGTATATCGTAAACACTAGAAAAATGCGGACACGACTTCAAAATATGGGTACGAAAATTGGTGTTTAGCTTTATTTAGTGGTTGAATTTTAGGTTAGAAAAATGTATAATCTTTAAATATGCATAGTTTATACATTTGCAGAATGTTTTCGTTAAGAGCTACTATGCACATTTGTTTAAAGGACGTGTAAGTAGGAGTAGTTGTAACCTACAAGAAGAATTGAACTTAAGTGATTTTTTGTTAGACTTACTGTTTTAAAAGTAAATTTAAAACACCTCAAGATTTGGATTTAAGGTCAAGTATGAGACACAATTAAGAACTAGAACATCGAGGTAAAGACTTGTATTGCAAAAACTACAATACTTTCCACCACGAAAAGATATCTTTGTATTTACGTCTGCGTTACCTTCGAAAGCAGACGAAATCCATGTACGTGGGCTTATGTCTCTGTCTATCATTTAATATTTTTCTGTTATCTCAGTATACAATAGTAAGTATTTGGTGACATATAAATGTAGTTTGATTCTTGATTTCTCATAAACGACACCGCAGTTTCTAAAGCTTTTCAAGTTCAAAAATATGCTACCCGTTGTTATTAAAGTGGTGGTTTTATATCATTATCCTACTAATATTATAAATGCGAATGTTTGGATGGATGGATGTTTGTTACTCAATCACGCTACAACGGCTGGATGGATCTGTTTGAAATTTGGCACACATATAGATTATTGTCTGGAATAGCATATAGGCTACTTTTTGTCCCGGAAAATGTACCATTCCCGTGGGATAGTTTAGTTTTTCATAGAGCAAAGGATCAACATGATTTTTTGTATAATGGCAGTTTAGGGAGCAGAAAATGAAATAGGCCATATTTTATCCCGAAAAAATGCACGTTTTCTATGGGATACCAAAATATAGAAAGGTGAATTAGCTTAACATGCCTCAATGGATTGTATACCCTTTCTTCCAAAAATAGCCTCCACGCGGGCGGAGCAGCGGGCAACATCTAGTATGAAATAAAATTATATAAAATCATTTGTGGCGAGGTTGTTGGCTTGGCATTCCTGGAAGATTGATCGTCCAGAGGTTTGCGTCGAATATTCAAATGCAATATTTGTTTTCTTTACATTACTTATAATAATAGCCATGTAATTTATTTTTATCTATGTAGTTAAAACTTTAGACTTCACACAATTTTAAATTAGGTAAAATTTTACATAAATTCCTATTGCTTTGCTTACATTGTGATGCTCTCTATTCACACATTCCCGCCCATTTCTTGAGGGCTGTGAGCTGTCAGGGACAAAAATGTTGCATATCTTTATACTATATATAATTCTACTGTACGTGTGTATGTCACTGAACTCCTCCTAAACGGCTGGACCGATTTGAATGATTTTTAGTATGCGTTTGGGTAACGCCCTGGATGGTTTAGATTCACAAATCAGCCCGGCAGATGGCGCTGCAGTCGGTGTGCTTTTACGGACAAGACGACGTCTGCACGGTCCGCTAGTATTTTATGTGAATAGTGACTGATAAGTGATGCCATGGTAGTCAAATAGTTCCTGACAGCGCACGGCTCCATGCATAATCCAAAATGCCTCTCTGAAAAAGTAATTTTGGTTTAATAATACAACGAAGCCGTTACTTTTTTTTACAGTTACAGTATATAGTTTCCAACAGCATAAATAGGCCGACTCGACCGAGGGTAAGGAAGGGAACAGAGGTAGTTCCACAAAAAAGACAGTAAGTTGAAGATTGCTGTTACGCTTGGTATGGTGCACACACCATGTGAGATACTCTCTTATTTGTATTTTACTCATAAATTATGCAATTATATAAATTAGTAACTGTATTCATTTGATTGTATCAAACAATTAATCCAATCAATGAAACTTCTTATAAAGGAATTAAATTAGTACCTATTTATGCTATAAAATATTGAGCGATTGAGACCTATTCTCTAATTTTATGATATGTATAGAAATCGAGAAACTCTAAACATATTCAACGATACTTCTGTTTATATACTGGTATCTGGTTTATAATTAATTTTTTTCATCAACCACCTTGCAGAACCAATGTTAGAAAACCTTCACCCCCTTGTAGAATCTCTGCCGAATACAACGAAACTTGTGCCAGGGAGCCATACATTGATATTTTCTTTGATTCCCTCAAGAGCCTTAAACACAAAATTTCGGTTTCATTTAAGACATCTAACTGACTTTTTCAATAGAGTATGGCAGTTCTGAGTATGTGTATATTTTATATTCCATTATATTTTAATATTATTTGTTTTTATATATAAGGTATGTTGAGTGTGTTTTTATTTTCCACTGATCTCAATTGTTATTGTTACCATGTGTTACTGCGGTGAGCAATGATATTTTATACTCGTAATGTGGTGTATATCCGTAATTGGCGTATATTTTAAGAATGATGCTTTAAGAAATTTTAATTAAATGTATGTAAATATATATGTACTGTTGATGTACCTATTGAAATAAATAAATCCCGCATAGTAATAGCAATATTATTGATACATAATATTGCTATATAATCAATACAATATAATCAAACTACAAATCAAATTACTTCCAAATCATAAGTTAAGAAAGGTTATTCTTTACGATGTTTTACGTTTAAAAAATATGCAGATTGTAGATATATAGTCTACTTATTGTTGTTTTGAGATCGGAAATATCGTTTTACCAAATTTAGGACAGTCCATTAAATGTTTTTCAGTATATAAAAATCTGATATTCGAGTTATGTCACGAGTTAGACATTAGACAGTGACAAATTTGCGGCTATTATCTAACCGAATGGGATGTCAGGACGTCTCTGTGTATCCGACATTAGTGACTGTTAGAGTTTTTGGCTTTCCTCATTTTGTTTCTTTGCTCGTTAATAGCCCATGTAATGTTACACATGTTAGCAGAAAATGCGGACGTATGTATTTAATCATTTTTTTATTCTTAATGAGGGTTTGCTCACACACACACACACACATATACTCACGCCTGTAATCCCCGAAGGGGTAGGCAGAGGTGTGACTAGTACACCCACTTATCGCCAAATTTCGGTCCCATAATGTCATAGGGGGCGAGCCTATCGCCATACCGGGCACAGGTTCCAGACTCCGGGCTAATACTGAGGAATTTCTAGATAGAAAAACCTAATATCACTTTACCCGACCTGGGGATCGAACCCGAGACCTCAGCACAGCAGTCGTAACGTACGCGCAATCACAACTGCGCCACCGAGGCAGTCAGTAAGGGTTTGCTCATTTGAGCGTTATCACTAAGTACCATGTTATATTCACAAATCAATGTTATTATAAAATGATATATAACGATGGTCTTTATGGTATGTTTTAAATCCTCCCTCATCAATGCTAACATTATTGGTCTATTCAATTTAGAGTTTAGATGTCCCATTATATTTATTATGGTCATTTATGTCGCTTCAGTGTATAACCGTATTCAATGTGCAACCGGAGCTCTTGGCTCGTAGCCAACGTACCTGGAATAATTTTAAATTTTATATATTTCTATATTATCTTTATATATATAATTCTACTGTACGTGTGGATGTCACTGAAATCCTCCTAAACGACTGGACCGATTTGAATGATTTTTTTTGACATGCGTTTGGGTGGCGCCTTGCATGGCTTAGATTCACAAATCAGCCCGGCAGATGGCGCTGCAGTCGATGTGGTGCTGCTTTTACGGGCAGGACGACTTCTGCCGGGCCCGCTAGTTTCTTATAATATAGCTTTTATGATTATTTTACATTAGAATATGTAATAATAAGTTTATATATAATAATATAATAATAATAGCCCTGTATTAAACATTGTCCCACTGCTGGGCACGGGCCTCCTCTACTAATGAGAGGGGTTAGGCCTTAGTCCACCACGCTGGCCTAATGCGGGTTGGCAGACTTCTCATACCTTCGAAAAACTCTCAGATATGCAGGTTTCCTAACGATGTTTTCCTTCACCGTTAAAGCAAGCGATAATTAACATTTTAATACACACATAACTTTAGAAAAGTCATAGGTGTATGCCACTTGGGTTTCGAACCTACGACTTTCGTCTTGACAGTCCGTACCGCAACCAACTAGGCTATCGCTGCTATTATATATAATATAATATTTATATTATATATAATATAGTTTATATATAATATTTTAAAATTAATATTTTATTCGATATAATGAATATTCATTAATATTAGTTCATCATATAATTAATATTCGATATGACGTTAGAAAAATTAATAAAGTACGTTGAAAGTCCAACACTACATAAAACTATTGTCTAATTTGGAAAAAATCTAATATACCACAGAGAAAAAAAGCAATCATTAGGGATATAGACATTGTAAAGGAAAGGTGTAGTCGAATGTATAGTGGTCTGTTAATTACCGGGAAGAATACATAGAACGAAGATATACATTATACAGTAATTATTTACGGAATCAATTAATGTCAATATACAATGCGTAATTTGTCCTATAACATGAAAGAACTGTGTCGCACTTTGAATCTAGTAACACCGATAACTCTTAATTATAGTCCCATGCAGTGAAAGCTACCTCGTAAAACCAGCTGAGACTGCTGCACATTTATTAGGAAGAATATTTCTCTAATGTGACAATAGGGTAGTTGACTCGATATTTTTTTATTTAATCAACAAGTTACATTACCTAAAACTTATTATCGAAAGAATTTTATGAATCCGAACAAAAATAAGTAAATTAGTGTTAGCAACATCAACAAATCTATGCAAAATGGATATTTAAAAGGCATAAATACAATATTTATAATTTATTAATTGATTTACACGACACTGTTACACATCTCAGTGCTTATTATCAATACACACGCATGTCAGGATTCACTTTGAGGCTTCTCTTTATAATTAATCTACCAGCATTACCCTTTTAAACTGAACAACGCCATTGAACTGATTACCATTATAATTACCATTTAGACTTACTACACCGAACCACGAATATACTGGCTATCGTCTCGTCTTCCACTCAACTAAACTGAACTGAACCAACTGAACTCCGGAGCGCGGAAGGCACTCTGTTTTATATTAAACATTTACTACTCCCACTTTGGTTGTCATTATTAACTACCCCCAACTAGTCTCCTAAATACCTCAGTTATACCTTCGGTATTCCTAATAATAGTAAATACGCTAATACGGCCTCTCCTGACATGTGATCGTCCCGAGCACACTTTCTTTTAACAGACAGCACCCAAAACACGTTCAACAGCTCACTCGAGCTTCTTATCGATATTCACCATTCTCCATTGAGCATTCTCCTCTCTGTTTTTTTTTATTCATCTATATCTGGGAACAGATTATTCATTAGTCACGCCGGTTTTTTACACAACACTCGGCCTATCCTGCATTTGTAACTATTGTCAATTTATAGAACTCTTTTAGACTTTCCTTTGATCCTAGGAAATCCTAGTAGTGCCTGTTACAGTCACTCCTTTAGACTTAGGATGACCCTGTGTCAGCTCACTTGCTTAAATCTGAGTAGAACATTTTTCATCTAGTTTTAATACTTGACCATCCAGTTAACAAAAATACAACTCAAAAGTTTAGTTTCCTGCATCTCAAGTGATTTTAAAAATCTAAAGTATATTTCACAATGTCAATGAGCTATTAAATATTACACTCGTCTTCAATATAATACCACCTTGTTGCTTTATAAACACATGTTATCAAACTCAACACTCAATGATTCTAAAAATCAAAAATATTTTCCCACAATTAACGAGCTATTTAATATAACACTCGTTTCTATTATACTATCACCTTGTTGCCTTATCAACACAGGTTATAAAACGTAACTCTCAATGATTTTAAAAATCAAAGATATTTTCCTACAATTAACGAGCTCTATGATACTATCACCTTGTTGCCTTATCAACACAGGTTATAAAACGTAACTCTCAATGATTTTAAAAATCAAAGATATTTTCCTACAATTAACGAGCTCTATGATACTATCACCTTGTTGCCTTATCAACACAGGTTATAAAACGTAACTCTCAATGATTTTAAAAATCAAAGATATTTTCCTACAATTAACGAGCTCTATTATACTATCACCTTGTTGCCTTATCAACACAGGTTATAAAACGTAACTCTCAATGATTTTAAAAATCAAAGATATTTTCCTACAATTAACGAGCTCTATGATACTATCACCTTGTTGCCTTATCAACACAGGTTATAAAACGTAACTCTCAATGATTTTAAAAATCAAAGATATTTTCCTACAATTAACGAGCTCTATGATACTATCACCTTGTTGCCTTATCAACACAGGTTATAAAACGTAACTCTCAATGATTTTAAAAATCAAAGATATTTTCCTACAATTAACGAGCTCTATTATACTATCACCTTGTTGCCTTATCAACACAGGTTATCAAACGTAACTCTCAAATGATTTTAAAAATCTACGATATTTTTTTCTCAAAACCCACGAGCTTTTTTGATAAAATATCACCTTGCTGCCTCATCAACACATGTTATCAAACGTAACTCTCAAATGATTTTAAAAATCGTAAGTAATTTTCCCAAAACTCACAAGCTATTAAATGTTACACTGGGCCTTTTTTAATATATCACCTTGCTGCCTTACCAACACAGGTTCTCAAACATAAATCTCAAATGATTTTAACAAACCTTTATTTGTCTAAAACTCAACGGGCTATTTAAATATTACACTAGTTTTTAATATACGACCACCTTGTTGCCTTTATCAACACAGGTTATGAAACAGAACTCTCGAATGATTTTTAAAAATCAAAGATTATTTTGTCCAACTTAATGAGCTATTTAATATACCTCATTTCCAATATAAATATCACATTGTTACTTTATCAACACACGTTATCAAAAACAACTCAAACGATTTTAAAAAATCAAATATACTTTGTCAAATTCAATGAGCTTTATATTGCTCATTTTTATACTATCACAACGTTACTTTATTATATTACTCTTTTTATAATATCAGAACATTACTTTATCACCACATTTTATCGAAACGAACTCAAATGATTTTAATAATCACAGATATTTTTTTGTTAAACACAATAAGCTATTTATACATTACTCTTTTTTATAATATCAGAACATTACTTTATCACCACATTTTATCGAAACATATTGTACATATTGTACACATTTTGTCGATGTTAGCAACATCAACAAATCTATGCAAAATGGATATTTAAAAGGCATAAATACAATATTTATAATTTATTAATTGATTTACACGACACTGTTACACATCTCAGTGCTTATTATCAATACACACGCATGTGAGGATTCACTTTGAGGCTTCTCTTTATAATTAATCTACCAGCATTACCCTTTTAAACTGAACAACGCCATTGAACTGATTACCATTATAATTACCATTTAGACTTACTACACCGAACCACGAATATACTGGCTATCGTCTCGTCTTCCACTCAACTAAACTGAACTGAACCAACTGAACTCCGGAGCGCGGAAGGCACTCTGTTTTATATTAAACATTTACTACTCCCACTTAGGTTGTCATTATTAACTACCCCCAACTAGTCTCCTAAATACCTCAGTTATACCTTCGGTATTCCTAATAATAGTAAATACGCTAATATTAGACACCACTCAAATCTGCTGGAAGGGGTAGTTGTCAAATAACAGTACAAGGATGCATATCTGATACCGTGACGTCACGGTACTACGAATCGCCTGTACTGTACCGTTGTGCGAGGAAGATAGCGATATGTTTCCAATACGCCATCGTTTTCGCAAATGCCTGTGAGTGCTTGCTCATACCAATATTTAAACTAAATATTGTGACCTCATTTTTAAAGCAATTTGGATTCTGTTTTCGCAAAAGAGTTTCTTTCGCGTATTATATTCGATTGCATAGAGAATAATGTAGAAAATTAAACACAGGAAACTGCCCAGTTTCGTATCCTTCAATTTGTAATAAATTAAGTTAAGATTAACTTTGTTCTGAGAGTGACTAATACGTAATATTTACATTATTTAATTAATTACGTAAATGACAATTAACTAATTGTTTCTTAAGGAGAATTTAATTCAGAAGGCTATGTTAAATTAGCAAATTTAACATAGCCTTCTGAATGTAGAATTAGAGAAGAAACAAGTTTAAAATTCTCATGTATCAATGAATAAAACATAAAATTTGTTATTTCGATTGTACTCTAATTTACACGCTATCAATGTACCTCTTAATAAATTTTACAATTTGTCCTAAATTCTATTTTTTTTAATAGTATCTGCTTAATTAATCTAGTAATTATGAAAGTATGTTATATTTCAGACTATGAGCTTGATATTGATATTTAATACAATAAATGAAATTTTTCTTCCATTGTAACTTTACTTACAAACTCTAAGTTTAACTTTATACTTCGACGTCTAGACACAATTCAGACAAATGAGATTGTTATCGTTTTTACATTCAGTTAAACTATTAGTTTTACCTCACAAAATGTAATACTACTATTTGTCATGATTTCATGACCAATTTTATGCAGTAACACGAAACAATTTAAATTCCAATTTTCATTTTGTTACTTCAATATTAGATTATTAGTCGCCAACTCTGTATGTGGCGCCTTCGTTAGGAACACCTTTCTACAACATCGCTGAATATTTTTCATCCTGGAGACCGGTTTATTGAGTTCACCTTACTTTCGAATTTCATCCTTGCCAATTTTAGTGCATTGGCGCTGTTGTTACTATGAGGGCAATGCTGCTGGAAAAGTTGTGACAGCACAGACAGACAGATGGACAGGAAAAATTATAAGGATTTTCTTTTTGTATTTTGGGTTCGGAACCGTAAAATTAGCGTTTCTTCTCAGCTTTGCATGCGTTATTACATTTATCAGTACCGCAGAAGACTTAAATTGCATAGACTATGTGTACCTCAAATTTTTATTCTGACTATGACGATTTTTAAAAAAAAATAGCTAATTCAGTCCAGTCATTCCCGATTGATGGACTTGCCAATGAACAGCATTAAACTTTAATGTTTTTTTATGTTTTAGCCTAATAAAAAAGTGCTTATGTATAAAATACAGGTTATATAAGATTACAGATTCTTAAACCAATTACCCAAAAGCAGTCCTGGAGAGCAGATTAGAATAGGTGATATAATAAATGGTAAAAATAGTTGTCAAGTAATTTATAAAAATATTAGAAAATATTATCAAATAAATTAATATCAGTAGGTAGCCGAAAGTTCGTGACAAACGTAGTTTTTACATTTGTAAGGCTTCGTAGAATACTATCGAGATTATTTTAAGATACATTTTAAAATGTAGTTAAACCTATTTATCATTTTTAATGATCATTTCAATGAAAAAGGTAAACTACGACATTACTTCACCTTAGTACCATTTCATTATGTACCTAACTCGGTTCAAAGGTTGAAGTATTATAATATAACTTTACATTTTAAATGAAAATGATATAAACTTGGAAGATAAGAAAACTGAAAGGGTTATGTTAATGCGCGTTTCCTAACCTTTGTCCATAGACATCTTTACTCGGGCGCGTTAAAAACACAATTAGCTATATATAGAATTATGCATAGCTATACAGCAATCTTGCTTCATTTAATTCCACACTTTTCCCAGTTCTAATATATAATTTAACTCCAGTGATGGACATGATTATCTGATGTCTATATCTATCTGATATTCTAATTACTCTACGAGAGTCAGTTATTCAAAAGATATTTTCTTTTATTTTTCTGTTGTGTAGTGATATTTCTCAGTAAAGCCCGGCATTGTTATGGAACCAATGCCAATAAAAACGGATGTGGAGAAAAAAACAGGTGGCTATACATATAAGACGATTCCCAAGAGAGTCGTAAGGGTATGTCCCTTCCACGCAGTAGGTAAACCTTTTTCTGGTAAAATGTTTTGGATTAAGAAGACAGAAAGTGCGCGTACCAAAGATAATTTAAATATTTTTTTCGGTTACATTTGTTTTATGTCTCTTATTAATATAATGGATTTAGTATAAATGAAAAATTGCCTTACAAATTCATTCTTTTGTTTAATTTATATTAGATGTTTAAGTTAATGAGTTTTTAAAATATTTTTTTTTTGTATGTTTTGTCTTTAATTAATTGTATATTTACACAAAAATATAATAATTTGCTATAAATAAATTTCGTAGCGATTTAAACTGGAGACATTGTTATCATATTACCCGAATTTCTATTTTTATTCGAAGAAAATAGGACATAGAGAAGATTGTTGGAGAGATAAAATGGTTTTCACATTTTCTTTAAATAGGTGTTTTTAATTTCAGATAACAATTTTGAATATGCGCATCTGGTCATTTTTACATCCAAGTAAACCAGTAGTGTGCACACTCTTGACCCGTATTCTGGAGCATCCCTACACGGATTGTATCTGTTTTTGATGCAAATACTCCCACCGTGTAGTCTTTATCAACACAACACAGTGACGGACCTGCTAAAGTTTATCCGATTTAATAAACTATGTGTTTTCTGTCAGCTTTGTTTGTCATTAGTAAAGATCTACATGGAATATATGGTGCCTATACTTTTCTTTATCAAATGGTTGTTTATTTGTCATACTAATGGCTCGAATGATAAATGTTAGATAATGGGTTACTTCCATATATTTCGATACTTTGTTATATGCTTCGGCAATAAGACATGCTGAATGTTAAATACTAGCTTTAGCCTTGAATTCACCTGCGTGGAAGTTCCGGTGACTCTTACAATCTGATCGTTTTATCCAATATCGTAATTTTATTTTAGCCGATACTCAATACTATACTCTGAAAGTGGCAGAGCCACGCTGTAGACATATTTGTATACAGCATGAATGGGCCGGCTCGACCGGGGTAGTACCACTGTCTCACAGAAAACCAACGTAAAGTCACAGTTCACTGTCGCGTTTCGGATGGTAAGTGAGATATCCGGAGGCCCAGATTCCCCCTTCCTTTAAGGCCGAGAGCGCATACGTGATACTTTCGGTATTCTAGAGGTTCGTGGGCGGTGGAGCTCACTTAACATCAGGTGACCCACTGGCTCGTTTGTCGGACTATGATATAAAAAAAATACACTCTACAAGGAACCTGCCAAATTCAAAGATTGTAGGGTTTGTACTTGTACTTGAGTTGTATTTTTCTATTTAAAACATAGATTTGATAATTTTACTGTTATGAATTGATACAGTACAAAGAGTACTCAGTACTATAATTAAAACATATACAGTTACCATTTATATGGGCATGATTGTCTTATCCATACTTTTAACTATTTATAAAATATCAATATGTATGGTTGATTCTCAAAGCGACGACGGCGGATTTCCCCAAGTGCCTATAACCTTAAGTATATTGTCTCCATACCAAAGAGCTTCTTAAATAAACTAAAGCGCGTCTTAAATTTGAGCTTCCACTTTTTGAAATTTTCACAAGTGCGGTCTAATTCCACGACTGAGAATAAGAGTGAAGCGATTTTCAATACGTTTTAAAAACGTCTTGAGGCCACTTAACATTGTTTAATGACGGATCTAAAATTCGTAATATAATCAAGAATTGGTATGTAACGTATTATGTACTTAATACATATAAGTAAACTGTGTAATTAATCGTAGATGTTCAGTTGTTTTACTTATTAATAGTTAAACCATATCTGTATATATATATATAGGTTACATCAGTGATAGCCTAGTTGGTTGTGGTACGGACTGTCAAGACGAAAGTCGTATGTTCGAAATCCAAATGAATAAACTCACCTCTGAATTTCTAAAGTTACGTGTGTATACATTGTTAATTTTATTGTCGCTTGCTTTATTGGTGAAGGAAAACATCGCGAGGAAACCTGTATATCTGAGAATTCTCATAAGAATTTCGAAGGTATGTGAAGTCAACCCGCATTAGGCCAGCGTGGTGGATTAAGGCCTAACCTTCTCATAAGTAGAGGAGGCCCGTGCCCAGCAGTGGGAAAATGTTTTTTACAAGGCCAGTATTATTTTATTAATAGATAATTAACGAATAGTCTAACCTGATCAATCTAGAGTTGTTATTAACATCAATATTATTATTTATTTCAATCCGTTCATAATATATTTCTCTTTGCAATGTCGAGTGTTATCGTGTTCTTTCTTTATACGAGATAACTCATAATCACTATCATGTTTATTCTTTGAATAGAGGCTTCACTTTTCTATCACTTTCGGGATAAGTGAAGGATTCTGAATAATTCATTGTTTGATCACTGTTCACTAATGAGGTAATGAATTCATTCGACACCATTGTTTTACTTTGTGTTTTGGCAATTAATTTTTGGTGAAACAAGAGTACTCGAAGGCTAAGTGAACCAAAAATAAAACGTTTGAATTTGCTTTATTTGTTGATCGTTATAACTTATGATATTGTAAACGTGATTTTGTATACGTTTATTCTCAAATTGCCTTTTTTATGAGATAAAACAATTATTACAAACTATGGTTCCAATAGCTAGTTGTTTGAAAAATGTTTCAAATAGATTTATTTCAGGTATTTTCACTTATACTATTTCTTTAATTACATTGAAAGTGCCAGGAAAATATAAAATGAGTTCAAGTTTAATATTTTGCTTCAATTCTGAATTCACTCTTCAGTATTTAAATATTAATTAGCCAAATAGGCAGCGAGAGTCTGCTGAATAAGACTCGAGAGAGAGTCAAGAGTAAAAGCCTGGTCGACTTATCCAGTTCCAGAGAGAAGCGGTTCTTATTTTACCCGTGAAGTTAGGAAACTCCGTTCACGTGACGGAAACATGCACGACACGTTGTTGTGTCCAGACATCCTTATAATAGCCCGTTGGGCATTATTGTACTGAACCCTTATGATTTGTGAGTGAAGTTGGACCATTACTACCTACAGGTACACTGGTTGTACATGCGTTTTTTGTATTATTACAAGTAAATTGGTGTGAATGCGTTTTAAATAGTGTATCACATCGAAGTTGCAGTTGGTAGCAGGTCTCTTTTCTTTCTCTCTCAATGTTGTTGTATTTTAATGACTCTGTTAGCGTGCCCTAGATACTTGAACTGCTTGACAATTTTAATAGTCTTGTTCATCCGTATCTCTGGAATCATGGACAGACCTCTTCCCGACCTAAATATCAACATTTCTGTTTTTTGCTACATTGTACTTTAATCCATGAGCATAGTCTATAGAATATATTTCATAAATAAATTGTAGTTTAAAAAACGCTTTAATGGCTAGCTGAAGTAAAAAGTATAAAATAATTATTTTAATTTGATTGTAACTGTCTCTCGAACAGTATTAGAGGCTAAATACTTTTATTATTATTATTCTTATTGTACATACATATACGCTCACTGTACCTGATTTTGTCGACAAATATGAATCTACGTAAATATATAGGCTAAATAAGAGTATAGTATTGTAAGAGTATATATATTATAGTAAGAGTAGTAGCAAGGGTAGATTATAATAGTTGTATTGTTCAGTATACATACAAACTAACGATTTGTACATAATAGGTACAGACTTATTATAATATTCAGGGAGGGTTGTTACTCAAAGAGGTCGATGTAGACTAAAGATATACTGACTGCCTCGCTGCTTAATTATTAAAGAACTTCATTTGAAAAGCCTTTGGTGTTGTAAATCCATGCTCATTTATATTTAAGCCCATAAATTGCTGCATAGAAATAATGTTATTAGGTATAGTCAATAGGTGATGGGAAATAAATAAAGATCTAAATCGCATTTTTGGGTTAAAATATGTGAAAAATGTATGGAGAGCGGTAATAGACATCTGTATATATAAAAGAAGAAACTGACTGACTGACTGACTGACTGACTGATTGATCAACGCTCAGCCTAAACGGCTGGGGTTAGAGACTTGAAATTTTGACAGTAGGTACCTTTTATCACGTAGGCATCCACTAAGGAAGGGTTTTTGGAAATACCACCCCTAAGGGGGTAAAATAGGGGATGAAAGTTTGTATGAAAATCCGTCATTTTTAAGTTAAACACATGAATATTGGTATTTTGTATTGTATACTTTTTCTCCCAAACATGACCTCCACGCGGGCGGAGTCGCGAGCAACAGCTAGTATTATATAATAGTCCTGTAAACCTACATTTTTAGTTCAGATTATACTTATCAAAATATCATAAGCTAGTGTATTATAGTGAATAAAAAATGCAAACTCCTAGATAGTTTCAAGATAGCTTCTCGGGCGCAAATCAGTTAGTTGTGGTTAGTGGGTAGAATACGTGATCGGACACAGAGAACAGGGCCCTGATAACATCGTGCTGCCCGAGACACAGGGTATGACTAATATGAAATTATATCACAAATTTATGCTGACTTTATTGCATTCGTGACTGTCTAAAAATTACGGAGGCTATGTTCCATGCTCTTGTTTAATTGTATCTTTAGTGTTGACATATTGGACATTTAGACCAACTAGCGTTTATGTCGTAATGTGTTTTTCGGCGTTAAATAAAAATTATAAATAATGGAGATAGAACTCCGCGAGTCGGGATTTTTTATTGGAAATTTCATCTTCTTTAAGGATCTTTCTGCAGAAAATCTTAAATATAAATTGTTTTTGATTTAATAACGAAAAACTAAATACCTTTTTTATTTCATCTTATTAGGTTAATTATAATTTATTGCATTTTTATATTTATGTATATTTTTTCACTTTTCAGTTCTGTGAGTCTCTATTATTTTTGTTAATAAAGTTTTTATATTATTAATTGATATCTGAAATAAAACTTCAAATATGTACGTGAAAATAGTTAATATTGGACTTGTAAATAGATGATTTTATTATTGTCTTGTTTTTTGATAATATATTAAAAATCAAAGATGTTTGTATACCGTGATTTACCAGCAAATTCCAGAAAAGACGGAATTGTAATTAAAAAGCAGCGACGGTCTGGTTATTTTCGCGTGCACAGTTAAGGAAAATATGCAGAATTTTTCAATTTTCAAATTGGTAGAGCCATGCTTTAGACATATTTGTTAACAGCATGAATGGGCCGGCTTGACCGGGGTAGTACCACTGTCTCACAGAAAACCAACGTAAAGTGACAGTTTACTGTCAGGCCCAGATTCACCCTTACTTAATCTACAGCATGAATGGGTCGGCTCGACCGGGGTAGTACCACTGTTTCACAGAAAACCAACGTAAAGTGACAGTTTACTGTCGCGTTCCTTATGGTAAGTGAGATATCCGGAGGCCCAGATTCCCCCTTCCCTTCCCCAATCCATATTCCTGTCCTTTAAGGCCGACAGCGCATACATGATACTTTCGGTATTGTGGATGTTCATGGGCGGTGGAGATCACTTAACATCAGGTGACCCACTGGCTCATTTGTCGGACTATACTATATAAAAAAAAAACTTAATCTTTATCTATATGTTTGAAATAGATGTTGTCCGCGGCTCCCCCCGCGTGGAGGTTATTTTTGGAAGAAAAGGTTTACAATCCATGGAGGCATCTTAAGCTATTACACCTTTCTATATTTTGCTATACCTACCATAGGAAGCGTGCATTTTTCATCTCATTTTCTGATCTCTAAACTGCCACTATGCAAAAAAATATGTCGATCCCTTGCTCTGTGAAAAACTAAACTATCCTACGGGGACTGTATAATTTTCCAGACTATAATCTATCTCTGTGCCAAATTTCAACCAGATCCGTCTAGCCGTTGAATCGTGTTTGGGTAACAAACATCCATCCATCCAAACATTCGCATTTATAATATTGGTAGGATTGGTAAGTATTTTGCCAACAGTTCACTTTATGTGGTCGGAGGTGATCATAAATTTAATTAATTCATTTTATGTAATTTATTGTTCGATTTGCCTTGTCTATGTTTAGGCTGAGAAATCCGCGAGGTCCTGGGTTCAAAGGTAGAATAATCATAATTTGTATTTGAGTGTTGTACATGAGTCGACAGATTTGAATTTGTACTCGATGTTGCGATAGATTCGCTATTTAACGCATCATGAAACTAGAATAATTTTGGCAAAATGTGGGTGTACAAATTACACCTCTGCCTTTCGGTTTTACAGGCGTGAGAATATGCGTTACGGAATTGTACTATGTTGTGGTGGTGCTGAAATTAATACCATTTCTGTTCCCCAAAAAGGAGCTATCTAATCTATTTACCTACTTGATAAGATTCAGATTTTATTTAAGAGAAAACGAATGCCAGTTCCATTATAATCCTACTTCCTACTACATACATACATATACACTCACGCCTGTAATCCCTGAAGGGGTGGGCAAAGGTGTAACTAGCACACCCACTTTTCGCCAAATTTCGGTCCCATGATGTGATAGGGGGCGAGCCTATCGCCATACCGGGCACAGATTCCAGACTCCGGGCTAATACTGGGAATTTCTGGATAGAAAAACCCAACATCACTTTACGCGACCCGGGGATCGAACCCGAGACCTCAGCATAGCAGTCGTAAACGCACGCGCAATTACAACTGCGCCACCGAGGCAGTCTACTTCCTACTATAATATTATTAAAATGTTTGGATGGATGTTTGTTACTCAGTCACGCTGCAACGGCTGGACGGATCTGGTTGAAATTTGGCACAGAGATAGATTATAATCAGGCATAGCACATAGGCTTTATCCCGGAAAACTGTACGGTTCTCGTGGGATAGTTTAGTTTTTCACAGAGCGAGGGACTGGCAAGATTTTTTTATAGTGGCAGTTTAGGCATCAGAAAATGACATAGGCTACTTTTAATCCCGGAAAAATGCACGCTTCCTTTGGGATAGCTAAATATAGAAAGGTGTAATAGCTTAAGATACCTCCATGGATGGTATACAATTTTCTTCCAAATATAACCTCCACGCAGGCAACATCTAGTTCAAACATATAGATTAAAAAATTAAGTAAATGTTAGTTTGGTCTACTAACTAGAAACTAAAATAGCCTTGTTAGTCATAAAACAAGACTTCACAAAAAAATAAAATAATTTTAAATTTCTTATGCGCTAACAATAAAGATCTCAATTATATTAAGAACTAAATGACATCAACTTCTAGGTTAATTTTAAATGAAATCCAAGTAATGAAGCCTATTAAAAAATGTTAGAATATTCTAAATACATTGGCTTGGAAATAATATATTCAGTACTTATAAGTGTAAATAATATTAATTGTTAGGTATTCGAAATTCTTATGCGAATTTCGAAGGTATGTGAAGTCCTACCAACTCGCATTAGGCCAGCATGGTGGACTAAGGCCTAACCCCTCTCATTAGTAGAGGAGGCCCGTGCCCAGCAGTGGGACAATATTTAATATAGGACTAGTATTGATTATACTTGCATTAACCTAGTTAATTTATAATCGAATCTTAGTTCGGTCACAGTGTCAAAATATCATAATGGTGTGAACACGTGATTTGACTCTCTGATATTATTTACTTATTGAGAAGGTGCTAAATTAATTTATATATCTTTTCTTTTCTTGGCTTGGTCTGACCCTAAACATAACACGAATTAGAGTTCAATAATCCTGCAAGGAATTTAGAAATGTTACACTCGAAAAAATGCGTTGATCCCATTTCTGCGAAAGTAATGGGAGTCAAGCGTCTAACGATGATATTTCAATTTTTCTTATTTAGTCGCGTAATGGTGATAAGTGAGTGTAGGAAAATAAATTGAAAAACCGAGCTGACAACAAATTGATGATATTCCGTCCAGATTGTTTTGTTATTTTTATAGATTAACGAGTATGGGCGTAACATTATCGACCTTTCATATGAAACAAATATGTAGAAGTTTTATGTGACACTTAAATAGATAATATATTTTATTATGTATTTATAGTTGTGGGTCCGTAGTCCCCGTAGTTCTTGATTCTCACGATACGGGTTTGACCTAGTGTGGGGTCGGAACTAAGTGTGTGACTGTTGGGTGTATTTATTATTATTCAAATAAAACTAATTGTACGAAAACCGACGTAAAGTAACAGCTTGCTCTTGAGTCTCGTACGTGAAGTGAGATTTCCCTTCCTCATTCCTTTTTTTAAGGCATATTTCTTCAGTCATGTACCTGTTTATAGGCGGTGGACATCACTCACCATCAGGAGAACCACTTGAAGGTTTGCCAGCCCCTGCTATTAAAAAATAGTCTTTGGTATGAATAAATAAAATAAATAAATAACACCCAACAGTCACACACATAGCCCCGACCCCACACTAAGATACGAGTCTTGTGTTGTGGGTTATCAGGGGCTACAAGAGACCTTCGGTCTCAGAACACCGAGACCCCGATTATAGGTATTATATTTCATTGCAATTTCGGTGCGTTGGATAATAATAAAAGTCAAAATTATAAAGCAATTCATGAAACAGTATCAACTAAGTACTCCTAGTGCTGATTATTATTACCATTTGCTAAACAAATAAAAATTTGTCAACAATTTCATTTCATTATAATGTTAACAAAGTTCTTGTAAATATAAAGTTGCCTTATTCTTAAAGAAAAAACTGAAGCTCAAAACCCCTCGGCCCAGTAATGCGACGTTAAGTCTCGATCAATCACAAATAAAACAAATGAAATGTACAGCAAAATCTTATAGAAAACTTGTGTGACAAGTTTTGTAAGGAAAAAATAACCCCTAAAATTGTTCACTTATTTCCTTATTACAGCCAACCACTTTTAAACTCGGAATACGGAGGGAAAATTAATCTTTGTCAGCGAGGGCCTATACTGACATTAAATTCACGTGTCGGGCTTATATGTATAGTGTTCGATAGTTTTCTAAGTAGCCACGCTATAGGCTCATCTTTTTTAATGATCGACAACGCACCCATTATTCATATGATTTTTCGAACAATGCATAGTAATGCTATCCGTACTAATACTATAAATGCCAAAGTAACTCTGTTTGTTTGTTTGTTACCTCTTCACGACTAAACGGCTGAACGGATTGTAATGAAATTTGGTAAGGGAATAGATTATATCCTGGAGAAGGACATAGGCTATCTTTTTTCACATGTAAAAAAATAATAAAGGAAAAAATAGGCATTAAGTCAACGCGACGAAAGTTCGAATCTCCTAAACCGGAAAGACCACGCCTAGTAGCGGATAAATATATAGTAAGCGACTTTACATGTGTTTTATTCTTGTATAGCAAGTTTACATCTGTCATCTTAGTTGCAAATTTTTTATAAGAATTTCTCACAATCCCTTTCAAACGGTATCCTTTTGTGTTTACATTGTATTAGTTAGTACCGCAGTCCGCTTCAAGCGACCTTTTCTCAATTTTACGACGAGCGGTTACCATTGGCCTTCGCAATCCAATAGAAATTCTTGTTTCGCCAATCTCGTTTGTTACTTAGCAAAACGAAAATGTACTGTGCCAAGGGATACCCATGGTAATTTTCTTTATATTGCAATGATGTAGTAGTGAAATATGTATATCGAATAAATGTTTGTTTATATTTAACTAGCTGTTGCTCGCGGCTCCGCCCGCGTGGAGGTTATTTTCGGGAGCAGAAGTATACAATCCAAGGAGTTGTCCTCTGTATTGAGGCACCTGTAGCGATTGTCCAGCCTCTCAGTTGTTGTGCCTGAATCTTGAGATTGCATCTAAAGAATACCTCATAAGTTTAACCTCACTTTGCCCCTTTCAGGGATGATTTTTCAAAAACGTTGAAACACGTATTTCTCTATTTCCTACCAAAAGCCTTAATATGAATTTTCAGATCCCTAACTTGAGGAATGATAGATTTCCCATACAAATATTGAACTCTTATTTGACCCCTTTCAAAGTCGTGTTTTGAGAAAAAAGATAGCCTATGTCCTTCTACAGGATATAATCTCTCTCCTTGCCAAATTTCATCATAATCCGGTCAGCCGTTTAGTCGTGAAAAGGTAACAAACAAACAGAGTTACTTTAGCATTTATAGTATTAGTATGGATAGTGGGGATATAATTAGGTTAGAGTAATGCTTTTTATGTCCAAGTGAGTCCTTGAAAGCTGAGCAACTTAGGCGTCGTCAAAGTTTAGTGCTGATGGGTTAAAAGTGGCATTAATACCAGGGTAACCACACTTTATACTTAAAATAATAATACTAGCCCTGTATTCAACATTGTTCCACAACTGGGCACGGGTCTTATCTACTAATGAGAGGGGTTAGGCCTTAATCAACCACGCTGGCCTAATGCGGGTTGGTAGACTTCACATACCTTCGAAATTCTCAGATATGCAGGTTTCCTCACGATGTTTGTTGTTCCATCACCGTTAAACCAAGCGATAATTAACATTTAATACACACATAACTTTTTAGAAAAGTCAGAGGTGTATGCCACTTGGGTTTCGAACATACGACTTTCGTCTTTACAGTCCGTACCGCAACCAACTAGGCTATCGCTGCTTTTTTATACTTACCTAACCCGAAATGGACACACGATCACGTGAAGATACCACAGTATGGAACTTACTTTGTAAATTATAAGAAACAGCAATAAAAATGAATCGGATTTCAAAACTTATGTTATAGTGTGAACTAAAGCTATTCTGAAGTTTGTGTAATTTTGTTGCACTACAAGATTGCGTTCGTGGTTTGGGGGAGTTGTAACTTTTTGTTGGTATATGAATTGTGATTGTAGTGATATAAGTTACTTTAATAAGGGTTGTAATTTCTATGTAAATGAACATTATATTCTTCATTTCATTGGTAAACTGCTGGTAAATTGCTGGTGGTAGGATATTCGTATCCACCCGGATAGCGACCACCGTACACAGGATATAAAACCCGCGGTAATGCACAGTGCAAGTGTGTCCGGGATCAGCCAGTGTATATCCGGTGTTGGTTTATCGGGGGTCTAGAGTTGGGGTACGATGTTTGGCGTGTTTTGCGACCTTCTGAGTACTCTGACACTAGACCCTCGAGCGCTTTTCCTCCTTCTTGCCCGTGGCGTAGTGTGAAGAAGCAGGCCGGCGTGATTGTGTTGAGTAGCGGGGGATAGATTGTTTCTTTGCCGTGCCAGGATAAAAATAAATAAATAAAAAAAAACTAAAATTAAAGAACATACATATATCATTAAGATATAAAGATCACATTTGGAGCTATTTAAAATGTAAAAATATTTAGCTACCTCTTCTATATTTAAAGTATAAATTAGCTATGGAGAGTGTCGCACCGCCGGTTTGTAGTTTCCACAAGTTTATGCTGATTGCGCGGACTGAGCAAACACAGAGCATTCCAAAGTCAAACACCGACCGGTCTAGGCTATTCATCTTGTATCTATGTATTAAAATAGCTAATCTAAAAGAATGTCTGGGCACATTTTAGGACATCATATGCGAACATAACCTTTCTAAGCCTTTTTGGATAAATATTACGTATAAACTCTTTGCGGAATTAAAAAGTATTCATGTTAATAACAATAAATATTTGTATTTAAAAGAAAAATTATATTATATTTTAAATTTTTGTTATTTCAACATTGCGTTTTTATTTTAAAACTCATATCGCCGTTGGCTTAGAAAACTTAGTGAATTAGGCAAATAGATACTCGTATGTAGCTAACACACGCGGCTACAAAGAGGACCCTCGTAAAGATTTATCAACTATGTTAAAATTGTTATCAACATGCAAGCGTCCAAAATAAATATTTATGGCTGGTTATACTTATATACTAAACTAGCTGTTGCTCGCGGCTCCGCCCGCGTGGAGGCTATTTTCGGGAGCAGAAGTATACAATCCAAGGAGTTGTCCTCTGCACTGAGGCACCTGTAGCGATTGTCCAGCCTCTCAGTTGTTGTGCCTGAATCTTGAGATTGCATCTAAAGAATACCTCATAAGTTTAACCTCAGTTTGCCCCTTTCAGGGATGATTTTTCAAAAACGTTGAAACATGTATTTCTCTATTTCCTACCAAACGCCTTAATATGAATTTTCAGATCCCTAACTTGAGGCATGATAGATTTCCCATACAAATTTTGAACTCTTATTTGACCCCTTTCAAAGTTGTGTTTTGAGAAAAAAGATAGCCTATGTCCTTCCACAGGATATAATCTATCTCCTTACTAAATTTCATCACAATCCGGTCAGCCGTTTAGTCGTGAGTGTCGTGAGTCGTGAACAAACAAACAAACGGACGGATGGACTGAAGGACTGAAGGACTGAAGGACTGAAGGACTGAAGGACTGAAGGACTGAAGGACTGAAGGACTGACGAACTGACGGACTGACGGACTGACGGACTGACGGACTGACGGACTGACGGACTGACGGACTGACGGACTGACGGACTGACGGACTGACGGACTGACGGACTGACGGACTGACGGACTGACGGACTGACGGACTGACGGACTGACGGACTGACGGACTGACGGACTGACGGACTGACGGACTGACGGACTGACGGACTGACGGACTGACGGACTGACGGACTGACGGACTGACGGACTGACGGACTGACGGACTGACGGACTGACGGACTGACGGACTGACGGACTGACGGACTGACGGACTGACGGACTGACGGACTGACGGACTGACGGACTGACGGACTGACGGACTGACGGACTGACGGACTGACGGACTGACGGACTGACGGACTGACGGACTGACGGACTGACGGACTGACGGACTGACGGACTGACGGACTGACGGACTGACGGACTGACGGACTGACGGACTGACGGACTGACGGACTGACTCTCACTCTCACTCTCACTCTCACTCTCACTCTCACTCTCACTCTCACTCTCACTCTCACTCTCACTCTCACTCTCACTCTCACTCTCACTCTCACTCTCACTCTCACTCTCACTCTCACTCTCACTCTCACTCTCACTCTCACTCTCACTCTCACTCTCACTCTCACTCTCACTCTCACTCTCACTCTCACTCTCACTCTCACTCTCACTCTCACTCTCACTCTCACTCTCACTCTCACTCTCACTCTCACTCTCACTCTCACTCTCACTCTCACTCTCACTCTCACTCTCACTCTCACTCTCACTCTCACTCTCACTCTCACTCTCACTCTCACTCTCACTCTCACTCTCACTCTCACTCTCACTCTCACTCTCACTCTCACTCTCACTCTCACTCTCACTCTCACTCTCACTCTCACTCTCACTCTCACTCTCACTCTCACTCTCACTCTCACTCTCACTCTCACTCTCACTCTCACTCTCACTCTCACTCTCACTCTCACTCTCACTCTCACTCTCACTCTCACTCTCACTCTCACTCTCACTCTCACTCTCACTCTCACTCTCACTCTCACTCTCACTCTCACTCTCACTCTCACTCTCACTCTCACTCTCACTCTCACTCTCACTCTCACTCTCACTCTCACTCTCACTCTCACTCTCACTCTCACTCTCACTCTCACTCTCACTCTCACTCTCACTCTCACTCTCACTCTCACTCTCACTCTCACTCTCACTCTCACTCTCACTCTCACTCTCACTCTCACTCTCACTCTCACTCTCACTCTCACTCTCACTCTCACTCTCACTCTCACTCTCACTCTCACTCTCACTCTCACTCTCACTCTCACTCTCACTCTCACTCTCACTCTCACTCTCACTCTCACTCTCACTCTCACTCTCACTCTCACTCTCACTCTCACTCTCACTCTCACTCTCACTCTCACTCTCACTCTCACTCTCACTCTCACTCTCACTCTCACTCTCACTCTCACTCTCACTCTCACTCTCACTCTCACTCTCACTCTCACTCTCACTCTCACTCTCACTCTCACTCTCTCACTCTCTCACTCTCTCACTCTCTCACTCTCTCACTCTCTCACTCTCTCACTCTCTCACTCTCTCACTCTCTCACTCTCTCACTCTCTCACCCTCTCACTCTCTCACTCTCTCACTCTCTCACTCTCAAGTTAAGGTAATTTTGTTCGATAGCATTATAATCTTATTAGGTACCGTAAGCTTAAGTGCATATATAGAAGTTTATATTTGCCCTTTTAACCCACATTAGTAGAGGGGGCCCGTGCCCAGCAGGGGGACAATGTTTATATTAACTTTTTATGATGGTTTTCTCCGTAAAAAATATTTTCAATTGACAGGCTTTTCTAATACACATGTACGGTATATCATCACGAATAAACCATGTTGCCATTTCAACATTCTAGTGAATTATCACACCAAAAATAATAATATTGCAACACATTGAAGAGTTCAACATCTATAATGTAAATTATGCTGTTAGCTGTGGTTGCCTGTAACTGGGTAGCATGGACCAAAAATGTTGTTTACTTGTACTACAATATGTACCACAGCCACTGGCGATCCATTTAAATAAATAAATTGCACTGTATATACAAAAGTGCTGGTCGTTTCAGTACCGGATTTAGCATTAAACCAGCCGTAAAATTATGTTACGGCTCAACTCAGCGGCCAATGACGACTGACGGAATCTCGAAACATTAAAAAGGTACTGCTACCTATCTATATTTGCAATTTTACATCCATGTTAAGCAAACATTTTCGGGCGGTACGGAACGGTTTCGTTAAGAGAGTAATATAAACTATTTCTCACTCACTCTACGGTAGATCCTCGACCGCTTCTTCACCTCCTTTCCCCTTAGTGTAGTGTAAAGAAGTTATACAGCAGACCGGCATGATTTAGTAGCGAGGGATAGATTTTCTCTCGTTACTTGATATTCTAATTGGCCGGCACTGCGCTTGCCATTAGGTGCAGTGTAGTAACATTGCCGTGCCAGGATAAAAAAAAACTATTATGTGTATATACACAAGAATCCTAATGAACAGATGTTATATTCGTATTCGAAACTCATATAATCATATCATTTATTTCGTTTAGATAATATGGAATACTTATTATATACAATAATAGTACTCAAGTATAGTAATACTTGTAACAAAAGACTCCGCTCTTCTGCAGGTGACATCAAATGATGACTTTCGCTTCAGCACATAATTATTATAAAGAAATTATATTCTAATATTGAGAAAAATATGTGTATGGATGTGTATCAAGATCGAAAATACACTGTTCAAATATACTCTTAAATGTGTGAATGAAGATAATTGACGTGTGCTTTTGAAATGTTTGGATTTTATTAATCAACTAATTATAAAGAGACGGCAATTATTTGATCCAAATCAATCCTTTTTTTTAATTTATTTTTTAGTGCCTGGATAGGCAGACGAGCATACGGGCCACCTGATGGTAAGTAGTCACCGCCACCCATAGACTTCTGCAAAGCCAGAGCACAGCAGAGCCGCTGCCTACCGTTTCATTAAATGTTATAATGGTTAATAACATAATATTTAATTATAAGTCTTATACCATATAATTATATTTTCACGTTTCAAGTTTCAAGTATCTATTTTGTAGTAAATTATATCTATAGCTCTTTTTGCTGTAGTAATATTTATTATATTACTTTTAAGCAAGAAATATATAAGCCGACTTAATGCCGACGGCATTTTTTACCAGTGAACCTAGGTTGGTGCAGAAATAAAAAAAAAAAACTTTATTTCACATAAATAAAATTGAACAAACACAACTATAACAATACAATTAGAGAGTACAGATCATGATTATGCAAAATGTGTTGTTGAACACGCGGTATCCAAAAAAGATTTAACTTGAGTATGAACACCGATTGCTCACATCAAGAAAAATATGGTCGTAAAAATGATTAAATAATAAATAAATTTCATACAAACTTTCATCCCCTATTTTACCACCTTAGGGGTGGTATTTCCAAAAACCCTTCCTTAGTGGATGCCTACGACATAAAAGGTACCTACTGTCAAAATTTCAAGTCTCTAACCCCAGCCGTTTAGGCTGTGCGTTGATCGATCAGTCAGTCAGTCAGCTTCTTCTTTTATATATACAGATAAGACAGTAGGCGTGCAAATAGACATAAATACAAGTGGAGTATACAGACAAAACCAAAACACAAATAAAATGGCTTGCTATGACTTTGTAATGAATGAACGAACAACAAACAACAACAAAATTACCCCAAAACAAAAATTCTACGAAAGATTTCTAATCACTGAGTAAATTGTATTCATAATTAATGCGTAAATTTTGTGTGTAGGTAATTCTGAATGAATCTTGGAAAAGGTTCGCGGTATGATATCCACGTTTTATCCACTTAAATAATTATGTTATGTGAATACAACTCGTGTAATTTAGGCGCCAGTGTCAACGTAAAAGGGATTTCAAACCATGTTTGCGGTGGTCAAGCTGTTAGGAAATATGAATAATTAATACTCCCGTCACTTGCTCATTAAGTAAGGTAGCCTGTTAAACATTCGCAAATAGACTGTTAGGCTGTTTTTACTCACACGGTAGATACGTGTTAACAACTAGTTCTCTAATAGGGCTACGAGGAGGCTAAATGAGGGGTGAATAATATCCACTGCAGCGAAGAAGGTTAATGGGGGAGAAACACAGACTTTCTCGCTAACGTTAGCCAATCTGTTTACACTGCGAACTGTGTGTGTGATTTATAATGATGTGAAATTTTAACGAATAGCTATAATAGTTAAATGTACAGATGTTAGTTTTGTGAATACTAGTAAATTTAACACTGAACAGTTATAATATTTGCCGTATGTTTATTGTAATTGTATGTAAAATAAAGACGCACAAAAAAATATTTGTTTATGTAGTATTAATATTTGATATTAAAATAAATCAGTAAAATTACAACATACTTATATTATACAGGTTACTAGCTGTTGCTCGCGGCTCCGCCCGCGTGGGGGTCATGTTTGGGAGAAAAAGTATATTATACAAGATGCGAATTTTCATGCGTTTAACTTAAAAAAATAAGGATTTTCATACAAACTTTCATCCCCTATTTAACTCCTTTAGGGATTATTTTGAAAAAAAAAAGTGAAACACGCATTTCTTTATTTCCTACTAAAAGCCTAAATATGAATTTCCAGATCCCTAGGTCAAGGAATTATAGATTTCTCATACAAATTTTGAACTCCTATTTTACCCCTTTCAAGGTTGTTTTTTGCGGAAATAGATAGCCTATGTCCTTCTCCAGGATATAATCTAGCTCTTTGCCAAATTTCATAACAATCTGGTCAGCCGTTTAATCGTGCAAAGGTAACAAACAAACAAAAAACAGAGCTACTTTCGCATTCATAGTAGGTATTACAATGGATATAATTAGTCTGTTTTTTGTAGTAAATGTATAACTTTTAAATTCAGATATTCTGTGAAAAAAAACAATTGACTTAGAATTTCATACTGTAGATAAATGTTGTAATTAAAGTGGCCAGTACATTTATATTGTATCTCATAATATAAACCCTTCTGCTATGTAACTTTTAAAACGAAATGGGCATTTTATCACAAATTTTTAATATTCCCCCTCGGCTCATACAATATTAATTGCCTCCCATTCGGGACTTCCGGTGAATCTGTCAGTGCGGTCCTGACTTACTAAGCCGGCTTTATTCCGATGATTAAGGTTGTAAAACCTACCAATATGTATAATGTGCATTATTAACACAGTTTGCCAACATAGCGCAGTTAGTAGCTGACTGTGGAACTAGAAGGCAGGAGTTCGTGAGTGCGAATTTGTGTGGCCCTAAAATATTTTTTTCGGCCTAGGCGTTGTGGGACCAAAAGTCTCTCGTAGTTTCTGACACCCTCCATACAAGATAATTGTACCGTGTGGAAAAGGCAAAAGACTATGAATGTGACTGTCGAGTGTCATTATTGTTTATGCAAATAATAACTCTTTAATGTGCTCTATATGCTCTATATATGCATAAGGTCATCAAGATAAATTGGGTATTGTCTTTACATAGTATAAAACAAAGTCGCTGTCGCTGTCCGTCCCTATGTATTCTTAAATCTTCAAAACTACGCAACGGATTTTGAAGCGCTTTTTTTTAATAGATAGAGCGATTCAAGAGGAAGGTTTATATGTATGATACATGCATAATATTGACTGATTGTATACCCTTTCTTACAAAAATAACCTCCACGCGGGCGGAGCCGCGAGCAACATCTAGTATTGTATAATAAACGTTTACATGATGCATTTCACATTGCTTGTACAAAACCTGGTATATAAACTCTATGTTTATAAAGCTTTTATTGACAGTCCTGGTGGCAGTGGGCGCGTAGCCGGTTGTAAAACGAGAGGTAGCGGGTGCCATTCCTGCACCGTGTCAAACGTTTCGGATCGGATTTAAGTGCTGCGGGACGTAGCCCCTCGTAGTTGTTGATATAGACGATATACGTATAACCTATTGTGGGGTCATGGCATATGTGTTTATTATTTTGTATGCTGCCGGGCTTCTTTTTAATACATTTACCGCTAGGGGGCAGTACAAAATAAATTGTTTCAGCCTTTTCCTTGGTATCATAATATTCTGGATTATTTAAATAGAATTTAAAGAATGATGTGGTGTTGCGGATTTTTTTAGAGGGAAGTTCTTTCTAATGTGAAGAAATTACCTCTGGAAGCATAATTTACATAACATTTCACGTTACGTGGTTCTAGGTTGCATAGATGAATACCTTTACGAAATACCTATAGAACAGGGATAGGGCACATAGAAATTATATAGACTCTCATGAGTCATTGTATGAACCAAAGGATTCTAACCTAACACTGTAAGTAAGACCGGAATTTTTCACACTGACAGTGGCTCGCACTCTGCACTGTAAAATGTCTCACGGAATAAGTCACTGAAATATATTTAATGGATTCTTATACATACTATTCACTAATAACGAGGAAACAGTGACATTTCACTCTATGTGAGATCAAAAGGATTGAAATGTGGAATTTAGCTTGAAATAACTATGTATGCGGGTAAATTCAAAGGAAAAGCTAATTTAAAAACTGTGTTCACGTCAGTCCACTAAGATTAAGATATTATTTATCATTAAGATTACGATGTCGCAGACATAGATATGTGTCAGTTTGTCAGTGGTTAAAATAGATTTTTGATAATTTTATACTCTTGAGGGCATCCAATTTTTTTTAATCGAGCAAATTTTTTTTACAGTTGTTTGACAATGAACTAACATATTTTCACAAGACTCGAAAATATATTAGTTTTTTTTGAGCCACCCTAATAAACAGCATATGATTTAATTTCCAAATGATACATGCATATATACACTTACGCCTGTAATCCCCGAAGGGGTAGGCACCAGGTGTAACCAGCACACCCACGTTCGCCGAATTTAATACGGTCCCATAATGTTATAGGCGGCGAGCCTATCGCCACACCAGGCACAATTCCAGACTCTGGGCTGATACTGAGTATTTCTAAATAGAAAACCCAATATCACTTTACCCGATCCGGGAATCTAACCCGAGACCTCAGCACAGCAGTCGTAACGAATACGCAATTACAACTGAGCTATAGAGCCAGTCAAATTTGAAAATGACCATGTAATTTATAATTTCTGGTGCCCATTCGCATTGAAACGCCTGGACTACATGGGTAATATTATTCTGTAGGTAAATAGCGATACGTTGTTTGTCATAAGTCATACTTTTTGCTCTGGTCTTAGGGACAATATTATTTTTGTGTTTCCTTTTCTTGTAGGAATTATAATTATCTGAAGTTTGATACAGATGTCTTGCGACTAAAATGATTGCTGTTTAGCAACCCCAGTGGATTAAAATGATCAGGTTATTTTTTAATTATAGCGGTAAACGATTACCGAGCCTGGTCGTCGGTTCTATTCTGAATCCCAGGACATTCAACTTAGATTTTTTATTGGTTAATTATTATTATCACTCGCTTTAATGCCGATGGAAAATATTGTGAGCAAATCTGTATAACTGAGAATTCTCCATAAGAATTTCCGAAGTCAACCAACCACATTAGGCCAGTGTCGTGGACTAAGGTCTAACCAGTAGATACCACCAACAATGAGCAGAGTATGAGATAGAATATATTGTATACTAGATGTTGCCCGCGGCTCCGCCCGCGTGGAGATTATTTTTGAAAGAAAAGGTATACAATCCATGGCTATTACACTTTTCTATATTTTGCTATCCCATAGAAAGCGTGTATTTTTTCCGGAATAAAAAGTAGCCTATATCACTTTCTGATCCCTAAACTGCCACTATGCAAAAAATCATGTCAAACCCTTGCTCCGTAAAAAGAAACTATCCCACGGGAACTGTGATTTTTTTCGGAATAAAAAGTAGCCTACGTGCTATTCCAGACTATAATCTATCTCTATGCCAAATTTCAACCAGATCCGTCCAGCTCTTGTAGCGTGATTGAATAACAAACATCCATCCATTCATCTATCCATAACAAACATCCATCGAAACATTCGCATTTATAATATAAATATATATTCGCATAATATTAGTAGGATTGGTATTTCTTTATTTTTACTTAGCATGTATCACGAGCCCATTTCTTTACAGCTTTCTCATATACCTTTATTAATACACTGTTATTATTACAGCGCGCCATAATTGAGAATTGTATAAAAGTAATATTATTAGTACTTTAGTTACACGAAGTATAGCTAAATTTAGCTTTGGTTCCATAAAAGTATTAGTAGTTACGACATCATTATTGTCGTAAACATCCGTTCAATTGTGAGGGGAACATTTGGACGCGTCGTCCTGAATCGCGGTTAATGAGCCAATAATCTTAGATTTATGCGACTCACGTAGATTTTCGTTGAGGCTTCAGCATTTTTTTTTCACAAAATGTTTTGCTACTCTCTTTCATTTGGACATCCATTCGTAAAGTGGAACGAGCGTGTGCTACCATAAATAAAAAATGTCGTGTAAAAGGGAAGCGTGCCCAAGAAATATCTCGTTTTGTGTATATCAAACTATATAGAACGAGTACGGTGGTGTTAATCTTTTCGCAGAGACCCATGGACTGCGATCTCACTGGCTAATTGCGAAACAAATGATCGGACATTTGACATTTGGTCGGAAAATATTTTGCAACATATTTTTGCAAAAAATTATGCTATTACGAGATGACGAATTGTTTCCAGTACGATGTACTTTTAAATTTAAATAAGCCTTTTGCTTTTTTGGCAAACAGTGGTAGCGGAGGCGGATATAAAACTAAGTCGTAAATGCGATTAGTATTTCTAAATTACTTGGTTAAACGGGACGGTACCGTTAGCAACCCAGGTAAAACAGGATTCCGGACGATCTAATTGTACTGCGAGGTTTTTAGTCTGTATGGACTGGGATTGAAGGCCGATGAGTCCGGCATAACCAGCCCTCCAGTCCGAGTTTTGGTAAGTATCTTTAATGTAGATTTTCCCGCGCCTAAAAGGGCTACGAAGGATATGTATTATAGTAAGGAAAGCACACAGTAGGTTTATATGGAGTTACCAATTAAGTCAGGCTATGGTTTAAAGACCGTTTTCTTTTTTTGAACCGAAGATCGAGATGGCGAGCCTTGGGGGAGGCCTATGTCCAGCAGTGGACTGCGATTGGCTGATGATGATGGTTTAAAGTAGAAACTTTGATAAATAGCACTATAAGTATAAAGTATTCGCACATACGTATGTAGTTTGCGATAAAAATGCGTCCCTGTCACTGTCAGTATTTGAAAGTTAGATACAATCAACTGATTTACTGACAAGAAAATTTTAAATCTTATTTCTCATGCCTCTTTTTCAAATCGATAAATTCACACAAATTATCCGATATCCGACTTGGGTATCGAAAGTAGGACTCTAGAATGAGGAGATTGACAGGATATTTCCATTTTTATGTATGTTTTTTTTGTTAACTATACAAGACACGTGTAGAACAGCAGGTGCTGCTAGAAGTAGATCCCGGGTTCGAAACGTGCGTCAGGGGAATACTTCCTTGTAGTTATGTGCGCGCATAAATTTATAAGCAACTCGATGAGATGAAAATATATGTGATATTTTTTTGTATACGCCAGAAAATAAATTTTCTACGCGAATATATGACTGAGGACTTTATTTTTTCGGCTTCACTTACAATCTTTTCAAAATCTAAATATAATATATAAATGTATCCTATATTTTTATACCTGGGTATTATTTTCATAACTGAGTGAAAATTGTCTCAATTAATAATATTGATATTCGAATAGAAAAATAAAATATTTCATCTCTGAATAGGCGTTTCCTCTTCAATTTTTTTACACTTGACCTATATGCCTCATTGTGTTGTATAGTGGCTCAAATTCATTTTAAAGTTTATAATCTGGTAGTATCGTAAAACGACATTTCGTTAATATCAAGTGTAAAAGACATACGCATAGACTAAATAAAAATTAAATATAACTTTGGTACAGTAAAAAAAAAGAAACAGTGTCATCATGGAGCAAATTCTGCTATAGTTTAACGGTAGGCAGCGGCTTTGCTGTGCCCTGGTATTGCAAAAGTCTATGGGCGGCGGTGACTACTTACCATCAGGTGGCCCGTCTGCCTATCGAGGCACTAAAAAAATATATAGTGTAAAATGTTAAATAAAAAAGGTAATTATGCTAGAAGAACATTATTTATATTGGTAGCCTGTACATTTGGTCGTGTTATATAGGATAAATCCGTCTCTGCAGAGCTTCCAAGTCCGAAAAAGGGTCAAAGAGTAATGTCACGGTTCATTTATTTACACGCCTTTACGTTTTGCGAATCATTTAGGAGGTAAAACACACTTTTGACTAATTATGTAATTTGTTACATGACCAAATCTTTTTTATATTGTTTATTCTCGTAACTTTCTCTAACCTTATTTCCAAATTCAAAATTACAAACTAGAGAAATAATTCTACTTAAAAATTCAAAAACATAAATATTTTTTTCATCTTTAATTCGATTAGTTACTAATCCAATTTAGATACTAGTAATATTACGCTAGTATTTTATTTTTGATTTAACCATTTTATCATCATATTTACTCCCGATTAAATATGGTGAAAATGTTTATAGAAGTGGTTAGTCCCGACTTACCACTTCTATAAACCTTTGGAATAAAAAAAACATAAAAACCGGTGAAATGCCAGTAACACTCGCTACCCGAGATATTTCCGCGCTATTTAATATTTATACGCTGTTTTATACTTATTTGTACGTGTTTAAAAAACGAATACATGGTGTATGATTTTTTGGAAATGAATGATTTTCAAAAAAAAACCTTCTCTAATATCTCCTTCTATAATTCTCTCCTTTGTGCCTAATTTTCTTATTGTAGATCACCATGAGTACCAGATTTAAAACCTAGTCAGTAATAATAACGCTTTGGAAGGCTACACCCATTTATTATGCTGAGAACCTGATTTTATTTGTAGCAGATTGAGGCCAATATTACGAGCTTTTAACTTGTTATATTATGCCATTTCTGGGAAAAATAACACTGGCACTTAGACACACCTAGACTAGAAAGTAATCCTCTCAGAATTCTATGACTATGCACTCTGTATGTACACATGGCAGTTTAAAGAAGGATGTAACATTTTTCCTTACCGAAACATAAAATAATATTTATATGTTAAGAGAAGTTAACGTTAAAACAATTCACTTTTACCAACCCATGTTATGAGGGCGAAGTTTCAATTACGTCTAGCGTAGTTATTAAATTCCAGATGCTATTAAGAAAGCCAAGTTGCCGCTGAAGTTTAGAACATCGTATGAAGTAACGAAATGGGTCTGCTGGGGCCGTCTGAAGTGAGATATCCATATCTGACTTTATAAACTTTGTGTGTAATGTTATATTAATAATACTATAATTTTCGTGTCTTTAAGCGTTGTAATTTGAGATCTTTCTCTCTCTCTCTCTCTCAAGTCGGTCCTGCATGTCTGAGGATCGTGGTCAGCATCAGGGTTGTATCTGGAGCGGATGAACTGCCTCCACCGGGTTCTGTCCAGCGCGTCTCTCACGACCGTGTAGAATTTGGAGGACGACGAGTCCTTTACTTGGTCGGTCCATCTTGTTGGAGCACGACCACGCGATCTTCTGCCTTCGATGTTCCCAACCACAATCAGTTTTTCCAATTTGAGATAAAGTTATATAAACTCAACAGTGTTTTATGTCCTTTCGAGTGGCAATTGCAGACTAATATTCGCTATTTCGAAGTTCTATGAGAAATGTGTGGAAGTATATAAAAAATGTGTTAAACAAATAAACGCTCAGAATCAACGCTAAAAGGAGTAACTGCCATTATTTTTAAATTAGACATGTGTTTTATAAATAAGATACGCTAAGGTAATGCGAGGTGCCCATACAAAAATATTAAAAATACATTCCTCATTTGAAAATATTATTCTCTACTAAAAAATCGATAATAATAAATTTTTCTTTCCCTTAATAACGAGACGTGATGGTGGCTTGCCTAATAAACGCCATCCACACCTACCCATATAAATTGGCAACACAATCTAACCTCTTAAATAATTTATAGTTCTACTTTACGACACTGCACTGCACATGAGTGCCCCCGACTTATCTGTATATATAAAAGAAGAAACTGACTGACTGACTGACTGATTGATTGTCTGACTGACTGATCGATCAACGCAGAGCCTAAACGGCTGGTGTTAGAGACTTGAAATTTTGACAGTAGGTACCTTTTATCCCGTAGGCATCCACTAAGGAAGGGTTTTTGGAAATACCACCCCTAAGGGGGTAAAATAGGGGATGAAAGTTTGTATGAAAATCCGTCATTTTTGAAGTTAAATGCATGAAAATTAGTATTTGGCATTTAGTTAAAAATAAAAAATATCTGTTTCAGGATTTTTGGAAATTCCGCCCCTAAGGGGGTAAAATAGGAAATGAAAGTTTGTATGAAAATCCGTCATTTTTAAGTTAAACGCATGAATATTGGAATTTTATATTGTATACTTTTTCTCCCAAACATGACCACCCCGCGGGCGGAGCCGCGAGCAACAGCTAGTCATATCATGTCTAAGGATGATGGCATCCCGAGATATGTTAAGACGTTTAATTCCCAGTAGTTTCAGTGACTTCAATGTCTGCAATCCTGAATAAAACAGTGTTTGCACACTGCTGCTTGGCGGTAGAAATAAATAAACAGATGGTACCTAACTAGACGGACTCTCGTATACGAGAGAACCGCCTCGTATATCCCATAGTCGAAATAAGTTTTAAAAGGATCAACAATCATTGTATTTTTTATCTTATGTAGTTTTCCGACTACCTATGCTAAGCAAAATGTTATTATTATTTAATTATAAGCCATATTCGTCCCACTGCATAACAAAGACCTCTCCTAGGAGAGAGTCCTTAAAATGTTCGTATGTGAAAATCCACATTTTACTACTGTTTATATCTACAGCGTCCTTTTTGCGTATGACGGCAGTATTGTTCACAAAATGTGAATTACGGATATTGCTTGGTACCAGGGATCTATATGGAATATGGAATATAATTTCCAATATGGAAAGAATATTTAAATGTAGGAAATTATGGTATTAACATCAGATATTCGTTTTTTTTAATTATACAAAATCAACGTGGGAGCTCCGCCACGACAATTATAAATAATAGCAGTTTATTATATACCCAAATTAATTATATACCAAAAATGCATAACACGATTTTTGTTATTTTTATTTAGCAGGCTAATGTTAACAAAAGAACTGATGGTTGAAGTTTCTTGCATTTTTGTGTAATTATTAAACACAATATCATTGTATAACATTATATAAAATAAACAAGCAATTCGACTCGGTACTCTATCTCTTGTTTAAGAATATTTTTTGTTTTAGCGGGGAACACAATTTATTGCTATCGCCGCAGCCCGAGGAGGCGAGACGGTTATGTAGGACACACTAGTCTTGCAATCAAGCGTTAAGTCAGCCGAGAGAGATGAAACACATCCGGAGGATCACTGGGTCGAATACACTATGTATCTACTACTACCCTACTCTACCCTCTCTACTCTACTCTCCCTATACCTGCGTTGGTACGGTTTGGCCTTAGAGTATTTGGCGCATTATGGACGGCCTTGGCGTGAGTCAAGTGTGACTCAATGCGTGAGTAGCCCTAACTTCCACCGGATTTGCCACTGCGT
This sequence comes from Laothoe populi, assembly GCA_905220505.1. Lineage (NCBI taxonomy): Eukaryota > Metazoa > Arthropoda > Insecta > Lepidoptera > Sphingidae > Laothoe > Laothoe populi. The sequence goes on along the minus strand of HG992155.1, from coordinate 11,175,690 downwards.
AGAAAGATTCCAAATTTTGGAGTTCAGAAAGCACTGCCAAAAGACATCCTCGGCGTCAATGGCAGCCACGAGGCCAACTAACCGTACTGCCGTCCATCTCGGAGCCACAAAATGTATTGAATATACTGTAATACTCACCTACGGAGGGATACAGTGTAACACTGTATTGGAGATAAGGAGAAGCAGTTGATAGAGAGAGGGTGTTTAGGTTTAGGAAAAATGTGGCACTTAGAAATATTAAGAATAAAAAAGGTTCTGATATTTGTTATCATGCATGATATAAATAGATACTCGCGAGCCCTAACAAATTGAGTAAAATATAGTCTATATCAAGTTCATAAACAACCTACTTAAATAAGATTGCTTTCAGTTCAAACCAAAAAAAATGGAAAATATAAAATTCGGGGAAACTAGAAGTGCATTTTTCTACAAAACTATTCTCCTACGGTACCAATAAACTTAATTAGGCATGCATGAAGCTGCGAGTAAAAGATATAAGAGAAATGAAAATATGTCTATCCAAAATTTAAAAAACTTTAAAATTTATTACTAGTAAAAATTATTAAGTAAAAAACCCGACTGCGTGATAAATAACTAACCGGAATGTATACATAACATGCAGTTTACATATCTATGTAGTAGTTCAATGTTTATTTTAGTTGCAATGCAAAATGTCGTCTCTTGGTTGACAAATGTCAAGTAACTAGGTCAGCCGAGGTGTAAAGGAGAGCGCCGAGCAGTTAAACTGCTTTATTAGTTCAATATACACAATTTTTTTTTATTACTTCACGCCCACTAATAAATATGCACATTATGAAAGCAATATTCACTACTCTCTACCATCATAGAAGCTATAGTATCTAAACCTTTTAGCCTATCTTTACCTTTTATAGGGTATATTAAAAAATCTTATTTTAACTGAGAGGGGAATGAACTGAGAAGACGAATATCGTGGGTTCGAAGACATACCTCTGACTTTTCCAAGTTATGTGTATACATTGTTAATTATCACTGTATGTAACCGTGATTGAACCTAGGTATTATGCTTATTCATAGACTAGCTTTTGCTTGCGGCTCTTTGGTTTTTTTGCTAGTTGTTATTTGATGTATATAACGCGATGTACACACCTATTTTCATAATTCTTGTTGTATTCGATGAAGTTCACCTCCAGTTTTTGTCATGACGTGAACTATAAAAATATCTCTTGACGGCCAGACTGAAAACCTGGCCTCCGTACGCAGAGCCGTCTTGGATGAGTGGTTAGCCAGGCTGGAGACTCCAAATGCAGGCTTGAGGACTGCCGAGGCAGTGCGGCCTTTATATATATATATTCTCATGGTGCGACCCTGAGACGGGCCGTAAAGGCACGGCACAGGGATGGTTCCGGCAGCAATCCAGAGTACACTCAGGATCCCCCGGGATCGTCCCACATGTGCTGCAGAAGGCTACCGCGGGGTTTTTAGTCGGTACACCGGCGTAGGAAAATTGGTAAGGGTCCCGATCTAGTAGCCCTTCGGGTGAACTGGGTCAGAAGGTCGGTGAGTCCGGCATAGCCATATCTCTTCCCCCGAGGACCAGAAGGTATCCGTAAGAAGAATTTTCCCCGCGGGGAAAATAAAGACTGCTTTAAACAGGACGTGTATATTTCAAATCAAAATAGAACAACGAAGTTCGAAAACGTACAAAGAATATAGGCATGTGATTAGTCATTACAATAATATTATATATTCAATATCAATTTTTAAACATACATATACACTCACGCCCGCAATCCCCGAAGGTATAGGCAGAGGTGCAACCAGTACACCCATCTTTCGCCGAACCTATTTTAGTCCCATAATGTGATAGGGGGCGAGCCCATCGCCATACCAGCCGCAAATGCCAGACTCCGGGCTAGTACTGAGAATATCTAGCTAGAAAACCCAATATCACTTTAACCGACACGGGAATCGAAGCCGAGTCCTCAGCACATCAGTCGCAAAGCACGCGCAATCACAACTGTGCCACAGAGGCAGTCGGCAAGAGCAGAGAAATAAGAGAAAATATTGATATGTACCGTTACAAGAGTATAAAAATATACTCTTTATGCAAGGCTAAAGCCTTGATTAATATTTAAAATATTCTATATAATAAGGAGAAACTCGTTCCTAAGGAGGCTTGGCCTACGTGACGTCACAGCAGTTGTGAAAGGATGGAAGGAGAGTTCGAGCAAGCGGACGCGCCATTTCAAAATCACTCTGTTCGTGGTATCAGGAATAGCCGATCGTTGTACTTATAGTGTCGAAACTCTGCTTGTATTTGTAATGATTTAATAAATATAACAACTTATTCGTTACTAGATGTTGCTCGCGGCTCCGCCCGCGTGGAGGTTATTTTTGGAAGGAAAGGTATACAATCCATGGAGGCATCTTAAACTATTACACCTTTCTATATTTTGCTATCCCATAGGATGTGTGCATTTTTCCGCGATAAAAAGTGGCATATGTCTAAACTACCATTATGCAAAAAATCATATCGATCCCTTGCTCTGTGAAAAACTTAACTATCCCACGGGAACTTTATATTTTTCGGGATAAAAAGTATAAAGTAAGTATTCCAGACTATAATCTATCTCTGTGCCAAATTTCAAACAGATCCGTCCAGAAATTGTATCATGATTGAGTAACAAACATCCATCCAAACTTTCGCATTTATAATATTAGTAGGATTTAAATATTAAAAGGCTAGGTTTACAATAGATTGTATTTTTTAAATAAAATCCATTTAGACATATAAATATATCTATATTTTCGAATTCCGTTTCGTTTTATAGCATTCAGTTGTACAACGGAATACTATTGGTAAAATTTGGTTGCATGTAGGTTTAACCTTTAGATACGTAACGGTGTGTGAGCAGGAAGTTTACTACGTGTAACGGGAATAACGCACATCCTCAGACACCTCAATTTAAAAATATTATTACAATCATAATTCATGTATTGAAATTAGACTGCGATGATTATAAATATTGCTTTTTATGAAATTAGTTGTACTCATTTTCAACATAAAGTTCGTAATTTTAATTATTTGATTTTTTAAAGTGTTCGTTTAATATTGCATTTAGAAAAGACTTTATCGCATCGAGTAATGTTTCAGTTTCGTTTGTCTTGAACGTTAAATTAAAGGGTGACTATTATTTACCTGAGTGTTAATTATTTTTGGGAACAAAAATCGTCTATTAAAAAAATGTTGATAATTCAGTCGCTTATTCTGAACAAACTACTTTCAGAGTGTGCGTTAATCATGTTACATGTTGTATAAATACTATATCTAAGCAACAGTCATTGTCCATTGTAAGCTGATGGCATAACTTTGACGACCGTATTTAGTACTATCTGGAACACCAATGTTTAATTCAGAAGACTAGTGAAACCACTCTAAACATTATCCAATCAGGAACATTTTTACCCAGGGATCTTTATTCTATGACGACTAAAATATTTATAATAACCTGGGGCGCGGCGTGTTTCATAAAAAAAGGCATTTGAACCAATAGCATTCCTTTAGATTAACTTATGACTTGAAAGCATTGGAAAGTATTTAGTGACTGTCATTTAATATCTAATTTTTTTTTATCAAAATAAAAATATATATTTTTTTATTTTTAAAAAGGACAAGTTAAAAAATTATCGGTTTTTGCATTTTTTTAGCAACTAGGTTAAACATAAACATTTAATTCAAATAGTTTCGATCGCGTAAAGCTTTTGACGTAAACGAATTTTAGTAATTTAGAATGAGTTACGTGCATAACCTCTACACATATTGCTTAACTTTAATCCCTCTACCCACGACACGATTTAGCAAATATCGCTTAAATGCAAATCCATGTCTCTACGGAGTAGCTCTGAGATTTGTTACATCGTTCAAGCCCGTTATGCAAAACTTTATATGTGAAATGGTGAACTTCCACCTTCTTGGATGGTGTTGCCCATTTATTTACAGCCAGTAAGTAGTTTATTTATTTAAAAAAATTAAGATTTACTTACATTTTTTTATAACATGGCGCGAAAAAAGGATTAGTTATACTTAAAACCCTATGGTGGGGTCAGTACAAAATATTATAAAGAGCTCATAAAACGGAATACATTTATTGCAAATATTTTCACATAAAATAACATTGACATTTTTAAATTCAAATATCTATCCACCAAGGCTCCATGAACAAATAATTGACAGTGCCGTTTAAGTATAAATACTGTTTGGATAAATTAAAGTCTGGCGACAACTAGATTTATGCAACCTCAGCCCACATCTCTCCTCTCCTCTCCTCTCCTCTGCACTGCTTCCGCCTCAGCTCTCCTCTGGCTTCTCTCCATCTCTACTTTTCTCTGCCCCTCTTTCCAATTGCTCACGTAATTGATTGTCCCAAATATTGCGCGTTACAGTATATAAAATACAATGATCAGCAAACTAGTCTTTTATAGATCACAACCCTCGAGCTGGGTTACAAAAATGGGATAGGTATACCTTGGCTGGTCTGGAAAAAAATATTATTATAGAGGATTTATCATCTGGTTTCTTTTTGTTGTGGTACTTCTCCATTGTCAGCTTCGAATTATTTTCCATATTCTTTATATGTTAAATAAACTTTCGAACCTGGTGATTCCTGTCGCTTTCCTTATATTCCTAAACTACCAGTTAAGGAGGATAAAGTTGTGTTTTAAGATTTTTGAAATTAATTTTGGATTATTTTGTATGGTGGAAATTTTGTGTGCCTGTATAAAATACTCACGTAACTACGATAATCATACCAGCCCTGTGTTATACACAGTCAGGTCATAAGTATTGTCACACAGTAAAAACTTTTATTTTAGAATGCTGGCCACAAAAAAGTTTATTGAATTCGAATTTCAAATTGTTCATGAAAATAAAAATGTATACTTTTTAGAATTTAACTCATTTTTAAATATGGAGTGGACGCTTAAAGAAGACCGTGTTGCAGTAATTGCGTTGCATCGTTGCGGTTACGCGCCAATTAAAATTTTTGACATACTGAAAAATTTGAATATAACCAAAAGATTCGTTTATCGTACCATCAAACGATACATGAAGACTCTAGTGTAGATGACAGGTCAAGAAGTGGTCGCCCTCGGTCTGTTAGGACTCCAGGAGTGATAAAAGCTGTGAAGGCGCGAATTCAAAGAAATCCCAAACGTAAGCAGAAACTGTTGGCCCTTCAGATGGGGTTAAGCAGAACCACGGTGAAAAGGGTGTTAAATGAAGACTTAGGGCTTCGGGCATATCGAAGAAAAACAGGACATCGTTTGAATGTTTGTCTAATGGACCTGAGACTGAAGAGATGCCGCGCTTTGTTGAAGCAGTACGCGGGAAAAAAATATCGGGAAATTCTTTTTTCAGATGAAAAAGTTTTTACCGTAGAAGAGAGCTACAACAAACAAAATGATAAGGTGTAACACACAGTAGTGAAGAAGCGAGCAACCGTATTCCGCGTGTCCAACGAGGTCATTTTCCATCCTCGCTCATGGTATGGTTGGGAGTTTCTTATTGGGGCTTAACAGAGGTAGATTTTTGTGAGAAAGGTGTAAAAACGAATGCAGTTGTGTATCAAAATACAGTCCTGACGAACCTTGTGGAACCTGTTTCTCATACCATGTTCAATAACAGGCACTGGGTATTCCAACAAGATTCGGCGCCAGCTCATAGAGCGAAGAGCACACAAGACTGGCTGGCGGCGCGTGAAATCGACTTCATCCGGCACGAAGACTGGCCCTCCTCCAGTCCAGATTTGAATCCGTTAGATTACAAGATATGGCAACACTTGGAGGAAAAGGCGTGCTCAAAGCCTCATCCCAATTTGGAGTCACTCAAGACATCCTTGATTAAGGCAGCCGCCGATATTGACATGGACCTCGTTCGTGCTGCGATAGACAACTGGCCGCGCAGATTGAAGGCCTGTATTCAAAATCACGGAGGTCATTTTGAATAAACTTTAGTGTCATAAGAATCTATGTTTTGTTAAGTTCATTTTGGTATATAAATGGTTACATAATGAATAAACTTGTTTCAATTATTTTATATTAAACATGTGACAGAATTTATGACCTGACTAGGTATATTGTCTCACTGTTGGCCACGGTCTTCCACTGCTATAAATAGTACTAAGGCCTTAGTCTGCCACACCAGCTTAATATGGGCTGCTATTTTTTTTTAGTGCCTCGATAGGCAGACGAGCAGACGGGCCACCTGATGGTAAGTAGTCACCGCCGCCCATAGACTTCTGCAATACCAGGGCACAGCAAAGCCGCTGCCTACCGTTGCTAGACTTCAAACACCTTCTAAATTCTTATTTAGAACTTTCATACGTATATAATATTATATTAATATGTATTTAGGTTGTGTGATTATTAGATAATTCAGGTCACTTACATAATTAGACTGTTTCATGTGTTGTCCAAATAAATATTTTCATACTTATCGCAATGGGACAGCATGATTATACATTACATTACCCGTATTCAAACATAGAATTCCCGTGTCGCGGCCGTACCCTTTTTAATTAACTATGTTATTTTTATTACAATTGAATCTGTGGTGGTTGTTTCAAATAATATTTTATATTTCGTTGTAAATATACGAAATTTTAAATTGATTTTGAAATTCGAAATGAGTTTTAAATCGGTAAATTCTGGATTTTAATAAAAATTTGTGTAATTTATTCCAATTATATTTTAAATCGTTTTAAATGGCATTTCAGGGAGATTTTTTTCGCAAATTTTTAGTACTACCTACTAACTCAACTCGTAATGGTTTAGTCAAAGTTTGTCTAGACGATTGTGCACATTTTTTAAGCTAGCATAAAATATTCCGGCAAGCAATATGCTCCACAGAACTTTTTAGCTCTTGGTATATCGTTACATGTTGTACATATTACCATAATCTGCGTAAATCATTTGATCAGAGTTGAAGACACAATGTCATATATCGATGAGTTAAAACATGTGTGTAAATTCGAATGAAATCTTGATGCTAGCGGTAATAAACGCGAATATGACGTGTTGCGTACAATTTAAACTTCTTATACGAAGGTGGTTGTGGTTCCGTTACCCGATATGCTTTTCCGATCGACAGGCAGTCACGCGACGCCGGGCCGCACCGCGCCGCGTCGTTCGCAATGGTACTATCACGTAACCAAACGACTATTACTCTTGCAATCAATTACTTTTTCATTTGGCTGCAGGAAAATACATATCTACAAACACACACATATAATAATTCTCTGATTTCAGTTTTAATTTATTTGCGCGTCATCTAACATGCAAGCAGCGGTGGCTTTACACCATCTGTGATTTATGGCACAGGTAACATAACCTTTATAAGATGGTGTACTTCTACTTCTAGTCCTACATAGATACACAGACTAGTCCACTCGGCGCCTCCTACGTTTCAACTGGCGGGAGGGATCGGATTGTTCCCGATTCCTCTCGGCACTCTCCTTGTGTGAGAAGATGTTCTCACGGAAGTGGACCACCGACGCCATGGTCTTCGGCTGACACCAAGGCCGGCAGCGCGATGTCTCCTCTGACGACTGCGCCAATATTCAAATAATAATTATAATTTGTCCAATATTTAGTTCTGTGGGAGTCGATTGCTTGAGGTAATGATTTCTATTTTGACTGCACTATTAGGGACATGGAAAGTTGGTACACAATAGAAGCTTTTCAGACATTTATTCACACCCACAAAGTTAGAACTTCATGAAATGTACGGGCTAATAATATTCAGAACAATTTAGTTCAACATGCTGCAACTTTGTCACTGTCGAATTCTAACATAAAACTTTCGCTATAAGCTGAATTTGTTAAATAATATATACATATTTTGTGGAAAGGTGATTTTTATTATACTATCCAGGTCATCCAAGTGCATGTCTCTGATATCTGACAATGGAGTATAACACATGTTAAGTATGGCAAAGAAATTTTACACATATTTTCTTTTTCTCTGAAGCTGAAGTGCTATTTGTGATTCATAATATGAATGTTACTGAGCTTATACATATAGCAGGAATACATATCTCAGGAAAATTAAGTATGATAAGATATCTTCTTATCATATCAAGCCTGAGATCTTAGGTATGGTCAGCGTTGCCACTAGATAAATGAGGTGATGCCGTTTGGATGTATTTATGAATCTTATTATATAAAAAAAGTTTTTTAATTCATAAAAAGTACACCGACTTCAATAAAAACAAATTATGCGTCACTATAAAATTTGAGGGTTGTCCTTGATTGTTCTGAGATCCCATAACCAGATCCTGACTTGGTGCCAATGGGACCACCTGTATACCCGTTTAAACAAAAAAGAATTTCTCGAATCGGTCCAGGCGTCTTCGAGTAATCGGGTAACATATATAAAAAAAAAGATTCCAACGAATTGTTAACCTCCTCCTTTTTTGGAGTCGGTTAAAAACGAAATAAAATGTCCGAATGCCAACAAGCCATGTCCATGAGCCGCAAGACATTAAGATGCAAATATTAATATTTCAGTGCAGTGTTCGGAAAGATATTTTTACGAACATAATATTCATAACATGTGCAAGATCTCGTAGGTACAATTTCAAGAGAATTGTAAAGCATCTTACGGAAAACATATTTTAAAAGATTTCCAAAGATTGTACGCTCAGAGAATAAGAATTAGGGAAGATAAGTATATTTGAACTGTAATGTATGAACCTTATGATCGATAAGCCGTGATAGCTTAGTACGGATTGGAACTGATTGTCGAGACCGGAGTTTTGAGTTCGAAACCAGCCTCAGGACATCCAAAGTTAAAGCGACGGAAAACACCGTGAAAAAATTTAATGTTAGTACATATAAAATACTAGATGTTGCCCGCGGCTCCGCCTGCGTCGAAGTTATTATTGGAAGAAAAGGTGTACAATCCGTTGAGGCATCTTAAACTATTACACCTTTCTCTATTTTGCTATCCTATAGGAAGCGTGCATGTGTCATTTTCTGATCTCTAAAATCCCTAAAATGTAGTATAAAAATATATTTTTATAATACATTATTATACTTATTATAAAAACAACTATATTTATTATAAAAATATATTTTTATAATACTTTCACCCTTTATCAGTGTAGTTATTTATTTGAATAATAATACTACGCAAAATGTGTAACGAGTACACAGTACGCATAAACAAAATAATTTAAAACGTAAAAAAAAAAATCTGTCTAACATTCAAATTTATACATCGTCCGTACGTCCCCAAATTAATATCTACTCAGTTTTACTAAAGCCTTAATGTGGTGGTTGAATTAGGTAGTGGCTCCTATATGGCAAAGTTTACTGTATTACGCAAAAGGGCAGCTTGTTAAAAAGTTACTGAAATAAAACTTACCTACTGTCTTGAATTTCGTTAATTAGTTGCGGTCGCACAAGTACGGTCGTAGGTATAATTCTGCTAATTTAGGTGATCCAAATGTTTAGAAAAAAGTGACTTTATTTTGAAGTATAAAAATACAATTTGTTCGCAACCAAACATAAAGATGTATTTACGTAATGTAAATATAGTTAATTGTAATAAACAATAGTGAAATTTAAGCTTTTTTGGAAAATGTCTAAATTAGTAGATATTAATATAGGTAGGTACAGTATAAAATAAAGTAATAAATTATAGAACAATAGTAATACTCTTATTGTCCATTTCTTTATTTTCACTAATACCAGTTATAGGCATTTTTAATATTTAAGTACGTTACTGCCAGAACATCCACATTGGCATAACACCGAAAGAGAGGTGGAGAGAATCTAGTGATTTTCTACTTCAGGAAGGGGAATGACACTCGTTTATAAGCCCTTCTCCAGATGTCGCCAAGCACTTAAGTACATCATTGACACCTCAACCGATGTATATATAAGGCACTAGCTGTTGTCCGCGGCTCCACCCGCGTGGAGTTTATTTTTGGTAGAAAAAATCATATATAAAAATATAATATATATAAAACTTTATTCAAATTAAAATATATATAAAAATTATATGATATAAGTATTGATTAAAAGTAGTCTATAGCTCTCTGGGAAAAGTATATATTTCTAACTGTGAAATACTTTTGAAAATCGGGTCAGTAGGTAGTACCGGAGATTACCCCGAACATACAAATTCACAAACTTTACCTGTATATATACTAGTTTCAAGTGTAGATTATTGAAAAATAATGCATCGTGCAACACTTCTGAATAACAGAAAGCTAAAGCAATCTGTCGAAGCGTAGACAGTACCCCCCGTTTTGTGCAGCGTGCAGATAGCAGTGTCTCAGTATAACCTAACACAATTTTGAGCGACACATTCTGGGAATTGAAACAGAAGCGTCCCCTAAACCTGTTCAATACGTCACACAGCTCAATATTGTTTTATTTGGCATTGTAATTTGATTGGAGTTTCACTCAATCTATACTCCGCCCTGTGGAATGGGGGCCCTGAAGAATTCTACCACGGTATACCCTGCCTGTCGTAAGAGGCGACTAAAAGGGATCACAGGGGTCGCGGCTGCACAGCGGGGGATGTGCGGCCTTTACATATATATCTGCATGGTGCGACCCTGAGGCGGTTGGCGGCGCGAAATATCGCGCTGCTACTGTAAATTGTGGGGGGCATCTAGCCCAAGAAGAGACGGGCCGTAAAGGTACGGCACAGGGATGGTTCCGGCAGCAATCCAGGGTAAACTCAGGATCCCCCGGGATTGTCCCACATGTGCTGCAGAAGGCTACCGCGGGGTTTTTAGTCGGTACACCGGCGTAGGAAAATTGATTAGGGTCCCGATCTAGTAGTCCTTCGGGCGAACTGGGTCGGAAGGTCGGTGAGTCCGGCATAACCATCTCTCCTCCCCCGAGGACCAGAAGGTATCCGTAAGATGGATTTTCCCCGCGGGAAAAAAAAAAAAAAAAAAATCTATAATATTGTTTTAGAAACAGAATATCAGCTATTGTTTTATCAATGTATCGTTGCGGCCACGTTATTCATTCTGTTTCAACTGAACAATCTCTGGAAACTTGTGTATTCACTTTTCAATGATACGTAGATATTCGTTGACGTCTGTAATTCAAACGTGAAGGTAGAGTTGCAACTAGTGCACCAACGTTCGCTAAGCTTATTTATTATAACATAACTAACTCCATATTCTAAAATCTTAATAATTGTTTCGAATTTCATATTTCGAATTTATATAAATAATATTATAAAGATCTAATTTGACCGACTAGAATTCATTAAAAGTAACTTCGGGCCGGATGTTAACAAAACTATAAAGTTGAAATTCCTACTGACAAGTGACAACACTTTACTTGACATTGGCAAAATCACTGGTGAAACGGTGGAGCCATCTAATTTATAAAAGAAGAAGAAGAAGAAGCTTATTTATATCCCATGAGGTGGAGAGCCGGTGGCCATACCGGGCAAAAATTCCAATCCCGACAACTCATGCGTGAAGACATATAAGTTTAACTTGGTCCCTAAATTGTGGTCGGTCGAATTACTGAGGATTGTACCTGATCTATTCATAATATCGAATACCAGTCCAACTGGATTGCATCGACTGATCCTAAAATGTGAATGACAAAGTATGGAAAGGTTCACAGAAACTGCTTCGGTGGCGTAGTTATAATTGCGTACGCGGTGCGACTGCTTTGCTGTGGTCTTTTGGTTCGATCCCAAGGTCGGGTAAAGTTATATTGGGTTTTCTGACAAAATTTAAAAGCAATTAGTTTACAGCTTTGAGAAAAACATTTTGAAGAAACTTATATGATATGATAATATTAATGAATAAACTTGTTTCAATTATTTTTCGAAAATATAAATCGAATTCAAATCTGGACTGGAGGAGGGCCAGTCTTCGTGCCGGATGAAGTCGATTTCACGCGCCACCATCCAGTCTTGTGTGCTCTTCGCTCTATGAGCTGGCGCCGAATCTTGTTGGAATACCCAGTGCCTGTTATTGAACATGGTATGAGAAACAGGTTCCACAAGGTTCGTCAGGACTGTATTTCGATACACAACTGCATTCGTTTTTACACCTTTCTCACAAAAATTTACCTCTGTTAAGCCCCAATAAGAAACTCCCAACCATACCATGAGCGAGGATGGAAAATGACCTCGTTGGACACGCGGAATACGGTTGCTCGCTTCTTCACTACTGTGTGCGTACACCTTATCATTTTGTTTGTTGTAGCTCTCTTCTACGGTAAAAATTCTTTCATCTGAAAAAAGAATTGCCCGATATTTTTTTCCCGCGTACCGCTTCAACAAAGCGCGGCATCTCTTCAGTCTCAGGTCCATTAGACGAGCATTCAAACGATGTCCTGTTTTTCTTCGATATGCCCGAAGCCCTAAGTCTTCATTTAACACCCTTTTCACCGTGGTTCTGCTTAACCCTATCTGAAGGGCCAACAGTTTCTGCTTACGTTTGGGATTTCTTTGAATTCGCGCCTTCACAGCTTTTATCACTGCTGGAGTCCTAACAGACCGAAGGCGACCACTTCTTGACCTGTCATCTACACTAGAGTCTTCATTGTATCGTTTGATGGTACGATAAACGAATCTTTTGGTTATATTAAAACTTTTCAGTATGTCAAAAATTTTAATTGGCGCGTAACCGCAACGATGCAACGCAATTACTGCAACACGGTCTTCTTTAAGCGTCCACTCCATATTTAAAAATGAGTAAAATTCTAAAAAGTATACATTTTTATTTTCATGAACAATTTGAAATTCGAATTCAATAAACTTTTTTGTGGCCAGCATTCTAAAATAAAAGTTTTACTGTGTTACAATACTTAAGACCTGACTGTGTATATATATTTTCTTTGTTGGAAGTTGCTTGCTAGTTATAAGGCGCCTATTTTCGCCAACAAACTGTGTGTGCAGTTTGGCGATATAGCATGTAAGTTTTTAATTTTTGTTAATGTAAAAGAAAAAAAAAAAAATTATATTTTTATTGTGTGATAACTTTTATACCATTTTAAACTGACGAATGACGATAACCTCTTTGGACTTCAACAATATACCAATTTGAGATATGTAACGGTTTAAAATATTATGTAAATGTTTATCTTGTTTTATCAGGAGTAATAACAAAAAATGTGCGAAGTCATGATGAATAGCTGGTAATTATTAACCAACTTCCAAAAAGAGGAAACTTCTAAATTCGTATGTATACATTTTTTTATGTATGGTCACCTATATGTCCGGCATCTATGCAACGATTTGAATTGAAATTTAGTTTATATTGTAACGTTTGTAGGACAACGTGTTGGCAATAAAATACGCAATACGAGACTGACAATTTATTAAAAGTTTTACAACCACCCACACACATTGTACAATATATACCATTCTTCCCTCTTTAGCATAAACATAATTACTAACAAGTACACTACACATGTAGGTAAGAATTATAAGTTACAACTTATTCACTAACGTGAACAAATACTATATCAATATTGTACATACTTAATCATACACGAATATCCCTACTTACAACACTATGCTCGTATACATACTTTTACAAACAAATTAAAGTTCATGCCGATGTGTACACAAAATTATTACAATAATGACACTGTGGTGAGGTGAGACCGGGAGGTTTTCTAATTGCTTAATCTATATCGAAACCATATCTTTTTACTGGCTTCCGAATTCGTTTGACTGGCATCCTATTCGTTACTGCTCTATCAACAATCTCTGGAGTCGACGTTGATGGGGGGTTTACTAACTCAGCTGGCTGCAACTCGGTCTCGTGCCCGAGACTGGGTGCACCATCCCCATCATATGACTGTTGCGCATCATTCTGGTAACCGTCGCCGCAGTCGACAGTTGCAGATGAATGAGATGATTCACCATGTCCTTGACCCATCGAGTCTAAATCAAACTGTTCGTTGTTCCTTTGTAACTGATCTACGTGTTTCTTTAAATAACTACCAGCGTATTTAACATAATAAGTTAGAGGCCCAATACGATCGTTAATTTGACCCTTTTCCCAAGTAAACCTATTATTCCTAAATAGTTTAAAATATACCACATCACCTATATTAAATTCTCGCTCTGTGCCACTCTTATATCTCATTTGATTCATTTGCTTTTGTTTAATTAATTCACTTGCAATTGGGCGCAGTAAATCAAAAGTAGTTCGTACTTGCTTGCCTAATAACAATTCCGCTGGAGATTTCCCCGTTACACTGTGTGGTGTGGATCTATAAATGAACAAAAAGTATTCTAATGCTTTATCTAAATCTTTATTTTCGTATGAAGCCTTCTTTAACGCGTTTTTAGTAATTTTTACAGCATTTTCAGCTGCCCCGTTGCTACTGGGCTTATAAGGTGTAGTCGTGATATGTAAGATGCCAAATTCAACCATAAAGTTTTTGAACTCTTTGCCATTAAATGGAGGACCATTATCGGACACTACCTCGTATGGTAAACCAAAATGGCCAAATAGGTGAAACAGTTTGGATATAGTTGCTTTAGCCGAGGTATTGGGCACCTTATAAGTTTCGATCCATTTTGAATGCGCATCGATTACAACTAAATAGTATATAGTATTTCCCGAGATGGTGAAAAAATCAACATGAAGTCGATACCAGGGTTCCTGCGGCCAAGCCCAGGGGTGCAGGGGCGCGGCGCGAGGAGCGGCCCGCTGCCGCGCGCACACGTCGCACGCGTTGCACACACGCTCAATGTCGGCGTCGATACCTGGCCAATAAACATAACTACGTGCTAAATTCTTACACTTAACGATACCTTGATGGGTATCATGTAATTGATTTAGTATTGTTTTCCGTAAAGTACTCGGAATGACCACTCTATGGCCGTATAAAATACATCCCTGTTCTATACTAAGGAATTGTTTAATTTTATAATAATTTTTTAATTCCTCATCCCTACAGTACTGCCAGTTCGTTTTAATAGAATTCATTAACTTTTGTAATATATCATCGCATGTTGTATATTTACGTATTTCTTTGAAATTTATCGGGCAAGTATTGTCTATAAAATTTATATATGAATCTATCCTAGTGTATTCTTCCTTACATGGAACTGGCAAGCGAGATAAACAATCTGCCACGCAGTTATGTTTTGAGTCTATACATTCTACTTGGTAATTATACGCACCTAATATGACCGCCCATCGCTGAAGTCGACTGGCAGCCATTAATGGAACCCCCTTATTTTCGTTAAAAATACAAGCCAAAGGTTTACAATCTGTTACTAAGGTGAATTTCCGACCGTAAATGTAATCGTGGAATTTAGTAACACCGAATATAACCGCTAGACCCTCGCGACAAATTTGTGCATAGTTTTGTTCGGCAGCCGACAAGGTGCGCGAGGCGTGCTGCACCGGCCTCTCGAGTCCGTCAGCGGAGCGCTGAGACAGCACGGCGGCCACCCCACGGGGCGACGCGTCGCATGTCACCGTAATGGGTAGCTGCGGGTCAAAATGCGCCAAAACTGAACTACTTTTCAAATAAGGCAGAGGGTCTTTCATATAGTCATCTTTCCGATGCCTATGTAGAAGATACGGGTATGCGGCCCCGACTTCCTCGAGGTTTACCGTCACCTCCCTCATCCGTCCGTGACAGTAGAATCCCGTTACCCATCTTCCCATAACAAAGTCCTTGATTTCCGTCCGTTTTGTCAAATCCTGTTTCCTTTCCGCCAATCCAAGGTCAGCAGCGCCGATGGATGCATGGCTAGGGGCGAGTCTAGTCGTGAGTGTGCCTGTTGTCTGGGGCCGGGTAACCCCAGGCACTAATTATACCTTACCCTCGCATGCGGGGCTCTGTGTGGGTGGACTACATTTTCCCTTGCTAATCGTGGGAACTAAATGAGTAAAATTTATAAACTCGGAGGCGGCGATGCTGTTCGCCACACATCACGCCACTGTATCTCACGAGGCGAAAAGCGGGCTGCGGGGTGCCGCATAGCTACGCTAAATATACAGGGAGGGATGAGAGATAAGATTGATGAAGTGTGTCAGATGATGAAAGAAAGACAGATTGATATGTTGAGTTTGAGTGAGACTAAACGGAAAGGAAACGACATAACGCAACACGGAGCTTTAACGGCTGTTTGGTCAGAAGTCCCGGAAACTGAGCGTGCTCGTCAGGGTGTCGGTATTGTCGTTTCCGACCGAATAGCTCACTTAATGAAAGGTTACGAATGTATAAGTCCCAGACTTCTCTGGATTCGACTCAAAATTGGGCTATACCGATTTTTCGTGCTGGCTGGTTACGCGCCAGACATGGGTTGCTCTGAGTCGGAGAGGAAGGATTTTTGGGAAAGTGTGAGAGGAATTCTGAACATTTGCGAAAGTAATGAAAGGATAGTTATGATAGGTGATTTTAACAGTTGGGTTGGAGTGAAAAGAAATGGTTTGGAAGGTGTTTTAGGACAGTATGGTGATGAGAGAATAAATGAGAATGGCATGAATCTGTTACAGGTGTGTTTGGAGAGGGACCTTGTGGTGACAAATAGCTTTTTTAACCACAAGGCGATCCATAAGTATACTTGGGAGAGGAATGGAAGCAGAAGCGTGATCGACTTTGTTATTGTAGACCGTAGGCTCAAAAAGCAAGTTGTCGATACGAGAAGCTATCGTGGAGTTAGCGTAGGAACGGATCACTATTTAGTTGTAAGCCGAATTAGTGGTCTGTTCAAATGCTGGCGACACAGGCCGAAGAAATCGACAACAAGCCTCAGTCGCATCAAAGTCGAGAAGTTGAAAGAGATAGATGTGCAAGAAAGATATTTGGAAGAACTACGAGTTAAGACGTCGCACGTATGGCAAGAAGAATATGAGGGTGGAATGGATGTGGTTTGGGAAACCGTGAAGACTAGTCTGGTTGGAGCAGCTACAAAGGTATGTGGGGTAGCAAAGAGGAAGGAAAGACTGATTAATGATAAATGGTGGGATAATGAAGTGAAAGAGGTCGTGGAAGAGAAGAAAAAGGCATGGCTAGATTTACTAGCTATAAAAGCGAAAGGATTTTTGAATGTCATAGGGGACGCAGATCCACAAAGGATAAAAGCAGAGGGTATTTATGCTGAAGCGAAAAAGAGAGTTAAGAAAGTAGTTGATAGAAAGAAAGAAAGTAAGAAAGAAACGCTTGACAAAAAGCTTTCTGGTGATTTCAAAGCAAATATCAAACTGTTCTGGAAACAGGTACGGTTGGCTAGGGGATCATCAGGGGCGTCAAAGTTAGGCGTGATTAGGAGAGAGGATGGTAGAATGTTGAGCAATGAAAGAGAAGTCTTGCATCGCTGGAAAGTTTATTTTAAAAATCTTTTTGAGCATGGCGATGAGAGCGTAGCTAATATACAGGATGCTATAGACTCGGCTCATTCAAAAGGCGATGCAGACAAGGTGATTACGGAAGATGAAATAATGAATGCGTTGAATTATATGAAGATAGGCAAGGCTGCAGGGTATGACAGGGTTACTGTTGAAATGTTGAGAAGCGGCAAAAGTATAGTGGCAAAATTGTTGTGGCTACTTTTTAATATGTGTTGGAGTAATGGTCGAGTGCCAGAGGACTGGTGTAGAGCCGTCATTGTTCCACTTTATAAAGGCAAAGGGTCACAGCAAGAATGCAAAAACTATCGAGGCATAAGTCTTCTCAGCGTTGTCGGTAAATTGTATGCAAAGATATTGATCACACGAGTGATGAATGAAAGTGAAGAAAAAATATGGGATGTACAAGCAGGATTTAGAAGAGGAATGGGTTGCACTGATCAAGTCTTTTCCATAAGGTGCATTGTAGAAAAACACTTAGCTAAGTCTAAACAGGTGTACTGTGCCTTCGTAGACTTGGAAAAGGCTTATGATCGTGTGCCGAGGGATGAACTATGGTCAACACTGTCACTGACATATGGGATTGAGAGCCGCCTAGTGAGTGCTTTGAGGTCTTTGTACAAGGACTCAAAAGCCTGTATACGGGTAAATGGAGCGCACTCAGACTGGTTTAACATCTCTAGAGGTGTTAGGCAGGGATGTGTTGCGTCTCCATGGCTCTTTAATCTTTATATGGACAGCTGTTTGACAGTTTTGAAAGATATGGAATGTGGACTGGGAATGAATGAGTTGCATGTCAAGTGTCTTCTCTACGCCGATGACCAGGTATTGCTTGCGTCATCGGTGGGGGAGCTACAAGACATGTTAAATGTAGTGAATGAGTCATTTAAAGAGAAGGGAATGAAAATAAATGGAAGTAAGACGAAAGTTATGGTGATAGAAAGAGAGAAAGACGCTACCGAGTGTAGCATAACTATAGATGGTGAGAGAGTGGAACAAGTGAGAGAGTTTGTGTATTTGGGAAGCGTGATAACGAGAGATGGGAAATATGAGGGGGATATTGAAAGGAGAGTGATGGCAGGTAATAAAGTGAATGGTGCCTTGCGCGCGATAATGAGCAGCCAGGCGGTGTCACAAAAGGCGCGAATGGCTGTTCATAATGGTGTGCTGGTACCGACACTTATGTATGGAAGTGAAAGTTGGGTGTGGCAGAAGAAGCATGAAAGTCGTGTAAATGCGGTGGAGATGCGTTCCCTACGGAGTATGTGTGGAGTCACCCTTGCTGATCGTATGAGGAATAGCGTGATAAGAGATCGTTGTGAGTTGAAGAATGATGTGGTGACTAAGATAGAAAGAGGTATGCTGAGATGGTTTGGCCATATGGAGAGGATGGATGAAAGACGATTTACGAAAGGTATTTATCGTGCGAATGTGACTGGAAGTGTGGGTAGAGGGCGCCCGAGGAGAACTTATTCCAATCAAATTAACGATATTCTCCTAAAAGGGCAAATCAGGAGTACCTCCAACCGCCGAAAATGTATGAGAAGATGTATGAATGTGGAAGAGGCGAAAGAAGTGTGTCAGGATCGTAGCTTGTGGCAGTCAATAGTCTATGCCTACCCCCATGGGATACGGGCGTGAGTGTATATGTATGTATATGTATGTACTTTTCAATGAGTCTTTAACATATTGAAACGCCTTCTCACATGATTGACTCCACTTATATTTATTACCTTTCTTTAATAGATCGTAAAGGGGGCTCAAGACATGGCTTAAATTTCTCATAAATTTTCCATAATAATTCACCAGACCCAGAAACGCTTTTAACTCTTTGACATTTGTAGGTACGGGTGTTTTCGCCACCGCGTCAACCTTTCTGTGATCCGTATGTAACCCGTTAGAATCAATAATATGACCCAAATAAGAAATAGATTTTTTAAAAAATGTACATTTATCTTGCGCCACGCGCAACCCACTGTCAGATAGAATTTTAAACACACATAAAATCTTTTCCCACAGCTTGTCCCTGCTTATATCACAAATGGTTAAATCATCAAGATAACACGTCACACCTGGTATCCTAAAAAGTTAGTCCATAATTCTTTGAAATTTATTTGGTGCGCATTTGATACCGAATGGCAAGCGGTTAAAACAATACATACCCTGATGTGTAACAATCGTACATAGCCTTTTTGAGTGGCCATCTAAAACAAACTGCAAATATGCATTACTAAGATCAATCTTTGCGAAAATAACACCACCTTCCAAGGCGGCAAAAATATCATCAATTCGTGGAATTGGATATTTATCGTCTACTAAAACCGGGTTCAAGGTCGTCTTAAAATCTCCACATAATCGTACCTGTCCACTCTTTTTAAGTACGGGCACAATTGGTGTGCCCCACTCGCTCCACTCTACAGGCGTGATGATATGTTCGTGTTGCAGCCGCTGCAGCTCCGCCTCGACAGCGGGGCGCAGCGCGTGCGGCACGGGGCGTGCGCGCCGCCACACCGGCACGCTGTCCTCCGACACGGCCAGGCTAATCTCACCTTTATTAAATGTACCTATACCAGCTTTAAATACGTCAGGGAAACGTTTCATTAATATACCCGTGGCGTCTTTGGAATTATACGGCGATTGTGATCCTATACTGTTTATTTGTTTGAATGATGGAAATAGTACACCGAACGCGCGCATCCAATCACGCCCCAATAAAGACGGACTAAAATTATTATCTATAACTATGAGACATAGATTACTCTGAACCACATTATTAATTTCTACACAGCAAGAGAGTTTACCTTTCGGTTTCACCTTTTGACCACTGTACATTTTTAAATTTGATCTATAAGGCTGTAATACATACTGATCAAAACACTCCTTAAAAGTCTTATACGATATGACACTGACTGCCGACCCGGTGTCACCTTCGAATATGATCGGCACACCGTTCACTTTCACCTTGATGGACCATATTTTGTCTAACTCGTCATCACTCAGCTGGTATACGCTCAACATAGCCCTGTCATCGGAGTCGGACGACGACCCCGAGTCAGGCATATCACTAACACCATGTACTGATTTTTGTTTACGGAAACGGCACACTTTAGCTATGTGACCCTTTTTTCCGCACACATAACACTCTCTATGTATAAAAGAGCACTTATCCTGCCGGTGCCTCCCGTCACACCGGTGACATCGCTGCACTGAGCCAGCAGCGCCGCTGGTCCCTTGGCTGATGTCTTGCACGCGGGCGCGAGCGCGGACGCGGCCCCCGGCGCCGGGGGAGCGCGGCGCGCTTACCGCGTGCAGCGGCTCGTCCGCGCGAGCCCGGCCGGCCTCCGCTGCCGGCCCCGCGTCTCGTATCGCCGCTTCTAGCGACAGAGCCAACTCTGTGGCCCGCATCAATGTCAACTCGCCATCTTTCTCCGTCATAATACGTTGACGAATGCGTTCGTTACAGATTCCATACACGAATTGGTCTCGGAGATTCTCTTTCAAACTATCTGGTGTTGAAAACTTACACGTTTTACTGAGTTTTTTTAGTTGCACCAAATATTCGTTAATGGACTGGCCGTCGACTTGTTTGCACGACCTAAATAACATTCTTTCTGCAATTATGGAGCGTTTCGGTGACAGATGTTCTTCAACCTGTTTCTCGATCTTATCGATAGCGACTTCTTCGGGTTTTTCGGGGTAACACAAATCTATGATAAGATCCAAAGCTTCGGTCCCCACTATTGCCACGAGATATTTAGATTGTTCAGAGACTTTTATGTCGTGAATAGAAAACCATGCTTTCACTCTGGTCATATAAGTCGACCATCTATCCACATGCACTTTGAACTCCTTCAAACTTCCAAAATCGTGTATTCCACTCTCAACCATGATGAATATATGTAAACAATGATATTTAACACGCGATTAATGGGTTCCTCGTCGCCAAATAGTTTATATTGTAACGTTTGTAGGACAACGTGTTGGCAATAAAATACGCAATACGAGACTGACAATTTATTAAAAGTTTTACAACCACCCACACACATTGTACAATATATACCAAAATTGAATTTTTCTTTTGCGTAGAAGATATTTTCCAAGAAAAGTTCCATTCATATTTAATGTATATCTGATCTGACCTTCGGTGACAGACATTTGTTGGAACTCCTCGATAGCCAACAGTGTATCTAATGTGATTTGGTAATTGTATTAAAATTTACGAACTTTTATAGTTAGGTACATACCTGTAGGCAATACAATTCCAGTAGTCATAGCTTTGATCACTATTTTGTAATCGGTTTCGTATTTGGCTGTGGGATTTCAGCTTGACACCACTTCTTTATACGAGCAGCGTGTTTTAAAAACCTAACAGTATTTCATTGTTGTTAAGAAAAGGGCGAAATCCATTAAAAATAAACTAATATTTAACGTTTCAACAAAGAATAAAACCAACTTCAAAGAAACTTAAAAACGATAAACATTTAAAATAATTACATCCAAAAAATAAATACAAAATGATTACTTTTTTTTTTAATTAATTGCTTACTGTACATCGCTTGTGGTCTACTACAAATTACCACCATTAAACAATTATATTTATACACCGAAATATATTGCACTATTAACTTTTTTTTCCTGTCATGGCAACGTGACCACACTGCACCTGATGGTAATCGCAGTGCCGTCCAATTAGAGTATCGAGTAACGAGAGCCGATATATCGCTACTCAACACAATCATGCCGGCCTGCTTCTTCACTCTAAACCATTGGCAAGAAGGTGAAGAAGCGGTCATGGGTCTAGTGTCAGAGTACTGCTTTTCAGAAGGCCGCAAAACGTGAAATGTGTCATACGTTTCCAAACAATTTGCATTAAACAGCGTTAATATTTAGTAGAACTTGACGCAATATTTATGAATTTCGCGACGAATGGCCTTAAATAACTATTTGATATTGTGGACACGATAAATATTATTTATAATAATAATATTATGTTCGATATGGGTTGTTTATATTGTGTAATTTTCAAGTTTTATGAACTCATGTATTGTTTTTAACCGACTTCAAAAAAAGGAGGAGGTTCTCAATTCGACATGTATTTTTTATTGTTTGTTACCTCAAAACTCCGTTATTTATTGACCGATTTGGAAAATCCTTCATTTATCAGAGAGAATATGCTTCCAGATTGGTCGCATAAAATTTTTATCAAAATCGGTTGAGTAGTTTGGTTTTAAAACCAAAATAACTTGAAAAAATATGTTGTCCGCGTGTACGAAATTGCGAATTTTGCTTTCCTGTGACTCTTTCATTGGTGTTTGTTGAGAAAACAACACCGGCACCGACTCCAACAATAATTGATTTTAATTTTAAATATTTAAATTAGCTTTAGTGTTAAATTTTGTACGTAATTAAAAAAATCTTTCAATTATTAAAATCAGTGTTTATTTATAATTGTCTGTTTATATTATTGCAGTCGGTTATGTAAATGTAACCAATTATTTTTTACTTTGTAGTTTCTGGGTTTTTTTGAAGGCGGTTTTTTTTTAAAGTAATCATTTATATAAAAAAGTAGTTATTGTAAAAGTGAGGTTTACTTAATAGAATAGAAACCGCATACCTGATCATATCGAATTTAAAATACTATTATAATGTTGTAAATACATATGTTTATCCATAAAAAAATCTGAATAATCAATGCTTAACTTAAAATACATTTAATTATTGTATGCCGGTTATTATTATTTTTTACGCGTGATGTTTATTTTATGCATATTATTGTAGCTTTTGCGCCTATCTTCAGTTTCCTCGCTATTACAACTACAATAAAAGGCAGAGATCAGTTCATTCAAGTATCATTCGATTGATAAGTGTCGGCGGAGCTAGCACAATGTTATCATATATTTTACTAATCTTAAGCGGAGTGTTGTTTGTTTTGTATTATTTGACGACTCGAAAATTTAATTACTGGAAACTAAGGAATGTGCCTCATCTGCCACCGGTACCGATTTTCGGTAATTATGTCTCAATGATTATGCAGAAAAAAACTTTTGGAGAAACAGTTACAGAAATATGTGAAAAATTCCCTGATGCTCCAGTGGTCGGGGCGTATTTCGGAACGGAGCCTGTGCTTATACCTCGGGATCCTGAAGTAATTAAAACCATTCTCACAAAGGATTTCTATTACTTTAATGGTAGAGAAGTCTCGGAGTATGCTCACAAAGACAAGGATTTATATACTTTGTTTGCAACCCATGGTGATCATTGGAAAGTATTACGGCAAAATTTGACACCACTATTTTCATCCGCTAAAATGAAGAACATGTTCAAAATGATTACCGAAAGTGCTCATTCTTTTGAAAAACTATTAGAACAGGACTCAAATCTAGGAGTTGTAGACGTGAAAAACATCATGGAGAGATTTACAATACAATGCATAGGTGCATGTGTGTTCGGAGTCGATACAAATACCATAGAAAAGGCTGAAGAGAATCCATTTAAGCAAGCTGGAAATGATATGTTGAGTCCTAATAGGGTGTTAGCTTTGAAAGGCATCGTGCGAGCAATTTGGCCATCAATATTTTATGGTCTTAAAATTCCTTTTTTCACAAAAGAGTTAGATGTTTTTAAACAAATAATACAAAGTGTATTTAAAGAAAGAGAATCTAAACCAACAAAGACACAGGATTTTATAAATTTGATTATAAAATGGAAGCATCAAAGTCATATCGAAGGAGACAAATTACGTCTTGCGCATAGTACAGAAAATGTAAAAATGTCGATAAATATTACTGATGAATTAATTCGAGCCCAGTGTATAATATTTTTTACTGCTGGTTTCGAAACGTCGGCAACAACATTAACGCATACTCTGTATGAATTATCGAAAAACGAAGAAGTTCAAAATAAAGTTTGCGAAGAAATTGACGATTTCTTGGAGCGACATAATAATCAAATAACGTATGATTGCTTGTCGGAACTGCAGTACTTGGATGCATGTCTTGATGAAACTCTGCGTATGTATCCAGTATTAGGCTGTATTACCCGTGAAGTGATGCATGACTACACTTTGTCACCGGGTATCAAGCTTGAGAAAGGACTCCGCGTGCATATACCAGTTCAATACTTGCAGAATAACCCCGATTTGTTCCCGGAACCAGAACAATATCGCCCTGAGAGATTTGTTGCGGAAGAAAAGCGTAACGTGATACCATACTCCTACATGCCTTTTGGCGAAGGGCCTAGAATTTGTATCGGTAAGATTTCATCGTACATAGTTTCATTAATTACACTACATTGTATATTATACATACTTACGTAGGTTCGTAGTTATCTCATAAGTAGTATGTCAGTGTAGTGATACAATTTCTTTGACGGTAGATATATAATATCAGCCCTGCATTACATCTGTCCCAGTGCTGGGCATGAGCCTCTATATTACTGAAAATGGGGTCAGTACTTCTCTACTAGTAGCCATATGATCCAAATAAACATCATGCCCAAATAAAATTATGGAATTGATGACATTACTTAATGTTATTGTCTTTGTTTTACAGGTTTGAGATTTGCAAAAATGCAGATGATGGCTGGATTGATAACAGTTCTAAAGACATACAAAGTGAAACTTGGTGACGATGTGCCAGAAAAATTGAGTTTTTTGCCTCAATCGTTCGTGACAACCTCAGTCGAGCGCATAAAGCTAAAGTTCATAAAACGTGATGTATGAGAAAAATATTGTATGCTGACTAAATATCAATTCAGAAAACTCGGTAAACGTAAAATAGGCATTTAAACAGGAATTATTTTAATCTGGGTATATCTAGCAATTAAGTAACAGTAGTAGCACTATGTAAATAGATACCTACTAACATGTGGGAGCAGAAGCTATGATCCAAGTTGAAATGTATTGTTTTAGTTGATAGTAATTGGTGTTTATAAATTCTTTATTTTATATTATATTGATTCTTAATTCTATAGTCGTCTGTTTTATTATCATGATATGTAGCCGATATCACCTTAGAGACATTAAGTATGATGAAATTTAAGCTAGGCACTT
The DNA here is from genome assembly GCA_905220505.1 of Laothoe populi. Classification (NCBI taxonomy): domain Eukaryota; kingdom Metazoa; phylum Arthropoda; class Insecta; order Lepidoptera; family Sphingidae; genus Laothoe; species Laothoe populi. The sequence goes on along the minus strand of HG992155.1, from coordinate 11,150,289 downwards.
TTCAGATTGAACATCAATTAGATGTTTAACGAAAATGTTATATATGACTATAATTTTATTGTGCTCAAGCGTTACTCTAGCAATCTGCGAATGTTTAACAAGGTTCGTCCGGGTTCGAGGTGATTCCAGCAATGGATAACGGTTGCGTGGAATCCTATTAGGTACATTGATGCTTGTGATCTTGCTAAGCAGGTCTGCTTAGCTTATGGAAAAAGACGAGCTCTGATATATTTTGACGAGATTGGAAACACGTTAAATTAAAAAATCCTAGTCTTTCTGTATACTATGGTATTGTGGTTTTGACTCTGGCCCGCGACGCTAGATTACGTACCAACCTTTTCTGCACATTCTCGATCCTCGCCTCCTGATAAGTCGGATTCCAAGTCATGCTGCTGTACTCAACTCCTTATAAACCTAATCATTCTTTTCTAGTTGTCTACGCTCGCCGAAATTAGAATGAAATCAAAGTAAATCTATAAAAAAAAAAACGATGTTAATATTATATAGAGATTAGTTGTTTGTTTGAACGCGATAATCTCTAAAACTTATCAGTAAAACTAACTAGTCACATTTGTCATTTTTATTGCATTTTGTAATTTATGTTTTCCGGAAGGTTATCATAGTACGGTATATGGTCTAAGTAATGGTATAAGTTTAACATTTAAAAGCTAGGCAATCAAAATGTGACACGCTTTTGACAAGCCAACCTAATATGTTGAATAGGGAATAAATACACCCTTAATTTCTAAATGTCATTTAATAACTAATTAGAGTGTATTAATAATGCCTGTTTACCAGTTTGTTCTTGACAACTTCATAGTTGTACTAATGGGAAAGTAGGCAAAATATATTTTTCCATTTCCCCGTGTGCTTAAAACTCTCTTCATTAATGCTCGATTTTCATCAATAAGTAATCAGGAAATTTGATAAAAAAAAAATTATCATTAAATATTATTTAACAGTTTTGGTCCGTGATTGTATATACATATGATCTATACTATAATAAAGCTGAAGAGGCACTTTGTCTGTACATTAAATATTATTGCAAAATTCTGACTGTTACGCGTCATATTATCGATATAGAACCCCAAACAATTGTTTTTGGAATTGTTGTCAGTCTGTCTGTCTGTCAAAGCATCACAACCAAAGTACTGTATTACGACAACAGAATCGGCAATAAATTCATAGAGTGTATCTCGAGGTAACATTTAGTCATTATTTCATTTAAATCAGTGCATTCAATCAAAAGTTGTACCTGTTTGAACGAATATCTGTATTATGCAAGAGTAGCTGTGAGAGATGAAATGATTTTATAAATAGTGTAAGATATCGTCCATGCGGGTGGAGCCGCTGACAACAGCTAGTCTAATATACAGTCTAAATCGTTAAACATTTCTTAGACCGTATTTTAGACTATCATATAAGGTTACGGTAACATGAGGTTAAGACACACGGGAGTCGATTCAAATGGCTGCCAGAGGGGGACGCTGCGTGCAACAACTAGTAATATATGAAAATGTAATGAAAATTAATCAATTATTTTGTTTACTCGATTACATGGTTCCGATTAGATAACTACCTATGAACCTGATCTTTCTTTCGTTTACAATGATAAATATTGTGATTTATCATTTATAAAGTGACCTTTAATTGGAATTAAAACAACTAATCTGCTAATTATATTTTTCGTATACCATTGGTTATCCATATAATAAATGAAAAAAAAATGTGTTTTCTTTAGTGGGCATAAATCACCAATGACCTTATTTGATATCTTTGGTAGATCTCACGCCGATGCTGCAAGTATAATGATCGTTTGCGTAAATGAGACCCGTAACTGGTAACCGTAAACCCGTTAACCCGTAAATATACCCAGCCATTGAAATGTCAAGCAGATATAACATGTCCCTTCTAACACCTCAAGATGTGTTAAGCCATTCTGAGTGCACTCCATTAACTCTGATACAGCCTTTAGAGTTCTCATACAGAGACTTCAAAGCCTTTACTAGGCCGTCAACACCATACGTCAGTGACAGCGTGGACCGCAGTTCATCCCCACAGACAAAAGCATTTTAATATGTCAAAATAATAAAACCGAAAATTAAAACTCAATTTTTTTTATTTACATTATAAAGAGGGGAATAAAACTTATATTCGAAAATAAGGTATGGTATAACTGCGCGATAAAGGACATCTTCCAAAATGGCCACAGACCCAAATCATGAGAATTGCACCATAATTGGAACGTCTTTTATGAAATCGAGTTAAATACATAGCCATAATTTCCAAATCAAGTTTCATATGTGCACAAAAAATCCAGACAATTTGATGACATTAACCTAAAAAAACTTTGATTTTTTATTCCCCAACTTATTTTGAATTGGTTACTGCATAGTACTGTTTTTAAATTCACTGTCAAACATTAAACTGCATTTACTCAAAAGTATAAAAACGTCAGTTGGATCTTTTCTGCTTAACAGGATCCAGTTATTTATCTATTTTATTATATTGGTGGCAGATATCTGTATCAAACTGCTATGCAAAAAAATATGATTGAAGTATTGTAACGACTTTAAAATCATGTAGCCGACATCTTTGCCAAATTGTAATTCTTCAGCGTTCTATCGAATGAGTTAATCCTATCTATAGATCATATTAAAATAGAATCGGTTATTTCAATTATGCATAATACATTTTGGTTTTCATAATTAACGATATCGAATTAAGATTTGATGACAAAAAAGTTCATAAAGTTATGCAAACAAAATATACACAGCTTACATTTCTTTCAACTATATTATTACATTTATATATTTATTCCACAGAATTGAAGCACTAAAGTTGAATCGTTTAGTTCTAAGGATTCATATATAAATGATAAAAACAATTTTAATATCAGTCTCTTCCTCATAATATCAAGGTAATAAATGTTATGACTAACTTAAACTCATAATTTATTATATGCAAATATATTTAAAATTTTCTCATCAATATAGAAATAATATTATATTACATTTTTTATGTAAGGAATATAAAAAGTCTTATTTTGTTTTTGCCATTTTTTATAGCGGTGAAATGAAAAGTGTTAAACTAACAAAAAAACATGCGATCTTTCATATAGTTTTAAATGCTTCCTCATGGCGCAGTTGTAATTGCGCATGCGTTACGACTGCTGTGTTGAGGTCTCGGGCTCGATCCCCGGGCGGGTAAAGTGATATTGGGTTTTTCTATCTAGAGATTCTCAGAATTAACCCGGAGTCTGGAATTGGTGTCCGTTATGGCGATATGCTCGCCCCCTATGACATTATGGGAACGAAATAAATTCGGCGAATAGTGGTTGCATTTCTGCCTACCCCTTCGGAGATTATAGGCATGAGGTTATGTATGCATGTAGCTTTAAATATGATAGAAGCTCGTTGTTTCAGTTGAGAATAAAAGAGAAATATTTGGTTGAACACTTTCCCAAGTGTAGATATTTTCTATATATAGATATATGAAATAAGGATATTAATAATGCGTTTACCAAATGCTTAGAAAATATATCAAGATAATGTCTTTGTTATGCATTATTTATTTTTGCTACCAAATTGCCGATTCATTATGAGTTCGTTGATATCATATTAAATATGCTAAATCATGATGCGTGGTTTTGTCGAAAATGTGCGAAGTAACGATGAGATGTTGTTAGTAGAGTAATGATCGCCGCCAGATGACCAATATAATTACATAAATTAAGTCATCTAGTCATACAACATGAATCAAGCAAGTGAAGTATTATGTACTAACGCAGATACTACTAAGGAAATTATTTGCCACCGTTGCGATGCAACACCACAATTTCCTCACTCGATTCCACGAAAAAATTTAATACAAATACTTAATAATTATAGTTATGCTTTTGAATGATGAAACCTTTCAATATGTCATTCAAAGAGTTTGCAAGAATATAGATTATAGCTGTTGCTCGCGGCTCCGCCCGCGTTGAGGTCATATTTGAGACAAAAAGTATACACTACAAAATACCAATTTTCATGCATTTAACTTCAAAAATGAAGGATTTTCATACAAACTTTCTTACCCTATTTAACTTACCCCCTTAGGGGTGGAATTTCCAAAAGACCTGAAATATGGGTTTTTAATTTTTTACTGTAAGGCCAAATACCAAATTTCATGCGTTTAACTGCAAAAATGACAGATTTTCATACAAACTTTCATTCCCTATTTTACCCCCTTAGGGGCGGAATTTCCAAAAATCCTGAAACATATATTTTTTATTTTTAACTAAAATGCCAAATACTAATTTTCATGAATTTAACTTCAAAAATGACGGATTTTCATACAAACTTTCATCCCCTATTTTACCCCCTTAGGGGTGGTATTTCCAAAAACCCTTCCTTAGTGGATGCCTACGTGATAAAAGGTACCTACTGTCAAAATTTCAAGTCTCTAACCCCAGCCGTATAGGCTGTGCGTTGATCGATCAGTCAGTCAGTCAGTCAGTCAGTCAGTTTCTTCTTTTATATATACAGACACAGACATATATACACAGATAAAAAATTACTTAAACTTGCGGTGACTAATAATAATCAACTGGTGAGCTGAACATCCCACATTGATAGTTGTAATGCGGTCGAAGATCCAAGAGCCACATTCGTAGTTCCTAGCGAGTTTAGCAGCAAATCCAAAACCGCGGCCTTACTCATTTGTACATCCGGATTTAAGTGTATACTGATGATAGTAGATCTACTAGGCAATTTAACAGTACGCGCATTGTACAGATCTTAAAATTGCCATATCAATTTATATAAATAATTATAATAAGTTTGATTAAGTGCATATTGGAGTGTGAATGCAGGTCGACAATAACACTAATTATATTATATGTCTGGTGAAAAATAATCTTCATATTTTACAGTCCTATAACACAGAAAAAACTAAAGGTGACATGTAATTGCGGACATTGTAATTAAAACACATCATTTTTAATTTGCAGGTTTAAAGGTATCATTATCATTTGATTGTTGTTGTTGTGATGAATAGCAGGTGGCTAAAACATGACATCACCTTTGTTTGATTTATTATATTATTTTTGCCATTTACGAAAACAGATAATTATTATCTTTGAATATGTATAGTACTCAGATTTTTTTTATTCTGTAACACCCCTGGTTTGGACCAGGGCCCTTTTCATCTAATTTCTAGATAATACAAGTTTTTTTACATATTGCTAGTTAGGCTCGTACTTATTTCTGGCTTAACATTGGTGTTATTCTGAAAGTAGCCCGCACTTATTTTGCTTTTATATAAAAACAATTAATACATTAATAATTAACCTTAAGGCATCATCACAATAACAATTACATCGAATTCATTTTAAGGTCAAATTTTTAGGGTAAAATATAAATTAAAATTAGATTCAGATCAAATCATTAAAATTCAATATCAAATATCAATTAATATTTTTTAGGTTAAGTGGTGTTCCTAACAATAGTTAAGAATATAACTATATTACAGTATAAAATAAAAATGAAAAGAATTGAAAGTAGTTTAATGATCACGTGGGCAATTAAAGCAATAAATGAATAAATACACCCAACAGTCACACACGTAGTTCTGACCCCACAATAGGTGAAACCTGTATCGTGGGTATCAAGAACTACGAGGGGCTACGGTCCCACGACACCCAGACCCGAAACAACCATCTGTCTCTCACACAAACCTTTATCTCAGTGCAGGAATCGAACCCACGGCCTTTCGTTTCACAGCCGGCTACTCGCCCGCTGCGCCACGGAGGCTGTCAATAATTACATATTATAATGAATAGCATCATCATTACACAAGTCCTAACAGAAAGTTTGTTATTGAAGGAAATACAAAGTCAAATATTTTAATCATTTTATAAGAGAGGCTTTCCATGGGTATTTTGAGAACGTCGTAACTTTTAAACTACCAGATCTAAATGTGAACTTCTCTAAGAAGAGGCGGCAAACAAACTTAGCGGCATTATTTTATCGCTAGATACCACACAGCGCGACCGAAACATAAAATTCAGCTTAGTATACAAATTGATCCGGTTATGTTTCGGCGGAGTACGCCGGCTTCAACTTTGTCCTTTGCTATAGCTCAGACACAAACTGCACGTGTCAAAAACTGACAGTCTGTTTTATTTAAATTATGCTTTAGGCTCTATTAAATAGCATGTGTATTTTGTACTTAATAGGCATAACGCTTAATGTGTATAAGAAAAATATTACAAAGCATTAGCTATGATTAGTTTATTAAACTTTTTAGTCGGTCGGACTGGAACTCAGGCAGGTGTGCTTAGTGCGGGGTGCGAAGTCAGGAAACCTCCACGTGGTGCACCCTGGGCAACGGCGGTCACGTTGACCGACGGCCGATATCCTGATAAAAGGTGGATGGCAGTCGTCGCCTGTTGTGGCGGCTGTCGTCAGTTTTTGTGCCCACTTCTTTGGGCTACTCCCGGGTTCTGTCTCGGGGGCGTCGGCGGGCTCGGTGTGCGCTTACCCCGCCGCCGAGCTGGCAGTAGGGGAGATTTTCTCTCCTGTTGCCACCGTCGTATATCGTAATCCAGTCAAAAGGAGGTCTGTGGTCACGTCTCGCGCTCCGACTGGACCGAGGGTCTTGGCTTAACCGCCTGGGCCGCGAGGGAGAAAACCTCTATAAAAAATCACCCCGAATCCCAAGCGGCGGCGCACCGCGAGGGGATGCATGGCCGATGGGTAGTTCGGTCTCTAGTGCGAACCACGCCGCCGGAGTACCTGCTGCCCCTCCGTGCGTGATACCCTAGGCTTACCCAGGTACAGGGGGCTCTGCCTGGGTGGACTTTTATATCCCCCATAATCGTGGGAATAAATATGGAAATAAAAACTAAACAAAAGAATGAGTCTGTGGAGAATTTGTCTACCCCGGGGTACGCTAGTGACCCTGGGATGGATGACACTGGGCATAAGCCCAAAAAAGGCACTGCCTGCCGAGGCCGTCCCAAGGCCAAGGCTGGAACAAGCGGCGTTATGACGCGCTCGAAGAGGGCGCTGATAGCTCGAGAACTGGACGCATCTGCAAGCGACAGTGATGTTGAACCGGCGCCAAAAGTGCTTGCTCTCTCAGCAAGCCCGGCTGTGGTGTCTGATGAAGATACTGTGCCGATGGAAGGAACGGGTGACCATGACTGGCGCTTGCAGATGTCGGCCATTATCCGGGACGTGGCACAAAAGTCCCCGCACCTTAAAGAGACGGAGCAGCGGAGGCTGAACCTCGCGGCGAAAGAGCTGTTGGAGAGGGCCGAGGAGTCAGCCTCCGCAGAGGTGGCCAGGTTGGAGGCCGAAAAGGTGGCGATGACCCAAGAAATCGCCTTCCTCAAGGCCTCCCTTGCATCCCAACAGCGGACCCTGGAGGAGATGATGGCGACTGTCCAAGCGATACAAGGACAGTCGCAGCCGGCGGCCCAAACTGGAGCCGTAGTTGGAGAGGAGGAGTGCCTCAAGCAGTTCGAGCGCCGATTTTTAAATATTTTGGACGCGCGCTTGAGCAATATATACGCGAGGCTACCTCCAGAGCCCATCATGCGGCCTCCGTTGGCCGCTGATAGGGCTAAAGCTCCGGCAACGCCCGCCGTTGCTGGGCCATCAAAGGCCCCACCAGTCGCCGCCGGCCCACCGGCCACCCCGAAAGGAAAAGGGCAGGGAAAGGGCAAAAGCAACGCCCAGCCCGCCACTAATGATGGTCCTCGACCCGTGCCTACTGTTGTGGCTGGGCCTGTACCATCAACGTCCGCTACGTCCCAAATTCCTCCTCTGAGTACGTCCCGCAGAGGGGGAAAGAGAAATAAAAGAGGGCGTGTCGCTCCACGGGCCCAAACACCCTGTGTGCCCCGGCCGCTACCCCCCGCTCCTGCGTCGATGGAGGAGGGGTGGAATGTCGTGGCCAAGAAGGGGAAAAAGACTCCCCTGCCCTTGCCTAGTGCTGCTGCATCCGCACCGAAGCCGCAGCCGGGCCGGCCAAGGCCACGGATTCACTTGCCCCGCAAGGCAGCCGTCACGTTGACAGTGACACCTGAGGGGTTGGCGCGGGGCATTACGTACGCCCATGTGCTGCGTCAGGTCCAGCGATCCGTTGACCTCGCCGGCCTCGGTATTGCCGACATGCGAGCTCGCCTAATGGCGACAGGCGGGTACCTGTACGAGGTGCCCGGCCCGGAGTCTGAAGCGAGGGCCGACTCCCTCGCCAACAAAGTGAGGGAGGTGTTCCGCGGGACGGAAATGGCGGACGATGTCCGTGTTTCCCGCCCGTTCAAGACCGCGGAACTACGAGTATCCGGGTTGGACGCGTCTGCTGACCCGGAAATGGTCGCTACGGCCCTTGCAAAAGCGGGGTGTAACAACACGATGGAAGATTTTAAGGTCGGGGAGATCCGCCCCGACCGGTCGGGCCTTGGTGCGGCGTGGGTGCGCTGCCCCGCCAAGGTCGCCGACAAAATTTTAAGTTCGGGCCGAGTGCTGATCGGCTGGGTGGCGGCGCGTGTCCAGCTCCTTGAGCCGAGGCCTATGAGGTGCTACCGCTGCCTGCACAGGGGACATGTGCGGGCACGGTGCACCGAAGAGTGTGACCGCAGCGGCGTCTGCTACCGCTGCGGTAAACTGGGCCACAAGGCCAAGGAGTGCTCCGCGGAGCCGCGTTGCGCAGTGTGCGCTGATGCTGGTAAACCCGCGGGGCACCAGGTGGGCGCCAAGGCATGCGTCGCCTCTTCCCGCCCTCGCCACGCAAAGCGTGGTCGGGGGACGGGGGTTGTGACCCAGCCGACAGCGCTCCCCGTAGAGGAGCAGATGGAGATCGCCCATTAATATGGCGCAACGTTTCCTCCAGGCGAACATTAATCACTGTGCCAGAGCCCAGGACCTACTAGTCCAGAGCATGGCGCAGTGGTCGATACAAGTGGCTGTAGTCGCTGAGCCTTATTTTGTTCCCCCCAGGGAAGACTGGGCAGGGGACCTTAACGGTTTGGTGGCTGTCATCACCCGGGGCGCTGCCGGCTCCCCACCCTTCGAAAAAGTAGCGAAGGGGTCGGGATGTGTGGCGGTTCTGTTGGGGGGGATCTGGAATGTGGGTGTGTATTTCTCCCCCAATAGATCCCTGGCCGAGTTCGAGCACTTTCTCACTCGGCTGGGGGCCCTGGTGGTGCAAGGCAGTCAGCCTCGCCCCGTTCTCGTTGCCGGCGACTTTAACGCCAAGTCTCTGGCTTGGGGTTCGTCGGTGACCAGCGGGCGCGGCGAGGCCCTGGAGGAATGGGCGATCTCGGCCAACCTGGCCGTCGTGAATCGCGGATCGGTTAACACGTGCGTGCGGCATAATGGCGGATCAGTGGTGGACGTCACGTTCGCCACCCCAGCTATTGCCCGCCGTGTCCGTGACTGGAGAGTTCTGGTGGACGAGGAGACGTTGTCGGATCACCGATACATTCGGTTTGACGTCGCCTTGTCCCCTAGCACCCAGTCTAGTGGAGAATCGACCGGCCCGCGGTCGGACGGCCCGCGTTGGTCAGTAAAACGCCTTAACGTTGAGGCCCTGAAGGAGGCCGCTCTGGCCCAGGCGTGGCTTCCTGCACCGGAGGGCCCGATGCAGGTCGGGCAGGAGGCGGCGTGGTTCGGGGCAGCGATGTCGCGCGTCTGCGACGCGGCCATGCCCCGAGTTCGACGCCTTCCCGAGAAGCGCCAGGTGTTCTGGTGGTCGGCGGAACTCACGCGGTTACGTGTCTTCTGCGTGGCCGCCCTTCGTCGTCTCGCCAGACACCGTCGTCGTCGGATCCGTCTTCCCGGCGACGAGGACCTGGAGCGGCTGCTTCACGGTCTCCACAGAGAGGCTAAGAGAGCGCTGCGCGTGGCAATAGCTAGGGCAAAGTCTGCGGCTCAGGAGGAGTTCCGAGGAACTCTAGATAACGACCCGTGGGGGCGTCCATACCGCGTGGCGATGAGGAGGTATCGCCCGTGGGCGCCCCCGCTGACGCAGAGTCTTCGGAATGACCTAGTCGGAGAGGTCGTCGCAGCTTTGTTCCCTGCCACTCAAGATGTCACTCCCCCACCGATGGCGTCACATCCATCGACGCCATCGTCGTTGAGTTCGGGAAGGGTTATTTCGGAGGTTTCGCCCGAGGAATTTCGGGCGGTGGTGCTTCGGCTGCGGGGCAAGAAAACAGCCCCGGGTCTCGACGGTATCCCCGGACGTGCGTGGGTGTTAGCCGTCGAGCATCTGGGGACTAGGCTCCGTGGCCTGTTCTCCGCGTGCCTGGAGCAGGGCCGTTTTCCGTCTCAGTGGAAAACTGGGAAGTTGGTCCTGCTCAAGAAGGAGGGGCGGCCCGCAGAGTCGCCATCGGCCTACCGGCCCATCGTGTTGCTCGACGAGGTCTGTAAGCTCTTCGAGCGTATCATTCACGCTCGCCTCGTCGAGCATCTTGAAGGGGTCGGGCCGGACCTGGCACAGTGCCAGTACGGGTTCCGGCAAGGCCGATCGACAGTACACGCGATTTTGCGGGTCAAGGCACAAGCGGAGGAGGCAGTGGCTCGGGGTGAAGTGGTGGTGGCGGTGTCTCTAGACATCGCCAACGCGTTCAACACATTGCCCTGGGCCTGTATACTGGAAGCACTGCGGTACCATGTGGTGCCACCGTATCTCCGGCGTCTGGTGCGCTCGTATCTCTCAGATAGGTACATAGTGTATCCAGGCGCCGACAGGTGGCACCGAAGAGCGATGGCCTGCGGTGTTCCACAGGGCTCAGTCCTGGGCCCTCTCCTGTGGAACGTCGGCTACGATTGGGTGCTCCGTGGTACTAACCCCCGAGGCGTCGCTGTCGTCTGTTATGCAGACGACACGCTAGTAACAGCGACAGCCAGGTCTTTCCAGGAGGCCACCCTGCTCGCCTCGTTCGCAACCGAACAGGTGGTGGGCAGGATTCGGCGACTGGGCCTTAAGGTGGCCCTGAACAAAACCGAGGCCCTTTACTTTCACGGTCCTCGGATTCGGCCACCTTTAATGCCCCACATCAATGTGGAGGGGGTGCGGATTCCCATCGGCTGTACAATGAAGTACTTGGGTCTGATTCTGGACAGCCGGTGGGATTTCCGTGCCCATTTCAAGGAGTTGTCGCCGAAATTGGTACGGGCAGCGGGCGCGCTCGGACGCCTGCTGCCAAACCTGGAGGGACCTAATAGCCCTTGCCGAAGTTTATACGCTGGAGTCGTGCGGTCAATGGCCCTGTACGGATGTCCCGTATGGGCTGAGTCCCTGAAAGCCCGCTGCGTTGCCTTGCTGCGCAAACCGCAGCGTTTGGTGGCGCAGCGAATAGTAAGGGGCTACCGCACGGTCTCCCACGAGGCGGCCTGCGTATTGGCCGGCACACTCCCTTGGGAGTTGGACGCAAAACTCCTTTCGTCAGCGTTCTTCTGGCGGGAGGAGGCGTCCAGCGGCCGTCAGGAGAGACTGGCCCCGAGGGAGATTGCGGCCCGGTTTCGCAGAACCGCCGTGGAGGAGTGGCATACCAGGCTGGAAAGCCCAAGTGCGGGCTTGAGGACCGTCGCGGCAGTGCGTCCTGTCCTAAAAAGATGGCTAGACAGGCGCCACGGGGCGCCTACGTTCCGGCTGACGCAGGTACTGACGGACCACGGGTGTTTCGGTTCGTTCCTGTGTCGGATCGGAAAGGAGGTGTCTGCCGTGTGCCACCATTGTGGCAACTGCCGTGAGGATACGGCCCAACACACGTTGGAGGAGTGCCCAGCCTGGGACGAAGAGCGCAGCGCTCTCAGAGCAGTCGTCGGAGGAGACCTCTCGCTGCCGGCCGTGGTGTCGTCCATGGTTGCCAGCCGGAGGTCCTGGCGTGCGGTGGCCCACTTCTGCGAGAGCGTCATCTCGCAGAAGGAGAGTGCCGAGAGGGATCGGGAACGATATGATCCCTCCCGCCGCCAGAGAAGACGTAGGAGGCGCCGGGTGGACGACTGACCGGCGTCTCCCGCCCTGTGGAATGGGGGCGTTTGAGAATTTCACCACGGTAACCCCTGCCTGTCGTACGAGGCGACTAATTGGGGCCATCGGGGGTCGCGGGCGCGCAGCGGGGGGCTGTTAGCCCATATCGATGCATTCCAGTTTCGGTGCATCGTGCGACCCCGAGATGGACGGCAGCGCGGGTGGTAAGGCCTCGTTAGCTGTCGTTGTTCGGTGCGCGGGGGCTCCTAAGCCCCACATGGAGATGGGCCCGTACAAGGCACCGCGCAGGGGCGGTTCCGGCAGCAATTCTAGCACTCCTTAGAATACCCCGGGATCGCTCCGTAAGCGCCGAAGAAGGCCACCGCGGGGTTTTAGCTGGTAGTGTCGGGTGGGGTGTACATAGGGGGGTAGGGACTCGGCCCAGCGGCAGCACGGATAGCCATCATCCGTGCGAGGGGGATGCTGGGTCGTAAGACCGGCTAGTCCAGCATAACCGTTTTATTCTTTTTCCGCTTCCCCCCGGAGCGGGCGGCAGTAATAAAACGCTTTCCCCGCGACAAAAAAAAAAAAAAAAAAAAAAGGTGTGCTTAGTGCACGATGTTGTATTTTGAGATTTTTTAATTCCCGAAAAGTACAACTAAGATATAATTAGTACTAGTAGGTACTGTGACAGCACACAAACGCAATGTCAATCAGTTCTGAATCTTGGTAGTAAAATTTTCGCGACGGTAATCCATATAGAAAACTAGCTGTTGCCCCCGGTTCCGCCCGCCTGGTAGTTACCTTTGGAAGAAAAGGTATAAAATCCAAGGAGTTATCTTAAGCTATTATATATTTTCCTATACCATACATCCCAATCATACATTTTTCCGGGATAAAGAAAGCCTATGTCATTCTCCGATCCCTAAACCCCCACTATGCAAAAATCATGTCGATCCCTCTTTAGGGGCTCACCCCCAATAAAATAGGGGATGAAAGTAATCGTTTAATTTACTTCTTGGGCAAGAGTAATTATTGTTTCAGTTCTACGGGATAGCGACAAACTCATCAACGCGGACGATGTCGCGGGCAAAAACTAGTACAAAATAAGTATACACGGTGATTGTAGTATGGCACCCTATAACTTACATTCCGATTCCTAAAGATTGGTATTCTATGAATTGATGGGCTGATACATTAAAAAGGTGGAGGCCTGTGAATGAATGCGACGTGCCTGAGGTCGAGATGGTGCCTATTTTAAGAGGTACACGTTTAGAAGTGGATGGAAATAGACTGGAGTTATAAACTCGTAGTTGTCTTCGACGTGCATGCTTAAGAATCTCTGCGACAGACAAGACAAATCAACACCCTATATCTGCGTATTTCGCATGCTATTCGGACTCAAGTCAAGTGGATGGCTCATGAGCATCAATAAGAGCACTGCACGAACATTTTGCACGATCGTCAAAACATCAATTTGATTGGAACACCGCTGAACTTTTCTTCTACTTTTGACGAGTTTTTACAGTTCAAAAAGCAATACGGAATTTTTTTGGATATTTTTACGGCAGATATCTTACTGTGGCCGTGTATAATTAAAGTACGTAGACGTGATCCTAACTTTACCCTGACTTAGGCGAAGTGTATAGAATAATATAGATTTATGTCATCCACTTAAATTGATATAAATAAATAACGCCAACAGTCACACACATAGCCCCGACCTCCCATTAAGATACTAGTCTTGGGTTATGAGTATCAGGGACTACGAGAGACTTTCGGTCTCACAACACCCAGACCCCGGACACAAATATCTGCCTGTCACGCAAACATTTAGCCGGCTACTCGCCAACTGCGCCACGGAGGCTGTAACTGTAGTAACAATCAACACGCGTAAGACTTGGGACTTTCGAATTCCAAGTGCACGTATCTTCGTGAAATGCACTATACAACGAACATTACTGACGCTTTAATCTTTTTTGATATGTATCTGTGATTAATGTTATATTATTATATGTGTACTAATATATAACAGTAAATAAACCATATGCTATATGCCATATGGCTGGTGGTAGGATATTCATATCCGCCCGGATAGCGACCACCGTACACAGGGTGTAAAACCCGCCATAGAGGCACACGCAAGTGTGTCGCGTTCTGGGATCAGCCAGTGTACATCCGGTTTTTGTCGGGGGTCTAGAGTTGGGGACAATGTTTGGCCGTTTTGCAGCCTTCTGAGTAATCTGGCAATAGACCCTCGACCACTTCTTCACCTTCTTGCCCATGGCGTAGTGTGAAGAAGCAGGCTGGCATGATTGTGTTGAGTATCTCGATACTCTAATTGGACCACACTGCGCTTACCATCAGGCGCAGTGTGCTCACTTTGCCGTATAAGTTACTTCCTTTTTAAAGAACAATGTGTTATATATGTAATTCTTTAACGTTCGTACCTACGCCGTCTGTTCCATTCAATTCGCTTACAAAAGACCCTGACTCCATTGTTCAGTAATAGGCGGAATTTGGTCTAAAAAGTGGACGCCAGTTAACAATGACGTGAGTATCTAAAATTAATCTAGACAATCAGAAATAAGTGTAAGTAAAACTTATTAAATAAACACACTTCTGAAGTTAACACTGAGTCACAAATTACAATAATTTCTTACGTGATCGATAGTAGACTAGATATATTTTCCGAGTGATGATGAAAGATGTGGTGCCGGTAAACTGTAGCCATTATTTCAACACGTATATTTTATATATTACACAATATTTATTTATTTATGTACACAATTTATACACATAGCATATCCCGTCAACATTAAGTGATGCATATAAAGAGGTAGGATGCATAAAAATTAGGAAAATTGCAGAATTTAAACACACAGATAATATACTCGGACTGCCTCGGTGGCGCAGGACTAATAGTGCATTCGTTACGACTGCTGTGCTGAGGTCTTGGGTTCGATCCCCGGGTCGGGTGTAATAAGGTTTTTCTATTTAGAAAATACTCAGTATCAGCCCGGAGTCTGGAATTGTGCCAGGTATGGTGATAGACTCGCCTCCTATCACCTTATGGGACCGTAATAAATACGGCGAAAAGTGGGTGCACTAGTGCACACCTCTAACACATACATACCTAATATCCTTTTAAAGTTTAAGTTATTAAGTGAATAGGACTTGTTATGACAAATCCAGCAAGATTAAATTCGATGGAAAAAAGGATATATTTAGTTAAAAAACAGTAGGGAAAGATAAAACGGAAAACTCTGAGTAAAATAAGCTTGTTCCACTTTTCGAAAGCGCTCTTATGAGATTTTGAACCTCAGCCTACAAGCTTATTTCTTTGTCAAACTTCGTGTTCGTCAATATTCTTCGTATCTACAATTCTTTACTTCATGGAAAAATATATTGACTTCAAAACGTAAAAGTAAGGAAGAGACTATTTTTTCGAAGCCGGGACAGAGATTAAAGCAGCTAAAATTATTACCTGTTATTAACTCATAAGCTAAAATATCTTCCAAACTGGATGTTTTATACTGAAATTTAAATGTGTATATTCAATACATACCTCCATAATGACATAAAACAGTATTAAAATATCGATTATTTCCTTAATCTAAAGCTGTTAGGAGTTATCTACAAAATATATTTTTAATGTCTACGATTTGCTTTAATCGGTATTTACAGCGGAATTCGGGGTATTCCTTAGGGGGTTACGATGGTACTTACTTTCTATAATGTTGAACTTGACAGCTTTTTTACCTTCGATTTCTTTTTTAATAATCATTCAGAGACATTCTAATGAGTGATAAGGAGTAAAAAAAATATTGTCGGATTATTTGGATTGCTTTCCAATAGTATACCTATATAATGCGGTATTTTGTCGTAGTGTACGTATTTGTTAATAATAAACGACTTGTCTCCTTTTCATTAGTATATTCCTTATAAACGATTAATAGCTTAAAAACCTCGTCAGTGACCATGAGAATTTAAGGGTTATTCACTGATTAATACAATAATGACAAAAATAACGATATTAAATACCCGATACCGTAATAGTAAGTTCGAGATTAACGTGGTTTTTAATCTAATAATTTAGTTGTTAAATATGTTATAAAACTGATATTTAGAGTTTTATTAATCTATCTATAGGGTTTTTTCATGAAGGTCTCATGTAAACCGAGAAGTCCATTCATTAGCCAATTTCATTCATAAAAAAGTTTCGAAGACAATTTACATTATATATATTTTTATATAGAGATTGGTCCGCAAGTTCCCAGAACTCAATGTTTATTTTTGCCATGAGGGTCATGTTATAAATTAAGCATATGTGCCTGTTGAATTTTTAGAACAAACTATTGAAATAATACAGTCTCAAACACGTAAATGGAACTACCTGCAATGCATTTTATGTTTGAAAGTCAAAAAAAAATGTATACACTCGCAAAAATACTATCTTGTTCTGGGGCAGTGGGATAAAAAAAAATATTTGTACCCTATTTGACCTGGCTTATTGTCCATCAATTTGATTCGTTAAATGTGAGATATATTCGAATTAATAAATTGTAAAAAGCATCGCCAAACGCTTGGGTTATACAATATAATAATTTAATAAAAAACAATATTTCTTTTGGTTTGGTTATAACAAAAACTGATGTTTAATTATTCTTTTGTTAATCCTTTCAAATCCATGTTTATTGGATACTGCACCCTAAGTAACCGCTCACGACAAAGAATTACTATCAATTCGTATTCAGACTGTGTGTGATAGACCTTAACTGCTATGAAGTCAATTCCTTTTATAAAACTGACGCCGAAAATTCACATAAGATTTAATATTGATAGAAAATACATATATGAAATTAAAAATTGTAAATTTTTATTGCTTTATAAATAATTCAGTATAGGATTATGGATTGAATAGAATATCGGGTAGGCGGCTCTACAGCTTTGCTGGCACATGCGCACTCTTTCGTTGAATTTTTCCCTGACCATTTTGCATAAACGTTGCTGCACATCGTTGATACACCGCTGAGTTTCCTCCTTCAAGGTGTGGGAATTCGTTGGCTTAGTGGCATAAACTTTAGGCTTGAAAAACCCAGAAGAAAGAAATACAATGATGTTAAATTGCAGGATCTGGGCGGCAAATTTTAATTATAAAACTGAAATTTCATGACCAAGAAATGACGCATAGCTATAATAATAATATTAACCATCCCACTGCCAGGCAAGGTCCTCCACTACCAATGAGAGGCTTTAGGGCTTGGGCACCGTGTCATCAATAGCCTGTAGAGAGGTTTTCGAAATGACTAATTCTTGACCACTGTGCATTTTATATTCGTGGAATCTTAGGAAGACTCGCAAGAACTGCTTCGATGGTTTATGTTGAACGCTTTGTTTAAGTTGGCCAAAGTCTATTGTCAGTGAATGGTCCAGTCTCCCTGAATTATAGAATTGATATTCACACATTTGATAAATTGAAATCACCAGTCCGATAATATTTTATAACGAAATTGCAAACTATAGCTACCAAATATTCATTATTTTTAACATATTGTTCAACAACAAAAATGCGTTGTGCTTACGTGTCGCTACACTCCATTTTTAATAACTCCCAACTGGCGCCTGTCACGCTGTCTTCTTTTCGCTGGCAACACTTTATCGTATGAATATCGCGAAATATAAATCCTGCATGCATTTTGGGACAAGGTAGTAGTAGTAGAGACTGGCATGCAATTGGGTTATCTAATGGTAAATGATTACTATCACCTAATAGGTGCAGTGTGGCCACTTTACCGTGTCAGAATAAAAAAACAAACCCTTACGGTATTGTCTGTGGTGATGAGTGCGTTGTCTACCATAAAGCCTTAGAGCATAAAGCAAATGAATGAGCACTAGGAAGAAAAACTGGACCTCTCGACATTTCATTCACAAAACAAAATCAAACATTTTTATTTGCCACTAGTGCTCTTTGGTCGATTAGACGTTGCTACGGAAATTCAACTCCATTTTAAAATAAAATTATAGTGCCTAATTCTCCTACTTTTTAATATAGGAAGAGCATGATAGTGTACGAAAGCCGTATCTTATTTTGTTTCGCATGTATAAAACAATTCTTCTAATAACAAAATGGTGCATTCTAGGAACACGATACATAAAGGAAGCATTATATGCAAATGACCTATTAGTTACAATTCTCACACGAATAGTGTACATTCTAACTTTAGAACACATATTTTATTCACAATTCGAATGCAAACAATCTGTAATGGAAGTTATTTGACCATGCCCACTGGATGTCAGTAGTTTATTAAAATAAATAAATTCAGATGTAAAATGATCACATTATTACGTCATTCTTAGTTAACTAATATCAATTTCAGAATCCTGAACAGAGATTTTTTTTAGTGCCGGGATAGGCAGACGAGCAGACGGGCCACCATGGTAAGTAGTCATCGCCACCCATAGACTTCTGCAATGCCAGAGCACAGCAGAGCCGCTGCCTACTGTTGATGGTGCGGTGGTTTTTCACGGTCAGCTCTATCGCTTATATAAAGAGCAGGTACGGCCGAGAATAGAATACTTCTCGCACCACTGGGGTGATTCCGCTAAACACCTATTCGATGCCTTAGATGGGTTGCAGCGGCGGGCCATCCGCATTGTGAATGATGCAGACATGACCAACAGCCTAGAGCCGCTACATTTACGCAGGGATATTCTCTCGCTTAGCGTGTTCTACCGTCTGTATCATGGGGAATTCTTTGAAGAATTGTTTAATATAATTCCATCCACTCCCTTCCAGACCATAAGGCTTGCGGACCCGACTGCAATTCTTACAGGGGGATGTCTCTTTTAACTTCATCAGGGAAAGTTTTCGCCCGGATTTTACTAAATCGCCTCATGTCGCTTTCGGAAAATATTCTGCCTGAAACGCAATTCGGCTTCCGGCCTGACCGAGGAACCTGTGAGGCTATTTTCTCTGTACGCCAACTCCAGGAGAAAAGTAAAGAACAAGGTCAACCACTGTATCTCTGTTTCGTTGACTTAGAGAAAGCTTTCGACAGTGTCCCTCGTGAAGCTCTTTGGATGATTCTGGCGAAACTGGGATGTACGGACAAGTTTGTGAGGCTAATTCGACTCCTGCATGACGACATGCAATGCTGCGTCAGTGTAAAAGGGGAATACTCAGAGTATTTCGGTGTCACCTGTGGCGTCAAACAAGGTTGCGTACTGGCGCCAACACTCTTCGCACTCTACTTTGCAGTGGTAGTTCGAGAATCCTTACAAGCTATGTCTGAGGGCATTCGTATTCGCTTCCGTACCAGTGGCAGCGTTTTCAATTTGTCTAGACTGAGGGCCTACACGAAAGTGTCTCACGCAACCATCACTGAGATAATGTATGCGGATGACTTATGTTTTGTGGCGGAATCCCTTGATGGTCTCCAGCGGCTTATGTTGAGTCTCGATGTGTCATGTCAGCGGTTTGGGCTTCGAATTAATGTCAAAAAGACAGAAATCATGACTACGAACACAATAAACACACCAATTGACATAAAACTTGGTGAACACTCGCTTAGGCAGGTAGAGAAATTTAAATATCTGGGCAGCACAATAACATCTCAGTGCCACCTTGACGATGAAGTTCACAGCAGAATTGGAGCCGCTGCTGCAGCTTTCGGCAAACTTCGCGTCAAAGTGTTTCGTTCACACGACATAAAGCTTTCTACCAAGGTATCTGTGTACATGGCAATGGTTCTGCCGAATCTGCTTTACTCCTCTGAAACGTGGTGTCCGTACCGCAAGCATATCCGCACATTGGATAGGTTTCACATTAAATGCCTGCGTAATATCATGAACATCCATTGGTCGCATCGTGTAAGGAACACGGAAGTATTACGACGTGCAAATGTCGGTGGGATTGAGGCCTACCTTATGAGGCGGCAGCTGCGGTGGTGCGGGCATGTCGCCCGAATGTCCGATGACAGAGTGTCCAAGCGCATCTTCTATTCGGAGCTGGAGGAGGGCAAGCGGAAACAAGGCGGTCAACTCCTTCGGTATAAAGATGTGTTAAAGCGTCACATGAAGCGTTGTGACGTGGACCCATCACAGTGGGAGACACTGGCTACAGACCGGTCACAGTGGAGGAGTATCGTAACCTCTAAGGTCCAGGTATTCGAGGATAAAAGAAAAGTGGAGCTCGACGCTAAGCATGACGAGCTACAGGCCCGACCACCCGCGGTCATATCCTACAACTATGTCGGAGGAGTGTTAACGTGCGGTATTTGTGGCCGCACATTCACTGCGAAGATTGGTTACATCAGTCACTTGAGAGCGCACCAGAGACGTGGCTCTTAATAGTCACAAAACAGTCGCCAAGGCCGAACACGGTCGGATATATATATATATATATATAGGTGCGTTACCCTGATAATGATTACTTTTTCATCCCTTTATAATATCTAGTCTTATACCACATTTTAAATGTTTTATAAATGCGTGTTAAATAATATCCGTATAGGAACCGACTTAAAGATTTGTGTGTTACTAATGGCTTCCCTTTCCAACCATTATAACTTTTATTCTTCAAAACTAATCACTATTTACAAAGTTAACCAATTTTCACCATAATTAAACGTTAATGAAGGCTCACGAATTGATCGAGGTCGCAGCTTACGCGCGATACGTCCAAACGAACCTTAACGACTCGCGCCATAGAATTAGAGGAAATTCAAATGAACTATAAAATAAAAAGGTTACTTATACTTTCAGGTACTCAGCGCAACAAAGGGTCTGTGTGTAACACGAAAAAAATATCGTAATCTTTTCCTCGTTAGCGCTACCGAGTATATTGTTGAAACCCAAGAAGGGAATTAGTACAACACTGTATGTATTAATAAACATCGGTTTTATTTGCGAGGATGTACACGTACACTCATGTTATTTAGGCGCTTTATTTTGAAGTTTACTAGTGATTTCTTCTCAATTTGGCACTTGTTTATCATGCTGCATATATTTGTGTACATCTTGCTATAGATGTGTGCTTATAAATAACATACTTCCAATAACAGGGATGCGTTAGTCGTCGTCCTATTTATTTTTTATTTATTTGAATAAGGTTCTCCAACAAAACACACGTTTTTGAAATCTAAAGGTAAAATACATTTGTTAACAACCTACAATCTACTGCCACGACCTAGTAGAACATAAATTAGTTATGCATAAACAAGAAAACAAATGTATATTGTCTTAAAGTTGATTTTAATATGTTTGGGAAAATCGCATATTGATTATTATTATCGATTGAACTCCTATTCCCATTAATTCTTTTAAAAACATTGCCCTGTGCTTCTTTCATAAATATTGACACAATTCAAACCTAGCATTTACGCAATAAATTATTTAACGTAGCACTTTAAATTCTAATGTTTAAATTTCCTCGTTTCCCACACGAATGCCACGTAATCCAATTAGTTCGTAAAAAAATCGAAACCTCGTTAATATATTTCTCACAAAGGCGATTGAAAACCTTATAAATTATTTATAACATTCATGTTGGGGAAGAGTCTGTACAAATGCAACGTCACACTTGGCTTCGCGTACATTCCGGAACACAAAGCCCGCTCAATACTTAAGGTAAGCTCGTTTTGGATATACGGGACAAAGACTGCATAATAAAATACAAAGAAGTTTAGAACACCTTTTGGAGAATAAAATATGTGTGAACATTGGGAAATCGGAAATATACAAAGGATGTTTTTGTTTTATACATTAACTAGATGTTGCCCGCGGCTCGCTTACAGCTCGCTCTAAGCGATATGTATACATACAGTCCATGGAGGAATTTTAAACTATTACACCTTTCTATACTTTAGTATCCCATAGGAAGCGTCCATTTTTTCGGGATAAAAGTTGCCTATGTCATTTTCTGATCCCTAAACTGCCACTATGCAAAATATCATGTCGATCCCTTGCTCTGTGAAAAACTAAACTACCCCATGGGAACTATAAATTTTTCCGGGATATTATGTACTATTCCAGACTATAATCTATCACCGTGCCAAATTTCAGCCAGATCCGTCCAGCCGTTGTAGCGTGATTGAGTAACAAACATCCATCCATCCAAACATTCGTATTTATAATTTTAGTAGGATGCGTTTCATAGATACCGAGAAAATAGATGGAGAGTATAATAATGGTCTTTGTGAGAGATTAAATAGAAGAGTGGTGGAGACATATCGATGTCTTTTGTTTAACGCGTAATTGTACAACAAAGTTTGGGCTGAAGCTGAAACAACTGTTTACCTACGAAACGGGACATTGGCTGCAGATTCACAGAAAACACAGTATGAACTCTGCAGCCATGTTATGGTATTTGGAAGTACCGCTATGGCCCATATTCCCAAAGTAAAGAGAACCAAGTGGGACAAGAATGTAGAAAAATAAATCCTTCCTAGATACCCAGAAAACACAAAGCTAATTGATATATTGACAGTCAATGCGTTATGATAACGTTAATAATACTAACAAGAAAAAGAATTTGTAGGAGGAGGTCGTAATTTTATACAGACCGAAATCAGTTGATAAGCGCGCGTTATGTACCTATGTCGCGACTGCCGCCACAGGTTTGCCGTTTTACTGAGCTTTTCAAAATTAATCTTGCAAGGCGTGTTAGCTGCTTTTGCTTTCGTCTCAGGGATAAAAGTCATACGCCTCAGTTGCAGTATTTTTGGCCCTGACCTACTATTTCAGGTATAAACCTGAAATTATTTCAAGTCATAGTCGTTTGCAACTAGGACGCCACCGGAGTATAACGACTTTATATTCTAAAGATGTTTTATGCAAACTTTTGCTGCATTATTTCCATCCCCTTTGACCTAATATTTTTGATTCCGATGTCCGGGAGTACATTTCTGTCGTATATTTTATAAATTCAACAGGAGCGTATAAAAAGGATGTAACTTAAGTTAAATCGTAAAAATCATATTGAGTTCAAGAAATTTTCATTTTTTTATAATGTAATCCGACAAACGAGCCAGTGGGTCACCTGATGTTAAGTGATCTCCACCGCCCATGAACATCCACAATACCGAAAGTGTCATGTATGCGCTGTCGGCCTTAAAGGACAGGAATAGAGATTAGGGATTAAGGAAGGGAAGGGGGAATCTGGGCCTCCGGATATCTCACTTACCATACGAAACGCGACAGTAATCTGTCACTTTACGTTGGTTTTCTGTGAGATAGTGGTACTACCCCGGTCGAGCCGGCCCATTCATGCTGTAGACAAATATGTATACAGCGTGGCTCTACCACTTCCAAAAAAATTCACTTCACTGAGAAATTTATCGACACAGTGGCGATATAAAATGATAATATTAATATTACTTAAATATCTATATTACTCAAATTATTATTAAATTATAATTACATGATGTCAACATTTGCTGGTGGTAGGATAATTATATCCGCCCGGATAGCGACCACCGTACACAGGGTGTAAAACTCGCCATAGTGCCATACGCAAGTGTGTCGCGTTCCGGTATCAGCCAGTGTACATCCAGTTTTTGTCGGGGGTCTAGAATTGGGGTACGATTTTTGGCCGTTTTGCGGCCTTCTGAATACTGTGACACTAGACCCTCGACCGCTTCCATACCTTCTTGCCCATGGCGTAGTGTGAAGAAGCAGGCCGGGATGATTTTAGACAGGCGCCACGGGGCGCCTACGTTCCGACTGACACAGGTATTAACGGACCATGGGTGTTTCGGGTCGTTCCTGTGTCGGATCGGAAAGGAGGTGTCCGCCGTGTGCCACCACTGTGGCAACTGCCGCGAGGACACGGCCCAACATACGTTGGAGGAGTGCCCAGCCTGGGACGAACAGCGCAGCGCTCTCAGAGCAGTCGTCGGAGGAGACCTCTCGCTGCCGGCCGTGGTGTCGTCCATGGTCACCAGCCGGAGGTCCTGGCGTGCGGTGGCCCTCTTCTGCGAGAGCGTCATCTCGCAGAAGGAGATTGCCGAGAGGGATCGGGAACGAAATGATCCCTCCCGCCGTCAGAGAAGACGTAGGAGGCGCCGGGTGGACGACTGACTGGCGTCTCCCGCCCTGTGGAATGGGGGCGTTTTGAGAATTTCACCACGGTAACCCCTGCCTGTCGTACGAGGCGACTAATTGGGGCCATCGGGGGTCGCGGGCGCGCAGCGGAGGGCTGTCAGCCTGTATCGATGCACTCCCAAATGAGGGGCATCGTGCGACCCCGAGATGGACGGCAGCGCATGTGGTAAGGCCTCGTTCGCTGTCGTTGTTCGGTGCGCGGGGGCTCCTTAGCCCTCCATGGAGATGGGCTGCTACGCAGCACCGCGCAGGGGCGATTCCGGCTGCAATTCTAGCACTCCTTAGAATACCCCGGAATCGCTCCGCAAGCGCCGAAGAAGGCCACCACGGGGTTTTAGCTGGTAGTGTCGGGTGGGGTGTACATAGGGGTTAGGGACTCGGCCCAGTGGCAGCGCGGATAGCCATCATCCGTGCGAGGGGGATGCTGGGTCGTAAGACCGACTAGTCCAGCATACCCGTTTTATTCTTAATCCGCTTCCCTCCGGAGCGGGCGGCAATAATAAAACGCTTTCCCCGCGACAACAAAAAAAAAAAAAAAAAGGCATGGATGATTGTGTTGAGTCGCGGGGGATAGATTGTCTCTCGCTCGATATGGTGAAGAAATTTTTAATTGCTGCATTTTGATCTTTGCATAAAAAAATCTAGTGGTTCCTGTAAGCTTGTTTAGATACGAATTATAATAGAGTTTTTCTTTTAAATGTATGTGTATTTTTTCTACCAAATAACTACATATAATACATACATACTATATATACTATGCGTAGAACCAAAGATCGGGTTCAATGGCGGATTTTGGGGGAGGCCTATGTCCAGCAGTAGACTGCGATAGGCTGATGATGATGATGAACTACATATAATATACTTGCAGGAATATGATACTGTTTACACATAATTGATCATTGTTGGAAGGTTATGTAAATACCAAACTCGTTTGTGCACGAGATACTCTGTGTGCGTGACTGATTGCATAGACACATTGAGAGTCTGCTCTTCAATAGAGATATTATTTAGTATTTTACGAAATTCGCAGTCTTCTAATTTCAAATACCACTTTTTATTTGTCGTAAGTACTTATATAGAATATGAGTCGTATAGAACCAAAGTCGACAAATTTTGGCAAATCAAAAAAAAAATGAGTACTTTCGTTTAAGTCGAACGATAATTTTGTTGAATCTTAGGAAATATTTAATTTAATCAATGACAACAATAATGTTAAAAAATTAAGCTTAACCGTGAAAATGGTATTAAACTAAATTGCCGAGTTTGATTCCAACTAAGGTAAGATGGCCGCCTTTGCTACTGTACTGCCAAGTTTCTCGTTTTTGATTGGTCATTGGCTTCATAAGAAATAGAATTGTTGACATTGAAAGAATGCTAACTTTTGGTTTTAAAGCAACTTTTGTTTTTAGTTTTAGCCGCTTTTAATTATAAATCATTGCAATCAAATCGATGCAGATTTTTATTTTCTATATTGCCATATATTTATCTCATTTTTGCCTAACTACCTACTTTGCAGGCTTTGGTACTATACAACTACATATATATGTCAATGCAAAAAAAAAATGCAAACAGAACCACGCACTTATGCACTGTAAGCGGTGCGGCACGTATAGCCCAAGTAATTTTCCCAAAATGCACAAATCAATCAAATTTAAACTTTGTTCCAATATGTATGGTCTCTAAAATCAAGGGCATACTCTTGACGATGACTCACAATAGCCTGGTTTTAGTAATTGGTGTAATACGTTTACACTGTATAATTACTTTAAGTTTTAACTTTCTATGTTTTACAATTTTAACGATAGAGCCAAAAAAACAAGCTTGTAAAACATTTATTGTATAGGTACTCCTTAGATTTTTTGTTTTGTGTTATATTTTATATCATTATAACACATACTCAATGTAAATTTCCAGCACTCAGGAAAAATATTTTAAACGATAGAGCTGTTTAAAGTTAGTACAGGCTTTCTAGGCTTAATTATAAAGTCTTGTGTACGGACTCTTAAAACTGCAATAATCTTATTTCAAGATACAATATACAATACTAGAAGTTGCAACTCAAAAATAATTTGTGTACATAATGTATTTTTTGTTATGTTGCTACAAATTTGATATCTATTAACCTTTTTTTTAGTGCCTTGATAGGCAGACGAGAAGACGGGCCACCTGATGGTAAGTAGTCACCGCCGCCCATAGACTTCTGCAATGCCAGGGCACAGCAAAGCCGCTGCCTACCGTTAAGTACCGTTAACATTTGTGAGAACACGAAATTATTATATACCTAGATAAATATACTGAAGTAGACATAGATACAGTACCTGCAAGGGCTCGTCCCAGAAGCAGAGCACTGAAGAGTATTGACAGCACACGTCCGCTCGCGTTGCACCGCATCTTCCACTTTTTACAATGTCCAACATCAACTAGTCATTATGATACCACTATCACTTAAACTTATGACAAAACAAACTGATCACATGCTTACTTCATTGTTTAGGTTGTAAATAGTCTTCATCGAAGCAAAAGTTCTGTATACAAAATATATAATTAGAGAAACGAAAAAGACTTTAAAGACATCGACTCTACTGTCGTTCGTGTTAGAAATTATTTTGATGACCTTTCAGTATTATTTATGGAGTCAACTACAGCTATTGCTTGTTAATGTAGAATTTGCATGGATAATAAACCTGAATAATGTTCCAATTATTGAGGAAAGTAAAAATTAATTTTGAACCGATTTCGAGTAGATTTTTAGTTTTTCATTTTAGATTGCTTCTTACATTTTAAACCGTGGGACTGAAGAAAAATAGAGTCTGAGAAATCTGTTAGACGGTTAACTTACATGAATTTCAATTACTAGGAATCTAGTTTAAAAAATAGTTACATAATACAAATGCGTTTGTTACCCAGCCCCAAGTTCAAGACAATATTAAATGAACTTTTTGGTAAACCAAGTTCAGTAAACGAAAGTGTCAATTACACGAAAAAGAAAAACATTACAGCTACACAAGTTGGAGCGAAGTTTACACAGAGGTTAATTGCATCCGCAGTATCGTTGTTGTTTCCCTTTCAGTATAAAAGGGCAATAAAAACTTGCTTTCGTAAACTTCGGACTATACCAAAATGTAACCGCAGAAATCTTGAAAACTTTAAACGTTTTGGGAATTGATGTATTTGGTAGGTTTGATTCTTTTTAAACACAATTTCAAATATTTTAGATGTAATTACATCAACTTCTGACGATTACGGTGGGGGAAGGCTCACCACAAGTAAAATAGGTGTTTGTGGGGGTAAATACCTGAAGGGGTAGGCAGAGTTGAAACCGGTCCACCCACGTTTCGCCGACCTCATTACTGTCTCATGATGTGATAGGGGGCAATCCTATTGCCAAAACGGGCATATTTCCAAACTCCAGATTGATATTGAGCCTTTCGTGATAGAAAGTCCCAATACCACTTTTATCCGACCGGGGGATCGAACCTGAGACCTCAGCACAGCTGTACAGCTACGCAACTACAGCTACAAATATTAATTAAAATAATATAATTATATAATAAAAAAATAATAATATTAAATACAAAAATTCAAATATTTTATATACGGACATTTATTAAATTAACTTAATAAATTTTTAACATTGTCTACGAATTCTATTGGAAGATATTCTACCTGACTTTTGTTAGCTTAGTGAAAATTAACGTACTGGTTTTATATATTTACTAGCTGTTGCTCGAAAATTCTTTTATTGTTTAAAAGGATATACTTTCCATGTGGTCCCATTGGCACCAAGTCACACACACACACAGTCACAGACACGCAAGTGTGTCGCGTTTCGGAATCAGTCAGTGGAGTACGAAGTTTGGCCGTTCACAGTCGGTTGGAGGCGTATTGATCCGTCGGCCAGAGAGACCCGTAGAAACGCTTGTACCACTGGCCGCCTGCGGTACAGTACATAGGCCCAACCTTGGCTAACCACCACGAGAGGCTGCCCCACCATGCCGCGCATAATCTTGGGTGGGTCCGTCGTGCTGGGTGGTGACCAGATGTGGGTTCCGGCGGCCTATCCCCGGAGGGTACGGGGGCCCATCCGTCCGGCGGATCAGCTCACCTCCTCTGGGCTCTTTTAGTAGACCGGCGCTTATTGCGGCCTTCTGACTACCCTGACTCTAAACCCTCGGCCGCTTCTTTACCTCTCCGTCCCTTAACTCCATGCCAGTGAAAAATAAGAGTGCAGGTTCTACAGCGGTGCGTAACCCCACCACCGCCTTCACAATGGAGTTCGCTAACATCCGCGGACTCCATTCAAACCTCAGTGCCGTCCACCACCATATTAAGACGGCCCGGTCTGATGCAGATTCGACCGATATGTCATATTTGCTTTACCCCGGCTATTCGCTTGAAGAAAGCTTCAGGCCGACGGCCGGGGTATGCCTGTATGTTCGGTCGGACGTCTGCTGTCATCGTCTGCGCTGCATGAAGGACCCCTCCTTCTCCACCCTGTGCACGTCGACCTCGGCTCCCAGAGTCGGGTTAACGAGTGCCTTTACAGGTCACACGACGAGGACGTAGAGACAACTCGGCTATTTAATTATATTAGCCAGGTGATACACGACGCGCAGAAGCAGTTTCCAACAGCGGAATTGGTAGTTCTCGGGGACTTTAACGCACACCATGAGTTGTGGTTGGGCTCCTCCAGAACTGACCATGGATTCGCTTGGACTAATGGCTAGACACAGCTGGTGGACCAGCCTACCAGAATCTCAGATGCGGCAAGTCATGCACCCTCTCTGCTGGACCTATTGTTGACGAGTGCTTCTACGTCCCCTGAAGGTCCCCTGAAGGTCTGGCACTACTCGTCGGCAGATTGGGATGGTATGCGAGTTTACTTCGCATCCATCCCTTGGCGGCAGCGCTGCTTTGATGGAAAGGATCCTTCAGCGAGTGCCGACGCCATTGCTTCTGAGATCAGAATAGGAATGGAATACTACATTCCTTCCTCTGAAATCGCAAGCAAGGGCCGTGGACGCTCTTGGTTCAATAGCGCATGCGCCGATGCTGTTGGCAAGAAACAGGCGGCGTATCGTGCTTGGATCGGGGGTCGCGCTACGAAGGATCCCAACCTCAAAGCAGCCTATAACCGTGCTGCCAAGGCCTGCAAGAGGGAGTACGCTTTCTTTTGTGGGGTGGAACCACCCCCCCCCCCCTCTGCTCCCTCTTATACTGCTCAGACATTGTAAACACCTTATGGAAATCACATGCTTTTATTAAAAGACAATGCTACAAGAAAATAAAACGATTAAGGTGTACACCTATGAAATTACTGTTAAAAAATAAATCTGACTCTATATCTCTATAAAATGAACATTACATATTACTCTGACAACTCCATGACACTGCATTATCCCTTATATGTATTAAAAATTACGACAATCATACAACTCTACAGTCTACATGAATACACATAAGTTCGTTACATATTATACATTTAATCCTAATATAGCATGTCTTCTTCGCATAAAAACACACTCCTTGGCAACTAAGTTCTTATAATCGGATATTATAATGCATAGTTGCCCTTTCTTATTTATTTCCTTCAATACATTTACGTGCTATATTCCTACAATATCTTAAAAATTTTATTCTTATGTCACCGGTCGCTAGCATGCCGCTTAGTTTATCCTTACACATTTTACATTGCAATCAGTTTCGAATTTCATGCGTTGATACAGATATACTGGGCATTCGGTCAACACGTGTAATACGTCTTTCTTGGCTGTATTACACGTGTTGCTGGGTCACAGATGCATAAGGGGCTCTCCTTGCACTTGAGGCAATTCAAGTACTCAGAGAATTCCCCGCCAACAAATCCGCCTGGTAAACGGTGCAGAACAATTCCAGCTTGATTTTGGTGGCTTTCGTCTCGGCACCGTAGTCCCATAAGGACACTGACGCTCCGATTTGGCCACCAATTTTGCTGCCATCCGTGAACACCTTTACGGTGTTTGCAACCTGTAGGTTCAGCTCTGCATAGTTCACCACACATTCGAATTTCAATGTCTGCGTCCAGCTGGATGTTGTAAGTTCGTAAAGGGCACAGGACTTTCCACGTCCCGGTCCTCTACCACTTGCCGAGTATGTCCTTTTTTCACTTCGTAAAGAAGTGCCGATTCTCGGACACGAATGTCTAGCGGAAGTATCCCGGCGAACAGCAGGGCCAAGTTTAGTGAAACTGTTCTGTAGCCCTTCACCATCTTTTGTGCAAAACCTCGTTGAACCGCTGCAAGCGTTTAGTGACGCCTATCTTATTGCTTGCAAGTGCCCAGGCACAGGCCGCATACAGTATGATAGGTTCAACGACTGCTGTGTACAACGTTTTCACCACCTTAGATCCCAGCCCTCACTGCACCTTTGCAGCAGTTGCCAACCATCTGTAGAAGCCTATGGCCTTTCTACAGACTTCCAAAACGTGCGTGTTGAATGTTAATTTATCATCCACAGTCAGGCCCAGTATTTTAATTTCTTTCGACAGACCTATGTCGACGTCGCCCATGCGCAGGATTGGTGAGTCGTACTTAAGTCGTCGTGTTACGACCATAGTTTTCATCTTCTTAGGGGTGAACTTGAGTTAATTCCTCACTCCTCAATTCTGTACATACGCTAATGCATCGTTGGCCTGTCTCTGTATCTTTAACGTTTCGTCGCCATAAAACAACGTCATCGGCAAAGGCTTTTTTTTTTTTTTCCCGCGGGGAAAATCCTTCTTACGGATACCTTCTGGTCCTCGGGGGAGGAGAGATGGTTATGCCGGACTCACCGACCTTCCGACCCAGATCGCCCTAAGGACTACTAGGTCGGGACCCTAACCAATTTTCCTACGCCGGTGTACCGACTAAAAACCCCGCGGTAGCCTGCTGCAGCACATGTGGGACGATACAGCACAATGTTAAAATTACGACGCAAAAAATGTCTATAATGGCGTTGCGAAGTTACTTTGGGATTTACACGATCTTGGTATTTTGCTCGCGAAAAATCGAAAACTGAGGAATTCGAAATTTTGTTTGTCCTCAGTATGCGGGATGATATTACCCTTAACGTCTAACAAATTTGCTAGGACCTTAAAGATCACTTTCGACCCTTTTTTTTTTTTTTTTGTCGCGGGGAAAGCGTTTTATTACTACCGCCCGCTCCGGGGGGAAGCGGAATAAGAATAAAACGGTTATGCTGGACTAGCCGGTCTTACGACCCAGCATCCCCCTCGCCCGGATGATGGCTATCCGGGCAGCCGCTGGGTCGAGTCCCTACCCCCTATGTACACCCCACCCGACACTACCAGCTAAAACCCCGCGGTGGCCTTCTTCGGCGCTTACGGAGCGATCCCGGGGTATTCTAAGGAGTGCTAGAATTGCTGCCGGAACCGCCCCTGCACGGTGCTGCGTGCTGCGTGTGCTGGAGGGCTTAGGAGCCCCCGCGCACCGAACAACGGCAGCGAACGAGGCCTTACCACACGCGCTGCCGTCCATCTCGGGGA
Organism: Laothoe populi; assembly: GCA_905220505.1. NCBI lineage: Eukaryota > Metazoa > Arthropoda > Insecta > Lepidoptera > Sphingidae > Laothoe > Laothoe populi. Next base: position 11,118,686 of record HG992155.1, on the reverse strand, counting down.
AACTGGGAGTGCATCGATTCGGGCTGACAGCCCCCCGCTGCGAGCCCGCGACCCCCGATGGCCCCAATTAGTCGCCTCGTACGAAAGGCAGGGGTTACCGTGGTGGAATTCAATTCCACAGGGCGGGAGACGCCGGTCAGTCGTCCACCCGGCGCCTCCTACGTCTTCTCTGGCGGCGGGAGGGATCATTTCGTTCCCGATCCCTCTCGGCACTCTCCTTCTGCGAGATGACGCTCTCGCAGAAGTGGGCCACCGCACGCCAGGACCTCCGGCTGGCGACCATGGATGACACCACGGCCGGCAGCGAGAGGTCTCCTCCGACGACTGCTCTGAGAGCGCTGCGCTCTTCGTCCCAGGCTGGGCACTCCTCCAACGTGTGTTGGGCCGTGTCCTCGTGGCAGTTGCCACAATGGTGGCACACGGCAGACACCTCCTTTCCGATCCGACACAGGAACGAACCGAAACACCCGTGGTCCGTCAGTACCTGCGTCAGCCGGAAAGTTGGCGCACCGTGGCGCCTGTCTAGCCATCTCTTTAGGACAGGACGCACTGCCGCGACGGTCCTCAAGCCCGCACTTGGGCTTTCCAGCCTGGTATGCCACTCCTCCACAGTGGTTCTGCAAAATCAGGCCGCAATCTCCCTCGGGGCCAGTCTCACCTGACGGCGACTGGACGCTTCCTCCCGCCAGAAGAACGCGGACGAGAGGAGTTTTGCGTCCAACTCCCAAGGGAGGGTGCCGGCCAATACGCAGGCCGCCTCGTGGGAGACCGTGCGGTAGCCCCTTACTATTCGCTGCGCCAACAAACGCTGCGGTTTGCGCAGCAAGGCGACGCAGCGGGGTTTCAGGGACTGGGCCCATACGGGACATCCGTACAGGGCCATTGACCGCACAACTCCAGCGTATAAACTTCGGCAAGGGCTATTAGGTCCCTCCAGGTTCGGCAGCAGGCGTCCGAGCGCGCCCGCCGCCCGCACCAATTTCGGCGACAACTCCTTGAAATGGGCACGAAAATCCCACCGGCTGTCAAGAATCAATCCCAAGTACTTCATTGTACAGCCGATGGGAATCCGCACCCCCTCCACATTGATGTGGGGCATTAAAGGTGGCCGAATCCGAGGACCGTGAAAGTAAAGGGCCTCGGATTTGTTCAGGGCCACCTTAAGGCCCAGTCGCCGAATCCTGCCCACCACCTGTTCGGTTGCGAACGAGGCGAGCAGGGTGGCCTCCTGGAAAGACCTGGCTGTCGCTGTTACTAGCGTGTCGTCTGCATAACAGACGACAGCGACGCCTCGGGGATTGGTACCACGGAGCACCCAATCGTAGCCGATGTTCCACAGGAGAGGGCCCAGGACTGAGCCCTGTGGAACACCGCAGGCCATAGCTCTTCGGTGCCACCTGTCGGCGCCTGGATACACTATGTAATCACTTTCGACCCCTGCAAGCATTAAAAAAGTGACCAAAAGTCATAAAATTCGCAACTTACTTACACTATGCAAACTTTCGCGCACTTCCGAGAACTTTTTCCGATTTTTACGTGATAACACTTGGTAAAACCACTTGGAGCGGGCAAATGCGCACACGGGTACGGATGGCTCGCCACTATGAGGGAGTACGATAGAGCGGATGCCCAGCGCTTCTCCAAGATTGGATGTGTTTTGGCCGATCACCCGACAAGCAGTCGTGCTTATTGGAGCTTGGCTAAGGCCGTCGCACGCAGGGTCGGAATCCGGAACAGGGTGCAGCGGTTTTTCACGCCCGATCAGCGGTAGACGCTTATATAAAGCACAGGTGCGGCCGGGAATGGAATACTGCTCGCATCTCTGGGACGGTTCCGCTAAGTACCTACTCGATTCTTTGGATGGGTTGCAGCGGCGGGCCATGATGCAGACGTGACCAACAGCCTGGAGCCGCTACAGCTGCGAAGGGATATTTCCGCGCTTATCGTATTCTACCGTCTGTATCATGGCGAATGTCTTGAAGAATTGTCTCTCCCTTCCACACCAGAACCACCCGTACTGGCTTCCGGAGCCACAGCTTCGTGGTGTCTACTACCAGCCCACTGCTACACTACTCTATCCCGAACCAAATGGTTTGCAAATTCGTATTTTTGCCGCACCATAAAGCTGTGGAACAGTTTGCCAGCTACCGTGTTCCCTCCTTTATATGACCCTGGGTCCTTTAGGCGTAGTGTGAAGAAGCTAAACAGCAAGCCAGCATGATTGTGTTGAGTAGCGAGGTATAGACTGTCTCACGCTACTTGATACTCTATCTGGACTCCACTGCGCTTACCATCAGGTGCAGGGTGGTCACTTTGCCGCGCCAGAATAAAAAAAAAAGAAACACCAACAACAAAAGTGCTCGTTTTATCTAAAATATAAATTTGTATGTATATTTTTATTTTCACGTGATTATTGGTTATGCAATAAAAATAATAATATTACATTACTTCTATTTTTAACCGACCTACTTACTTAATATTTTAATCATTTTACTATTGTGGTGTAGTTAATAGACATATTGATTCACATGAATGCTCAGCTATATTTTTAATTGAGTAAAAAACCATACGAATTACTTTTACTTCAGCATTTTTCAAATAAAAAAAAACTCTACTCCCACTCTGGGATACCTCAACATCGTAACTTTTTTGTGTCACAGAGAATTCAAATCCAGGATCAAGTTGGAAAACACTAAAATCTATTTTTATTTATTTGGTTGGATTAATGCTATATACAGCATATAATCACAATGGGCGTACAAACAATATATAATGATGTCTGTACTTACATTATTATACATTGTCATATTACCTCCAAGTAATATTGCGAATGGAATTTTGCAGGCGCTTAGATACATAAGTATGCACTACGTAATGCACGGATTTTTTTTCAAGAATTAATCTGGGTAACACTAGAATCGACTTCAGTGCTGGTGGTAGGATATTCATATCCGCCCGGATAGCGACCACCATACACAGGGTGTAAAACCCGCCATAGTGGCACACGCAAGTGTACATCCGGGATCAGCCAGTGTACATACGGTTTTGCCGGAGGTCTAGAGTTGGGGTTTGATTATGGCTGTTTTGCTGCCTTCTGAGTACTCTGCTGACACTAGACCCTCGACCGCTTCTTCACCTTCTTGGCCATGGCGTAGTGTGAAGAAGCAGGCCGGCATGATTGTGTTGAGTAGTGGGGGATCGATCGTCTCTTGCTCGATACTCTAATTGGACGGCACTGCACTTTACCATCAGGTGTACTGTGGTCACTTTGCTGTGCCAGGATAAAAAAAAGTTAATAGCGGAAAATGCAATGTTTCGAAAATATATTAAATTTGAGGAGCAGCGATAGCCTAGTTGGTTGCGGTACGGACTGTCAAAACCAAAATCGTATGATAGAAACCCAAATGGCATACACCCCTGACTTTTCTAAAGTTACGTGTGTATTAAATGTTAATTATCGTTCGCTTTATCGGTGAAGGAAAACATCGTGAGGAAAACTGCATACCTGAGAATTATCATAAGAATTTCGAAGGTATGTGAAGTCTACCAACCCGCATTAGGCAAGCGTGGTGGAGTTAAGCCTAACCCCTCTCATTAGTAGACGAGGCCCGTGCCCAGCAGTGGGACAATGTAAACATACAGGGCTAGTGTTATTATTAAATTTGACTATCCAGCCAGTGATTACGGAATTTAGTAGACTATCCGTAATTGTGTGTGTATATATATATAGGTAATTGTTGGTAGGTCATTTACAAAATTGGACTAACACATTGCGTGACTAAGCAACAAGGCGTTGCTAAAATGTGTGACGCGATGTTACACGCACATCGTCGCTTTGAGCCGCGGGTGCTTCCGAACTTTGAGCCCTGCAGGGTTACTTTTGACACTCGAATCCAATTTAAAATTGGGATTGGATTCGAAACCGGTACAATTGGCACTCTGAAACTCAACACCAGCGCACGAAATTACTGAATACGGCGGAATTTTTAGTAACTAAATGAAATAGACACTTCAGTCCAATAACAAACTCGCCTGTGTTAAGAGTGCCAATATCTTCTAGACAGGAATTGAAACTGTATCGAGTTTGAGATTGGAATTGATTTCAAGAGTAGGGCTACTTGAGCCGATATGTTTAACGCTTATTCTTATATCTAACTACCTAAGTTCAAACCGTATCTGCTAAAATCTAATTAAATTTTATTGCATTGATTAATAAAAGTCATTTATTGTTGTCACTTAACTATCCTGCAATCGTCATAAAATCTGTGGTGCTTAACCTCCAGTTTCTCTAGATGTAAATGTAAAAAAAATCTCTCTCACCAAACTGTGGAAAAAAGTGGTCAATTTATCTTTCCAATATTTCTATTTGATAAATTTCGTTGCGGGATAAAAACAAATACGCATTCTGAGACACTGAATGAGCTTCATTGTTATCTGTCGAAAAATGCGTGCCACTTTTAAATGCGCATGCGTTACGATTGTTGTACAATATTGGGTTTGTCTATTAATAAATACTCAGTATTAGTCCGGAGACTGGAATTGTGCCCGGTATAGCGACAGGCTCGCCCCCTATCACATTATGGGACCGTAATAAATTCGGTGAAAAGTGGGTTACACCTTACCACCTTCGGGATTATAGGCGTGAGTGACATATACTGCAGATTCTGGCTTATAGGTATTATATGGTGTAGGGTATCCTAAATTATGTTTGAAAATTCATTAAGGGATGTAAATACATCCCTTAAATCTTTTTTGTTTTCGAGTACCTAGATTATCCTGCTTAATATATTAAAATTGTAACATACTTTGTATGTATTTTATTTTCTACACTCGGAAGACCTAGGAGTGAGTTAGGTATACCTCTTGGTGATTTATTTCTTGATTTAGGCGCTATGGATGGCGGCAAACTCAGGCAATATTGGATAAATACAAGCTCACACCTAGGTAACTGTAAATCATTTTTGTGTATTATTTTCATGTTTTTTTTTATATTCTTATCATTCATCATTTTTTTAAATTTAATTACACAGTGATTCAATATACGTACCATATATAACAAAATAATTGTTAAATATAAGCAACTTTAACTCTGCCTTTGCCGGCAACTCTGCCGTTGCCGGTCCCAAGCCCGGATGAAAAAAGAGGAGGGTTGGCTGGACAAGACAAACATTAATACCCCACCAACAGCTAGGTATTCTAGTAGGCCAGCCATAAAATTTGTCAACGCCGAGTAATGGGCGGCGGGAACTAACCCATCAGACTGGCTATCGAACGCCATGAAGGACTAAATACCCTCAAAAAGATCGAGAGCAGGCGCTTGGGAAACGACTGCTACTACTTTCCCACCCCCCTTTATATGAAAGTATGGAAAATTATGAATGCGATTTGTCATGTGATCCGGCTAACCCCCGGCGCCACGAGGTTCCCGGGCCTAGTGGTGTGAAATATGTTACCGAAGACTGTGTAGACGTGGACACCCAGGCCTCTACATCAGTGAATGCTACTGGCAAACGAAAATTTGTGCAACAGGCCTTCCATCCGAGCCTATTTACTAGACAGAGGAGTGCATCATTGGGAAGCAGTGCCCAACTTGAAACACCAACTACAATTTCCCAGAAGGAAACTAAACAAATGACTAGCCCACACCCACCAAACTGGCAGAGAGTCCCAGAAGCCAGAAATAAAAGGAAAAAAATCTCCGAGTCACCTCCACATACAGTAATACCAACAAAAAATCAATTCACTGGATTACCTATAGACTCAACCAACAGTGAGGGCCAGGCAACAATCAAACATACACCCAAACCTCCACCTATAATCTTGTATGGAATTGAGGATGTTCATAAATTATCAGAACACCTGCAAATAGGTGTTGAAAACGAAAATTACTCTTTCAAAATTATCAACAAAAACCAACTGAGAATTAGTTCAACTGATATAGACACATACAAAAAAATCATCAGTATAGTACGGGAAAAGGGTCTTATAGGTCATACCTTCAACAGAAAGGACCAGCGATGCTATAGAATAGTCATCAAGAATCTACACCACTCAACTCCCCACAGGGCTATTGAAGAAGAGATAGAAAAAACAGGCAACAAAGTAAATAGTGAAATCATAAATGTGAAATTTGGGCCAGACAAAATACCAACTTCAACATTCTTTGTCAACATTACTCCAGGACCCAATAACAAGGCTGTCAAGGACATTAAATACATATATCATCAGTCTATAATTGTCGAAGACCCCAAAAAGAAAAAAGTAATCCCACAGTGTAAGAGATGCCAACAGTATGGCCACTCGAAAAATTATTGTATGCGACCATATCGTTGCGTGAAATGTGTCCAGCCACATAAAACGGAAGATTGTCCTAAAAAGGATCGCAACACACCTGCACAATGTGTCCTATGTCAGGGAGCACATCCAGCCAATTACAAAGGTTGCGAGGTTTATAAAGAAATTCTTGCTAGAAGAATGCCAAGACAACAGATCCCTAAACCCAAGATACTAGAACCAGTTATTGAAGTCCAAACAAACAAAGACAATGGAGAAAATAAAGAAAAAGATAAATACTCTGAAAAGTTAAAGAACAAAACAGAATCGCAAGCATCAACCTCGAGCATTCAGCAACTAGAACTACTAATACAAAATCAAAATGCGAAATTTGACACAATCTTACAACAAATGAGTGCCATCTTGAGTCTCATAACCACAGTTCTTAACAAATTAACAAAATAGCTCTTAGAATCGCCACATGGAACATAAATGGCCTGTCACCAAATAAATCAGATCTAGAAGTCTTGATCAAACATCACACTCTCGATGCTGTGCTTATCTCAGAAGCACACTGCACAGAAAAGAGTAAAATAAATATTGAAGGATATTATACCTATATTACAAATCATCCAGATGGAAGAGGCCACGCAGGAACTGCAGTAATAGTGCGAAAGACAATCAAACACCACTTAATGCCAGAGTTTAGGACAAACCATATCCAAGCTACTACCATTGCAGTGGAGGATAAATGTGGATACTTCAACTTATCAGCCATTTACTGCCCACCAAGACACACTATTGACTCTAGGGCATTTATTGAGTACTTCTCAACGTTGGGAGGCAGATTCATTGTAGGAGGCGACTGGAATGCCAAACATGTCCACTGGGGCTCCAGGCTCACAACAACCAGGGGCAGGCAACTTAAGCTTAGCTGTGACACCTATAATCTAACACCAATCTCTACTGGTCAACCAACATACTGGCCAATGGATCCGAATAAAACACCAGACCTGCTGGATTTCTACATTGTGAAGGGACTTTCAAGAAATTACTTTAAAGCGGAATCTTGTCTCGATAGTAGCTCTGACCATACCCCGGTACTCCTCACCGTTAGTGTAACCATTATTAGTCGTGAGAGCCCAGAGGTACTATACAACACTCGCACTGACTGGAATGGCTTCAGAGCTTATATTGAAGACAAACTGGTTCTGCACATCTCTCTAAAAACTCCCGACGAGATAGAGGACGCTACGTATGTTATTACTAACTTAATACAAACTGCTTGTTGGCTCAACACCCCAACAATCGTAAACAAATTCTTCACAAAGAACATACCGCTTGACATTAAAAACAAAATATTAGAAAAGAGAAGACTTCGAAGAATATGGCACTGCAGTAGGCACAGACAAGACAAATCAGCCTTTAACAAAGCTATTATAGACCTAAAAGCTGCGCTGGATGATGTGCAAAACAAAACACTCCATAGTAAATTAGAGAATCTAACTCCCACAGCATCAACAGACTACCGCCTGTGGAAGTTCACAAAATCACTGAACAGACCCCAAGAACCTAGACCACCAATAAGAACCAAAAGTGGCTGGGCAAGATCTGCCCAGGAAAAAGCCAATATCTTTGCCGAACATCTGGCTGAAGTATTTAGGCCACACGATAGTGAAAACAATGCTTTCGAAAAAGAGGTCGACGAGGTGCTTCAGGAAGACCTCCAGCTCTCTCTCCCTCCAAGAGTAGTTACGGTCTCTGAAGTAAAAAACATAATAAGAAGTTTGCAGAACAACAAGGCTCCTGGATTTGATTTGATTACAAAGGAGGTCCTTACAAAACTTCCGAAATGTGCTCTTGTGTACCTAACAACCCTCTTTAATGGGATATTTCGAGTACAATACTTCCCTAAAATATGGAAAGCGTCGATCGTGACAATGATACACAAAGCCGGAAAGCCTCGAGAAGTGGTCACATCGTATAGACCGATAAGTCTTCTTACAACAATGTCGAAAGTATTCGAAAAAATCCTATTATGTAGAATAACTCCGTCGCTAAAAAATAACCAAGTAATTCCCAAACACCAATTCGGATTCAGACAGCAACACTCAACTGTAGAGCAAGTACACCGAGTCTGCGAAGATATTCGTAAGTCTTTAGAACGGAAAGAGTAGTGCTCAGCAGTATTTCTTGATATCCAACAGGCTTTTGACAAGGTGTGGCATAAGGGGCTACTCTATAAAATTAAACGATGCCTACCTCATAGCTACTATCTGCTACTGGAATCATACCTTTCTGACCGCATTTTCCAAGTACGTGAAGAAGGAGAATCATCAAACTTCCACAATATAATAGCTGGGGTACCTCAAGGCTCCGTACTGGGACCAGTTTTATACACACTCTACACTGCTGACCTACCAGTAGCACATAGTGTTACTACAGCTACTTTTGCAGACGACACCGCTCTATTGGCTAGTGACAAAGATCCTACAATGGCCTCAAGAACTTTACAGACGGCCCTGGATGGCGTGGATAAATGGCTAAAGGAATGGCGAATCAAAGCGAGTGCATCAAAATCCACTCATGTCACCTTTGCTCTGAGAAAAGGGAATTGTCCACCTGTCAAATTGGGAAACAACATCCTCCCCGAGACTAACTCAGTCAGATACCTTGGCATGCATCTGGATAGAAGACTGACTTGGAAAAAACACATCAAAACAAAGAGGGATGAGTTGAACATGCGCTTCAAAAAAATGTATTGGCTGATGGCACGAAATTCAAAACTCTCTGTAGACAACAAATTACTAATCTACAAGATAGTGCTAAAACCCATCTGGACATATGGGATACAACTGTGGGGGAGCGCATGCAACTCTAGTATCAGCATCGTACAAAGGCTGCAGAACGGAATATTACGCACAATAGCAGACATACCTTGGTTCATTACCAATGCTGAAATTCACGAGGCCTTAAAAGTCAAAACAGTCAAAGAAGAAATAATGATATCCTCCACGAGGTATAAAAATCGGCTTGCAGACCATCCAAATGACTTAGCAACAAATCTGCTGCAAATCAGCTATCCAAAGCGCCTAAAACGTAAAGACATCCAAGAGCTGGGTGCCTGATTCCGTAAAGAGTTGCCCTCATTGGAGGGCACTCTGGAGCCTGTGACAACAATAAGAACACATCTGCTCATAGTTCATGACTGATCGCAGATAAACATACATAAAAAAAAAAAAAAAAAAAAAAAATATATATATAAGCAAATATTTTTTAATTGTGACTCGCCAGTTAACCACAAATATTTAAAACCGGTATCCTTTGGCATACTTATGATTATGTATTACCAAGAGTTTTACTGATAAGACAGGGTTTGGAATGGCTCGTTCTTATGTCAAACGATCCTCGAGTCCTAAAATGGCATGTAAAATAGGTTGAACGTTTTGCTAAGCCCTCTTCGTAGTAATAAGATTCTAGGAATAAATAAAAAAATGAGCTCGATATAACATTTTATGCTGGTCGTCTTTATGAATCGTTTTTTAGGTAAGGCAAAACTTTTGGAAATAATAGTTTATATATTGGGACAAATGTTTGTGTGACAGACAGATATTTGTGTCCAGGGTCTGGGTGTTGTGAGAGCGAAAGTCTCTCGTAGTCCCTGATACCCACAACACAAGACTCGTATCTTAGTGTGGGGTTGGGGCTATGTGTGTGACTGTTGGGTGTTATATATATCGAGAAATATGGATAGCAAAACACCTTCAAAATTATAGATCGAATACATTAGCTAATTTTTTTTATTATTGTAGCTTTGAGGAACATAAAAATGTTTTAAAATACTGTTACATTAAGTAAACCCGTGGAATATAAGCGTAGAACGCAGGAGCGTTATAGTCATAAGATAGAAAATAATTTTATTAAAATGACTTGTACAGCGCAAACTTTGTTACCATAATCTGGAATATAAGATTATGTTCTTAAATATATTATATTCTAATTTACCTTTATAATTTATTCTGTGAGTTTAATAAAAAAATGTTGGCAATATATTTAATCAATAAACTGTTAATTATCACAAAACATTCATACTCTATATAGAATGCAAATTTAATTTAATTTATTTATTTCATTTTATGCAATTTTAATTTTGTTTATTTTTTAATATATTGTATATAAGGCATATTATGTACTTAACATATTTTTTTGCAATTTCGATAATAATTTAAATACTTCTGAGTTTTTACTTGTTTGTACGTTATCTAAATACATTTTAGCTTTGATTGGACACCCAGATATTCCGTTCTAGTTATTGACTTTGCAGTTGTAATCAGAAATGCCAGGGTACATTTACGTAGGTACGAGCGGAATATTTTTACAAATTACTCTTTTCAAATCCAAATATTTCTCTGTAGTTATGTGGATAATAATAGTATTTGGCGAGTAGCCGGCTGTGAAACGAGAGGCCGTGGGTTCGATTCCCACACCGGGACAAATGTTTGTGAGACAGACAGATATTTGTGTCCAGGGTCTGGGTGTTGTGAGACCGTGCGTCTCTCGGAGTCACGGATACCCACAACACAAGACTCGTATCTTAGTGTGGGGTCGGGGCTATGTGTGTAATTGTTGGGTGCTATTAATAAAAAATAAAAAAAAGTTATTTAATTTAAAGTTATGTGGATAATAATAGTATTTATGATGTTCCTAGTTATTCTATATCTAATTACTGCATTGCGTTATTTCTTTTTCTACTAATGAAACCAAATCTAAATGTCCGTATTTATAAAAAAATATAATATTTTAAATGCTAAACGATTTGGTTAACATACTGTTAATATACTGTTAATATACTGTATTTGATATGATAGAGGCGATTTTTTTACATTCATTCAAAAACAATTAAAATGCATATCAAACGTACGCCATGGGGGCTTAAAACAAAAATAAAATGACCTTATAGTAATAAATTATTGAAATTCAAACCACGCTGACACAAACGTACATTTTGTTTTTATGAGCCAAGAAATATTGTGTTGGTTAATATTGCACATTTAGAACAATCGCTGACCCAGTTGCGACATCGTTTGCCATAACTACTTCTCTAGGGAGTCGAAATTCTACCCAGTACGAAAAGAAAGCTTTACAAATTACTGCCTAAATACATTTCTCTTTTTGTATTTTACCGTGTCTGAAACCTAGTCCAATTAAATCATTGACCTTCGCTTGAAGACGAATTAAAATGTAATTTATCAAATTAATCAAAGACTTGGAACTCATAAATATGAAAGAACTAGATGCTGCTCGCGGCTTCACCCGCGTGGTATTTATTTTTGAAAGAAAAGGTATAAAATTAAGCTATTACATCTTTTTATATCGTGCTATCCCATAGGAACCGTGCGTTCCGGGATAAAAACCTATGTCATTCTCAGACCTCTCAACTAACGCTATGCAAAATATCATGTCGATACCTTGCTCTGTGTAAAACAAAAACGAAACTATCCCACGGGAACCGTACATTTTTCCGGGATAAAAAGTAGCCTATGTGCTATTCTAGACTATAATCTATCTCTGTGCCGAAATTCAACGAAAGATCCGTCCAGATTGTAGCGTGATTGAGTAACAAACATCCATCCAAACATTCGCATTTATAATAGTAGTAAGATAAATAAAGAATTATTTTTTATTATGCATTAAATTTTAACTAGTTATAAAATATTTTGTTATGCATACACTTTTACTACTTTGAAAGTCAGAATGATTGAAAACTACTTTTAGTCTGGATCAAAAAGTAAATAAAATTACCTCCACCGTATATTGTATTACACTAGTCTTATAGAGGCGTGTATTTACCATTAAAGGAAATTGAAAATGTCGCAATACGATTGTGAATTATTTATATAAAAACGTATCGTTTATTGACGTTTGAAAGGCATTCAAGAAATAAATGTTGTGAGAATGACACAGGCTAAAGTTCAATAGGGTTTGATTTGGTTCTAATGGTAGGTACCTGCTCACTCGCAATTTCCAATTGGAGAGCAACGGTACAGAAAACGTTTAGCTACATCTAGCACAGTACGTATATTGTTAGGAACATCAACAAAACTATGCACAAATACAATGTTTATAATTTATTGATTGATTTACACCACACTGTTACACATCTCAGTGCTTAATATTAACACAAACGCATGTCAGGATTCACTTAAGACTTCTACTTTATAATTAAATTAATCTACCAGCATTACCCTCTAAGCTGAACTACGCAGCCATTGAACCGTTTACAATTACTTACTGCCCCGCGAACAAACCACGAATATACTGGCTATCGTCTCGTCTTCCACTCAACTGAACTGAACTACGCGACCATTGAACCGATTACAGTTAGGTACTGTACCGCGAACGAACCACGAATGTTCTTACTACCAACTCACTGCTACACCACTAGTCTTCTGAACTGAACACCGGAGCGCGGAAGGCACTCCGTTTTATATTAAACATTTACTAAACTAGTCTCCTATATACCTTCGGTATTTCTAATAATAGGAAATACCCTAATAATATCGTAAAGCATAATGCAAACTTTGAAACAAAACACAACTGGGAAACACGACAGCCGGCAACCTACCTACTAGAATTTAGTCAGTAGGAGTTGTCGAATTGTCGAAAGCTAATAAAACTTTGCCGAGGTGCGACCAGATTTTTCGTAGTTTGCATAAGAATGAATATCACGTTATTTGTCATTTCGAATTGAAATTAACAATTTGCAAAGTTTGTAATTTTTCCAGCCTTTTTCTAGTTTTGTAGTCAACAAAACTCATTTGTCAGGTAAAGCCGGCGTGATATTTATTCTAGATTATACTACTAGTATAAGTACGTAGTTCACGAAGTACAGAATATGACGGATTTCTTTTCTTATATTATATACCATTTTACTTGTATTTCTTTGAATAATATTTAATATAATATAAACTTAAACTATCATAAATACATTATAAACAAATAAAAACGTTGCTAGTGTATCGATGATGCTATGTATGCTATGTATAAGCTGATAGATACGATTTAAGTTAAATTTCTTTTTTTTTGATGTTCTGACTTGTAATATGAACTATGTAATTGCCTACATGATCAATAAACGATTTCATTTCATTTCAATAAACAATTTAATTTTATGAGTCTATAAATTATTTAATTATTAATTTAGAATATAATAATAATAAAATAATACTAGCCCTGTATTAAACATTGTCCCACTGCTGGGCACGGGCCTCCTTTACTAATGAGAGGGAATTCCTTCACCGTTAAAGCAAGTGATAATTAACAAAGAATACACATAACTTTAGAAAAGTCGGAGGTGTATGCCACTTGGGTTTCGAACATACGACTTTCGTCTTAAGAATGTCCGTACCACAACCAACTAGGCTATCGCTGCTTATTAATTTAGAATGTCAAGATTAAATAATATTTAAGATTTTCTTACATGATGTTAGTATTACAATACCCGAGTTGAAACGAGAACTATAAGTATACATACTAATGAAGGCGTTTATTATTAACGTTTTGTTTTACACAGAGCAAGGGATCGACTAGATTTTTTGCATATTTTTAGTTGAGAGGTCTAATGAATGACTTTTAACCCTGGAAAATGCACGGTTCCTATGAGATAGCATAATATAGAAAGGTGTAGTAGCTTAAAATGACTCCATGGAATTTATGTCTTTTCTTTCAAAAATAACTACCACTCGGGCGAATTCGCGGGCAAAAGCTAGTAAGATATAAATTAAAAAATTCTATCAAGGGAACGACAGACTAGCGCATATTAAATGAACGCTACATGACGTCAGTTGACGCATGTTACACGCCGAGCTTACGAAGTTGCGAACTGTATACAACGGCATCATCGCTGAACGACTTTTAATAAATGAGATGAAATTTACGTTTCTGTTGCTTCTTGCTAATTGGTACAAAGGAATGCTTCATATGTGAGTGTATATTGTACTCTGCTGTACGCCTGTTTACCATATTTTTATAATATAAATAAGCAACAAGCGTAGCTACTTTAAGAAATATGTATTATGAAATTACGCATCTTTGGACTGTGAGTCTTAGTATATTTTCTGTTATCAGGTTTTAAATTTAAGTTAAGTGTTAATGAATTTAACAAAGTTTTCGTTTGCTATATTACACATATTCATACAATATTTTATTATGTGGTAATGTTTAAAGCAAATTTCTGATATTTGCGTCAATTCAGACGCGAGCGCTTTGAGGTCTTCCTCTATCAACGCCTTACTGACAGCGACAGTTATGCCCTACGATTAATGACTTTTGGACGAATGGTTTTTCATAGTACAGTCGACTCTCGATAATTTGACTCTCGATAATTTGACACTCGTTAATTTTAATCTCTCGTTAATTTGAAATATTTGTCCGGTCTCCTGAAAACTACTCGACAAATTGAATAAAATCAATATTTATTGGTCCCATCGGTAATAATTTGAAGTTGACGGAAGAATATTTTGCCCGTCAGCATGTAATAATTTGAAGTCCGGGCTTACCAGTCTCTATAATTTGAAGCATTTATAATGCGCAGACCTGTCGTTTTTTTACATACATGTACAGACCTATCGATTGTTTACATAAGTTCTCTTCCAAATGAACATTAATTGTGTATTATTACAAACGTTTAAAATCATAAATCACGAATTCTGGTTAAACTCTTATTTACTTGATTTTTTCCTCCCTTCCTCTTGGTTATTGGAAACTCTTGTTATTTTGAACTCTTGATAATTTGTTTTTTTTTATTTCTAGTTTTGAGATTTAAATTATCGGGAGTCGACTGTAATGATTTAATGTACAATACAAACTTCATTGACACTACGTTACAGACGTTCATGACCGACGCGTGACGTGATCTTCGAAAGTCTGCGTTAAGGATTGGGGTTATCAGAATATGTTTTAGAACATCTCTAAGAAATCCTTAGAGAATTATTTCGTTATCCGTCTGTGTCTGATATCGTACTTAGCCTTATATATACTTTCGTTACGTTTTTATTCTATGTACACCGAAAACTAGATACCTTGGGAATTTCTATTCACACTTGTCTGCGTCTTTATATTTCACATTGTTACAGTAAAGAAATTATACCCGACGGCATACTTTGAGGATATTCTTCTACAACATGGGTGAAGTGGAAAGAGTTCACTCTACACTGGAGGGCTACAACTTTATTAAACCGAAACCTCACTAAGTATATAATAAGTTTTGATTCATTAAATAACAACACGAATGTAAGTAGTAGAGGTATGGGTTGGTTCAGCCCTTCCCCACCATATAAATAAAACAAAATAAAGAAGTCGACAATATGTCGTGTCATAATGTCATCAATTCGGATCAGTAATTTCACGCCCGATATATATCCACTTTTACTATAGTATCAATTGGGGGAGGACGTGAAACTTGGGCTTGTAATCATCCATTTATGATACGTGACACTTACAAACGTGGGTAAAGCAATAAAAAATACAATCACAGTGGGCGTGATGATAAACGTGCCAATTTCAATTTATCGCGAATAGAGCGCATTATATGAGCAGCAGACACAACCTAACTCGTAACTCGCACGTTTATGTCGTATTTCACGTCCTACGTGGTAATGGCTTCACATACAACGTCAAGAACCTTGACAGTTACATGCTATGCCACAAAATCGAGATTCTTTTTAATAGGATGAAATTTTATGTTGGCTGGAATGGAAGTTTAAAGATGGCCACTGGTACGTTAAGTTATTCGAAATTTAAATGTATACAAATTTGAAACATTTAGAGAAATTTCATGCAATCAAGCATTCTTTCAGTAGTATTATAATGCTCTTTGAAGCATTCTTATTCCTGGTACTGGCCGGTACATAGTAAGTATGAAATTGCAGCGAGATAAACATACCACAAACTATAAATGAAATTTATAAGTTACAACATTGTGTTAACGAAGTACGTTCAGTTGTGTTTTGTTTCTTATTTAGATATTACAATCTCAAACTAAAAGAAAACCCTGTGTTAAATAAAACCAAAACACTGGAATAGCGGAGCACCGTTAAAAATTAAAATTTCTTTGTTTTTAAACTATCGCTCTACAGTGGGGTAATTGCTGGAGGATCTTTTATTCGCTTTGTCGAAGCTCGGTTCGTTAGTAAACGGGGCGTACTACACGGGTGACCACTGCTTTTTTATTTTTCGTATTTTATGTGAACACCACTTCTGAGTTTGTTTTTGTACTGATAAAAACGTATTGAATATTAAAATTAATGGATTTTAAAAATTAAGTTTATTATTAAGCTTAATTTATTCTCCACCGCAATCAATTATTTTGAAAGAGAAATATTGTTGCATTATTCAAAGTCCTCATTTCGCATAGCGGTATCTTCCTTTTCAGTTTGTAAAGAATTAAACCTTATATACATTTGTAAAATTTATATTTCAGTTGTACAAGAACTTGAATAACGATATATTATAACAAAATAATAATAACATAATATTCTTTACTGTAAAATCTGTTACAGAGCTAAATGAAGTTGTTCTAATAAATATATTTAATGGCTTTAATAAAACTTAAGAAAACCCGTAAAGTTCTTGTTAATGTATTCTTAAAAGACGTTTAGGGAGCTATAAATAAATTTCCCATCTTATTTATTTGATAGCTAATCTCACAGCGTGAAATATACCATATTGCGCAAAATAACATAAGGTTTTAAATCATTAAGTATAAAATTATTAAGTTATATTGACTGGTTCGACAACGATTTTCATGATAAAAATATTGATATTACGAATATGTCTATTTAGGGTAAAATACAGTCACTTAACAGAAATATAATAAATCATTAATCATATGAGCCTACAGACAAAGAATAATACGTACTTAAAAGAATATTATACTACCCGTTATAAAATACTGATGCAAACTACATGTATAGGAATTTATGTGATTTTCCCTTTTCTGGGTTTAGACAGTGCGGATTGATCGACTCTATGTTCGTCCAATGAATATTTTAACCCGCTTACGTTATTAATATTTACTGAATATGTACATATTTTAAACTATGGAAAGCAGGCCGGTATGATTGTGTTGAGTAGCGAGGGATAGACTGTCTCTCGCTACTTGATACTCTATCTGGACGGCACTGCGCTTACCATCAGGTGCAGTGCAGTCACTTTGTCGCGCCAGAATAAAAAAAAGCATAATTATTGCATTTTTTCAAGTGCTTTATGTTTGAAATATATTTTCTAAGCCCCTTTGGTATTCTCTTGTTACGTTTGAATAATTGCATCTAAAGTCCTAGCAACATTATTCCCCAATTTAGGTCAGCGTAAGTGGCTCTACTTTACAATCTTTCAAGATAAATAGGAATTACATTGACTATCAGTTTTTATGTGTAAAGTTGTTACCTAAATATTGGGAGATTTATTTTGAAATTTTTCTATCATTTTAATAAAATTATTTTAAGCCGATTTCTAAATAAGTTTTTTACTAAACTAAAAGTGGTAATAAAGGCGATATAATACTAATATACAATCTATCTACATATTTATTAAAAAAAAAAATTTAAAAAATTAAGTCACAAAAGTTCTCACTTCGCACTTTAATTCAATAGCGTGAACACAATTTCACACATTATATAATAGGTAATAATTTTTCCGTCACGCGTTAAGTTGCAAGGTCCTTCTCCACTTGTTGAGGGTGCAACCGCGACTCTGCTGGCAACGTTCGCGCGCTCGGCGGAGCGTAGGCGACTGCGCTACCCGCCCATTCATTGAACACCCCCGGACTACCCTGGTACTCTCGATTCGATCTCGATTCACATTCATTATTAATACCGATGTACATTTTTTGTTACTCATAACGCTAAAACGCATTTTGTTGTTTTTGAATGTAAATGTTAGTTTTATTTCAATTTGGAGATTAGTTATCTTTGAGTTAAGTACAAGTTGAGATTTTTATATAAAAGTTTCGCGTATTAAAACAGTTTCACCATGTTCTGTATATGTAATATTATCTGATTTTAAAATAGAATACTAACCAAGAATGTTTAATTATAAATTAGTACCTACTTTTCTTTTTTCATCTTTATTCATTTGGGATTTTTATCCACAAGGATATCCTAACCCCATCGTACCTTATCACAAAATGTACAAAATATTAACTAATACCTAAAGTGTATATTAGGCTAAAAGAAAAATTAAAGAGAATTATCGTTTAAGAGACTCTGCCAAACTAGTACCTACTTATTGTCGAATTCATCGTTGGTATTTAACTCGTATCACATACTTTAAGTAGTCGTGTATTTAGTGGGTCTTTTCTCACGTCACGCAGGGTTCTAACTACTCATTCTTATACAAAAATAACAAGTGAATGAATAGAAACGGAACTAAACACTTTATTAGTTATTCAAAAGTGCATAGCAGTAATTCTTCAAAATAATTATTAAAACACAAATTAACGAATAATTAATACGGTTGGTGAAATTTTAATGATTTGGAAATGAAAAAGGCGAAACGTTTTTCCAGTGACTAAAAGCTATGTTTATAAGTAACTCCTAACAACTTTACGCCACTGTCTAAATAAATTATAAACGTATACAAAAGATGTAGCATACCACCAACATGATTATTATAAAAGTTGATCCTTTGAGGTAATTTTACGTTAAGAAAACTACATGTAACACGAGCTATTTTAAAATAGATATTTCGTTTTACTAAAATGTTTTAAGCTACCATGCCACCATTCCAATGTCAAAATATGTTCATTGGTTCTTATTTACCCTCATACTCATACTAGCCCTGTATTGAACATTGTCCCACTGCTGAGCACGGGCCTCCTCTACTAATGAGACGGGTTAGGCCTTAGTCCACCACGCTGGCCTATTGCGGGTTGGTAGACTTCACATACCTTCGAAGGTATGTGAAGTGATATAAGTATTTAGCCTACTTAATACTTATATCAAAATATTATGATCGCCTTTATATTTCGCTTTATATGCTATCACATTATTTCTATTCAGCATCCAAAAAGATTACATTTCAATCCTATAAACATGATTTCTCTTGAATTGAGTTTGTTTCAAATTAAATTTGCTAAAAACGCTGGTAAAAGTTTCAACTCCTTGTCTAGTTTCTTGTACTAAGATATAAGCAAGATATACTATATATGTTTTATATGTGGTTCGTATAATTTTCCACATTGTACTTAAGCTTTGGGCTTATTATTTTTACGATCCACCGCCTGCCTATACCACCTCCTTGGGAATACTTAGTACCCAAGACTAGACAATTTATAGTGAGAACGAGATAAAATTGTTTGTGCTCGTTGTAGCCATTTACAGATGAAATTAGATTTTAATATGATTGTTAAAAATAATCAAGTGTTTTGCTATACTATTCCAAAGCCCATTTATCTATAAATAAACTATCTAAATGTAGAGTTTAAGAATTCTAATACATATATCAAATACCATAGTACACTTAGTTTACATACATATTTGGTGTAGTATATACTATATTTACATACATAGTATAGTGTTCTATAGGTGTTATAATAAACAAAAAAATAAGCTTTATTTGATCGGCATTCGTTCCTAAAGTACTTTTGTCTATAGCAAGTGTTGTTATTTTTATAAATTACTTTGAGTTCATACTGTTATGTTTTTCGAAAATTGCGTTCAAGAAAATAAAGCTTGGTTGACACCAAGTACTGTAGAGTCAACAATTAAAAAAACGGAGTAGTCCATTTATATTTTGTTCATCCTTTCATTTCGGTTACAGAAACACTAAGCTCAATTTAATGCTATTGTTTCTAAAACGTTAATATTTTGCTGGTGGTAGGATATTCATAACCACCCGGATAGCGACCACCGTACACGTGGTGTAAAACCCGCAATAGTGGCACACGCAAGTGTGTCGCGTTCCGGGATCAGCCAGTGTACATCCGATTTTTGTCGGGGGTCTAGAGTTTGGGCACGATGTTTGGCTGTTTTGCGGCTTCCTGATAGACCCTCGACCGCTTCTTCATAGACAAGAAGGTGAACTTTTTGCCCATGGCGTAGTGTGAAGAAGCAGGCTGGCATGATTGGGTTGAGTAGTAGGGGATAGATTGTCTCTTGTTACTCGGTACTCTAATTGGACGCACTGCGCTTACCATCACGTGCAGTGTGGTCACATTGCCGTGCCAGTATAAAAAAAATGTTGAAGTTATAATTATGAATACGTGTCTTATGTCCATAATTTTTTAAATTTGCTAACAGCTATGTGATTCTGCGATATGCGGACGAACGGAGTGGTGAAGTGCTGTGTTATGGAATTCTAGATACGCATATTTTTGTGTGAGCGTTGTTAAACCCTTTCTCTCCGATAAAACGTCCATAGAAGCAATAATATTGTCTAAAAGTTTTTTTAGTAGATACTTACATAGGGTAAACGTATTGAATCATTTTATTTTTACCTCATGACGAAACTTATTTCAATATAAAAGCATCAAGCGTCGGACGGAAACGCTAAGTTATAGAATCAGTCATATTGAAATTTGTTTTTGTTGAAATCTTTGAAATAATTAGTAAACAAAGTTTTACATGTGCGAGCATTAAGTGTGCAATATATTATAATTAACCAGTTACAGTGTTTTTGAAGTTGAATTGCAGTAGAACAGGTAACTGAATTTCCTTTATCGGTAAAGAAAATAGTTCATGTGAAGCATGTTACAAGATAGTTACGCACAAGAAGTCAGGATGGTAAAATATATAATAGAATAATTTATAATATTTTAAGTATAATGGTTTCCCCCCGACGAGGCGGTAGTGATAAAACGCTTTTCCCTGCGACAAATAATCATAATATAAAGTAGGCATAATGACTGTTAAAATAACTATGTTATATACTATTACGAAATTCTACTATGTTACTGAAATTAAAATATTCTATGTTGTAAAAAGTAATCCAGACTTTCCTGCAGGCAAAAAATATAAATATTGTAAACTTAACGACATTTTTATTTTAGTTTGAAAAATACCCTTGTGTCACAGCTACCACAAAACGTAAATACACTGATAAAAACCAATCTACCTGATTTTCCCGACGGCAGCACTAATACAAACACTGAATACTTCACCCGCCCTAATGGATTCCCGTATAGAGGAACCATTAATTTTATTATTTGGGAGAACATGACACCGCACATTTTTTTCCCCTTTTAATGAAATCTCTACATAAATTATCACTTGTTTTTAAGCATTTTTTGCAATAAGTTATGACTTGATCGCAATCAACTGACGTTTGTTTTAGTAATCCATTGGAGAAAAGATAATTCAGAAAAAAATCACGAAGACGATTGCGACGGAAATGTATTTAAAGTAAATACCAAAATCTACTTTTACGTATGTATCATATGCAATAAGAATTTTGTAGCAATTTTTCAGTTATAACGTTGCTTTTAACACAGGAAATACTTTTGCACAAAATTAAACTTGAAACAGCCAGTTAATTATAAAAAAATAAGCCGTGCAACACAGTGACTTTTTTTGCTTCATATAAGTTCTGGCAGGTTCGTAATTAGCTTATTCTTTATCAGTCCACACTCGACAAGGAGTTGATGTAATAAATTCAACGAATTTAGAATATTCTCAGTAAACACTGGTAGGGCTAATTAACTTTTATATGTTGTTATCGTTCATGTATAATAAAAGTTTTTTTTTGTTTTCTCTTGGCACGAGTCTCCTCTTAAGAACGATAGGGGTCTTAGGGCGGCCTGGTATAAATCACATAATGTCTTTTTCGAAAACTCTACATAAATAATAGACAAATATTCTAACACTATAGCGTTTACCCGCAGCGTCGCATACGTGATTATGTTTATCCGCACTGCAAGATATGGCTCTGCAAATAAAAAAAAACAAATATTTTCCTTCATGAAAATATTTTGCCTAGTGCAAGTATCGAATCCGCAGCTGGGATAGTACATGTTAATCCATTCCAAATTACATTAAAATCCCGTTAAACAGAATCCTTTATTTAATACCAAATGTCTTAATGAAAGTTTATATAGTATATATAGTTATATAGTATATATATAATGTAAGTATATATCGTTATTCCTTCTTTCTTCTTTAAGGAAAATTTTAAATAAATAAGTATAATATTATTTATTTAAAATTTTCCTTAAAGAATTGTTTTTAAAAATGCTGAAATATGTAATTCTTTATACGGTATCACAACACTGAATATTATGTTTTATATTTCTAACTTGAGAAATTATAGGTTCCGCTTATAATCTTACACGCCCTATTTAACTCCCACCAGGTTTTCAGATAAAATATAACCCGTCCTTTCCTAGGATTCAAGTTTTATTAATACCAATCGGGTTCATCACAGTCGGTTCGTATCGTTCAGCCGTAAAAATGCAACCAACAGACAGAGAAACAGTTACTTTCCATATATAATATAAATATTGATATAGGATGGTGATTCCATTTTTGACATTGAATTGTTGGTTTTTCAATAAATAATATTTTAGGTAGTTTTACACATCTTGAGTTGACGTAAATGAATATGTGTACTTTTGTAGTGTAATATTACAGGATTCCAGATGGCAGTGTATGCAGTAGTTACAAATGTACGACTGATTTTCAGGTAATAGAGTCGCTACTCGCTGGCCAGCGGGCAAACGAGTGATAAATTACCCACGTTCAAACGAACAATAATATTCACTGAATACCAATGCTACTTTCAGTGAAATTCAAACATACATAACACGTACGCAATTTGCCTAAAGTTTTATGATAAATGTTATATTATACGGTAGGCAGCGGCTTTGCTGTGCCCTGGCATTGCGGAAGTCTATGGGAGGCGGTGTCTACTTACCATTAGATAGCCCGTCTGTCTATCCAGGCAGTAAAAATAATATCAGTGGAAAAATATTATTGATGTATTTCGGCGAAATAATAAAACTAGATCTTTTATAAGTTAAGTTTAATACAAATAAGTTAAACAACTACATTAGCCCAAGTCTTTTTTAATAAATCTGCAGCTTTTTCTGCAATCATGACAGCAGGTACCTCATTGTGGGCACTTATCGGTCGAGGTATCACGCTACTATCCACAACCCTCAAACCCTCCACTCCGTATACTCTTAGTTCGGGATCAACTACAGCATCCGAGTCAGTTGATGGGCCCATTTTACAAGTACCTATCTGATGGTGTACAGATATCACCATCGTTCTTATTGCGCACTCCCAATAGGAATCCGATCCAGGTACGTAATTTGAACAAGTTGGGTACTCCGCTAGATGTAGTTTAGGTGCATATTTTTCAAAAGGTTGTGATTCTCCTAGTTTAATAATATATTTAATGGCTTCCAGCAACGTCGCCATATCTCTCGGGTCAGTTAAGTAGTTGCCATACATTTTTGGATGTGACAATGGATTAGTATCCCTAAGCTCCAGATATCCTTTAGATTTAGGTTGTAGCAATACAGGCACCGCAGACCACGTATCAAGGTCATTCAACGACCCAAAAGATTTGACATATGTTTTATCACTGATCTTCCAGCTTTTGCGGAGTGCGCCACCGGAATCGAAATTAATCGATGAGGCCATACTTATAATTTCTATATCAGGGATTGATGCTGGCTCCTCGGATTTCGATGTTTTTAAATATCCTAAAGCTTCTATCGCAGCAGGAGTAGTAAGAAGACCGTCACCATATTGCATCCACTGCATGAAATTAGGCAAATTTGCAACTTTGGGCTCAAGAAGACTGGAGTTTGTAGTGTTCAATTTGAAAATAACTGCTGGAACGCCGATATGGTCATAGAGCGTTCTCCCTACCTGTAAATTTGCAATAACGGGAATGCCTAGTGTCTGCAAGTGCTCTTGAGGTCCCACTCCAGACAACATAAGCAACTGAGGTGAAGCGATAGGTCCTGCAGACAATATAATTTCTCGGCGACAGCGAACGGTATGCTGTTTATTGTCTTTAGTATATTCAACGGCGTAAGCTCGTTTAGCCTGAGATTCTATTAAGATCTTAGTAGCTCTTGCTTCAGTTAAGATGTGAAGATTTTTTCTCCGTTTATTAGCGTGGAGAAAAGCTTTAGCAGTACTCAATCTGTGACCTTTATTTGTAGTGGTCTGTATATAGCCAAATCCTAATTGATCAGGATTATTGTAATCTACAGTTGGATGGCCCAAATTGCGCCCCGCTTGTAGAAAAGCTTCGACAAGACCGGTCCTAAAATATAAAAAATATTAAATTACATTTTAAAACCCCTTCAAATAGCGAAGAGCTTTAATAAAACGAAAAAGTTATTATTTAATTTAGTAATTGTTGAAAACTTACTTGAATGGAACATTTTCGACGGTTATTTCACCGTCTCGTCCGCGGTAGGTAGCATTCTTGTACTTTCTCAGTTCAGCTTTTTCAGACTTCATAAAGTACTTCAAAACTTCGTCGTGGGACCTAGCAAGACGAGAAAAAAAAACTATTATATAATTCACACAATTACTAATTAAAAATTCATATTTTAATTTTAGAAAAGTGTTGTTTGTCGTATAGTTTATGGAATAAATGTAGAAATAAGTACCTTTTTAGTCTATATATTGATAATTTATTATCAAACAATTTCAGTTTTACTTAGTTCTGTAATATTTTCTTGGAAAACTTGTATAATATACAAAGCCTCAAGATACTAACATTTTTATTTGGCTTTAAAGTTCTGTATTAAAAATAGATATTCACTGTAATTGTTGGTTTTATGGGTTTCATTTAATTATTCACGCAAGACATAAAGCTCCGAGACTCTACTCTCTCTTATTATGTTTGGTATAAAATTATGGATCTTTCCTTATTACAAAATTATTTGAGACCATAAATACTAGAAAACCCAGTCGGACCTTTTAAATTAAAATCGATAACCCTGCGTGGAAATTGATGTACATACCCGTACATTAAAAAATCAAAGAAGATGCTTGTCGAGTTGAAACCCTTCTTATTTCGAAATTGTTTTAAATTTAAACTATCACTCATAAGTAGACTACGGGCCAGTCACAACAACATTCTGAAAACAGTGGTGGAGAATGTTAATTCACCTATTATGAGGCATTTTGTGTGGAGAATGATTAATTAATATTGTTGGCTTGATCACTCTCTATATTAAGCTTATTATAAATATTGTGGTACTAACATTACTTTTAAGTTATTATTTGTGTACTAAAACCATGGATTCTTGTTGTCCGAAAATAAAGAATTATTATTATTATTATGTTTGTCAAACCGTAATCTCGGGACTGTAGAGTCCCAGACATTTGGAAGGCATGCGTGGGGCCGAAGCCAACACGTAGAGGCCCGTTAGACAATTTTAATTTATTTTTGTGATGTGACACCAGCCGACGGTTATCCCTGTATACACTATACAAGTGCACCCAAGGACAACCCCCGGTTGGTGTAGGACTATTGTATGGATGGTTAAAAAGTTATGCTGGTTTATTGAGGTGAGGTGTTAGTGGATTGGATAATTGGGTCTATGGAAAGGACTATGGCACCTGCCTGAACAATGTTAATAACACGGATAAAATAGGCAGGTGGTGACTCGCCAACTCAGGAAAATGGGCTCCCCAAAATAGTCGTTAGAAAAAGCGACAAAGGAGCAACATCATTTGAGCGGCTAAAGGGTGGAGAGGTGTCACTGGACTTTATACAACGATCATTTGCTCCCTTAGGGTCCCATCACGTTGCCCACTCGCCACTTACGTTTCACATCCACCCTTCGAGCGTGAAGCTCTCGCGACTCCACTCTGACCGGCCGGTGAAGGCAAGCCAGAGGTGGGGGATCTGTTCCTCATCAGTGTTCACTCCAGCCAGCCAGTAAAGGCAAGCTAGAGATGAAGAACAGGGCCTTCCCCCGGGAGCAATCAGGTACGTGGGATCGCTAATTCCCAACAGCTCGCCACAAGCTGCCCTGCGGGTTGTTTTTTATTATTATTATTATTATAAACGAATGGTCAAGATTTTTTATGTTGTGTTCATGTTTTTAACTTGATATTACAGAGTCAGTTGAGATCGGAGAATATTGTATTCGCAGAATGAGGGCTACATACATAACCCACGGGAATTATAGCTAAATAACCAGCGACATTATAAAATGTGCATTATTACCATCCATAATTTCCGTCGTCAGAGATTCTGTTCCAGTCTTGCGGGCGACCTCTGGTGTACAACATGTAGTTGGTCACACTAGAGCCTCCAAGTGCCTTTCCTCTAGGCCAATAACAACGCTGCTCTTCGCTGCCTTTAAATTAAAAATATTGTTATTGATTATATTGTCACATGCACTTTATTGAACTATATTTTGTTTTACGTGTTGTTTTTATATTACCCTAAAGTACCGTATCGTTTTACCGACTAAAAACCTATGTAATCTATCTATATATGGTATGTCAATGATAAATCCGTACTTAGTTAGTTTTACGATTGTATAAGTATTATTCATTCTGTATGTAATTTCACCAACAACTTTAAGTACTAAAATTATATATTTAACAGCTGGACTGATATGGTAATTCTTTTAAAATGTTCGTAATTCTCGGAGTATTTTTAGCTTTATCTAAAAATGGAATAAATGAAAACGTTGCATGGAAAATTGGAAAACTCGAAAAATACTGAAAGTGTTACAGGATTTCCGTTTCATATGCTACAGATAAAAGCTTTGTATGCGTAATCACGCAAGTTGTGGCCAAAAGCTAGTTTGTAATAATGACAATACAAATTTTCATGACGTTAAAATCCCTTCTCCACCAAGATTATAAAGGTATCTGGAAAATAGAATTTCCCCAGAGTAAAAACTCTGGCGCTGAGACATATAAGGGTGTTGAATTTTTTACGAAACACTCCTTGTAAAGAATACACTGTTGCTTTGGCTCGATGCGCTTCTCGCGCATGCAGGTTTAACCAATGAACCAAACAAAAGCGAAACAATTTATCAGATAAATCGCAAGAAGTAATTGGGTTTAAACAATGTACTTTATTGTTTACCAGGAAGCCAACGGCACTATCAAGATTTGGCAACATCCGTAGATTAGCACATAAACAGCCGGTTTAAGATGCCCATTGTTTCGATATTCTTACGCGCGGTTGCTACAATTTCACTTGATATTCCTACTTTTGTTTTTTTTTTACAGATATGTTTATATGCCTTAATGCTCAGTGGCAGCATGATTGACTTGTGCGCTGGGAGAACCTGGCTTCAATTTCGAGTACGATTTGCCTAGGATCCATCGTGATATATTCATGTGATGTTTGACGGGAGACACCCGTTCTTAAAAGTTATGCCAAATGTCAATCATATTTCACTGACTCCATATTGAAGTGGTATAGAAGCAGGTGGATGAAGTTGACTTTTAATATTGTATCACAAAATATATTATATATAATTGCATAATTTTGCTGGCAGAACCATTTTACAAAACTTAGAAATAATATCTTATGATCATTATTGTACTAATTTTAGTTTATTAGTGGCGCGTTTGCCATTATTAACATTATTATTATTTAATATTATGTAGTATATTATAGTATGCAGTTTGTATACTACGTATACTACGTCTGTATCTTGCTGTAAATCATATGTCTATTTCCCTACTGTGACCCATTACTTTTTGGTTCTCTTCAAATACACTCCATCTAAAGGTTGTCTGGAAGAGATCGCAGTTAGCGATAAGACCGCCGTTTGTACATTCTATTTCAAGTTTATTGCAATGTACTGTTAATATTTTTTTCTGGTGTACAATAAATAAATATTATAGAAATGTTAGCTGGATCAAATCAACAATATAATTAATACAGATTAGAACGGAATTAATATCGGCTCCGCATATCCTTATTTCAATCAATTAATCACGACATTGTCTTACATTAATTTAATAAACTAATGTAACAAACGCGATCACGAAAATGGTTGTCGTGCAATTAATACCGAACAGAATGAACTGACGGAAAAGGGGAAAATGGCTCCAAATGAAGATTGATTAGAACTCACCTAAACAAACGCCCGGTTGATGTTCCATTGTGTATGGCCAGGCATAATCAGTTAACTGGAGGTAATGTGCCAAAGCGGGAATGTCAGACAAAAGCATCTCTGGTTTCCCTGCCTCTATCACCAGTATTGTGGCTTTAGGCTTGTCTTCTGACAGTCTTGCTGCTAATACTGATCCTGATGTTCCTCCCCCGACTATGACGTAATCGTACTCCTCAGAAGGTTCAGAATAACCTGGAACATAATAAAGTATGCGTTAGATCTTTAAAATGTGTATCGTCTGTACTTGAACATAACCCGTTCCGAGTTCTATTTCTCGTTCTAACCATTTCCTTCTTAAGTATTTCACGATATGTTATATTTATCTTATTTATTTATTTTAAAAGCCTCCGTGGCGCAGTTGGCGTGTAGCCGGCTGTAAAACGAGAGGCCGTGGGTTCGATTCCCACACCGGGACAAATGTTTGTGTGATAGACAGATAATTTTGTCCGGGGTCTGGATATTGTGAGACCGAAAGTCTCTCGTAGTCCCTGATACCCACAACACAATACTCGTATCTTAGTGTGGGGTCGGGGCTATGTGTGCGACTGTTGGGTGTTATTTATTATTATTATTATTATTATTATTATTATTATGTGGAAGCCTGGGGATAGACTGCATATACGTATACCATAGTAACAGCATCTAGTAATTGCAAATTTCAATAAATAGTGAAATGAATGTTTTGATTTAATTTTATCATTGTAAAATAAAGTTTTTTTATTTATACGAGACTATCTCGCTCACACACCCGCCACTGTACCTTCGATTAACCAACATAGACAAAGGCATGCATTTTTCGACTCCGAACAATTAAGGTCGGTAAGGCTCGGGGAATGCTTAACTGACTTAATCCCGTGTTAAAATTAATCAAATATAAGAAGGACTTGGAAATATTGTCGAATTCCCTCCATAGCAAAGCGCGAGACAAATAATGAACGAAAGAGGTATTAACCTGTAATATTAAGGACATTTATGTATGGAGAAGCCAGGCGTAAAGTACCACGGGATGTGTTTACGGTACAGTATAATAGTGAATCTTTATACTATTGTATTAAGATTTAAAAATAGCATGAATGTACTATAATTAACAAAACGTTGGTTAATTACCTCAGGTAATTCATTATTTTGAACAGTCGTTATTAATAATAAGCCGACTAAAAGGTCTTTAGATACAAAGAAGTTCCGCAGAATGCAATACTGTTTTCTAACAACAGTAATGTTCTATGTATCATTATTCACACGTAAACCAAATCTAATCTGAGATGAACTTGTACATAAAAGATTTCATACCATTGTATTAAAAAATATTATGTTATTATTTCACATTTCAGAACAATTGATTAATTAGATGGATATAATGTCTATAGAGAATTCTCAGATGGTGGTTAAAGCGTGCGTAGTATGTTCCAAGATTTTAATTAAATTTCTAAACGACATAACACAAAGTCTACGACAGAATTATTTTTAGTGAAGTGATGCAAATCTACATTGTCATTTAGATTATTATAGATAAGCATTGAGATAATTTATGATCTATTTGAAATTAAAATTAGGGTATGTGTTAGTTAGGTCTTTAAAATGAAATTATGTATAAATATGTACTAAACTTAAATCCCCATCGTTAGTAGAGACCGAAGCTCAGCAGTATGTTAGTATAATATCAGGCTAATAATGTTATTATTTGTGGAATAGAATCAAAAAAATAATTATGAGACATTTTTCTGAAAGATTTTTTTGGGTTTAATATTAATTATTTACGTGTTTTAGAGGATTAATGGCACACACCTATTTTTTACCATAATATAATGCACTTATCCGACTAGTGATATTTATTACTTATGGTATATTAACTTCAAGAAAAGTTGATCACAAAGAAAATCATACAGATACACTGTAATCCCCGAAAGGGTACGCAGAGGTGTAACTAGTACACCCACTTTTTGCCGAATATATTACAGTCCCACAATATGATAGGTGGCGAACCTATCGCCATACCGGGCTCACTTCCAGATTCCGGGCTGATACTGAGTTTTTCTAAATATAAAAATCCAATTTGTCACAAATTGTCACAGTATGCGCAATTAAACTATGCCACCAAGGCAGTCAATAAAGAAAATAAAAATATAGCTGTATTTAATACGTGGCTTACCTTTTGGCAACGGGAATGAGTCTCGAAGGAAGTCGAAAGGATCTTGAGAGTTCTGATGGTATATACCCATTGAATGCACCACCATATCGATCAGAGGATTTTGGTGATAAGGCCAAAGCAAAAATCTCTTTCCTCTCGCATTTTCTGTTTTTATGCCTCCCCCAGCTGAAGTTGGATAATTTGTTATTTTTTTTAAGGGCTCACTATTGTTACTGACTGGGTACGGCCAAAGTATTCTGCCATGCCTGGAGTTTTCCATAGATATTGGTTCGCTATCTTGCAGGATATTATCTGTTTCATCTTCCACAGTCGCGAAGTCTTCATCGATCTCAATTTTATAAGAATTTGACGGAACTAAATTGCATATCATCCATATCCACAATATTTTATTCAAACTTTCCATTATTTCTGTAAAAAAAATGTAAAATATTTTTTCATAACGCAACTTGTATAGGGAAAGGATCGTTTTAAAAAGCACGTATATAGTGCAGTTACAAGTAGAGTTTTGGTAGAGATTTTTTTGTATTCACAGGACGGAAGCACAGTTAAGTTTATAATATTAATACATTCTCGATTCAATTAAACTCAATAGTTAACATCAATATGTTTCATAGATATTTATCTAGACTTAGGTATCAAAAAGGTTATTTAACAATATTTGCTTGATTTTTTAAATTAAATCTTATTTATTACTAGTCTTTGTAAAAAAACGATAAAATTACTTACCTAAAGTAAAAATATTAATGTTTAAATAAGAAAGTTCCACGTCCTGCCAGAGCTGCAGGTGACAGTGGAGTGTCTTGTTACTCCACTGGATCAGTATGCTGCGCGGGCCTTGACCGAGCACTTGAATTTTACCGCTACTTCGACATAATGACCAAGATCGACGCTGCCAACTACCGGCCGCTTATCGAGACCACACAAATAGACAAAGCTGCATTCTGGCTCAGAGATCGCGAACCTTTTACTGTTCGCAGGAAAGTTATGTTCGACAATCAAGGTGACTTATATTCGACTGGCGTTTAAACAGAGCAAATATCAGCTATAAGATAAAGATAATTTAATAATTTCTCAATATATTTCTATTTTTAACCGACTTCAAAAAAAGGAGGAGGTTAACAATTCCTCGGAATCTTTTTTTATGTATGTTCCCCGATTACTCGTAGACGCCTGGACCGATTCGAGAAATTCTTTTTTTGTTTAAAAGGATATGCTTCCCAGGTCCCATTGGCAAGAAGTGAGGATCTGATGATGAGATCTCAGAAAAATCAAGGGCAACCCTAAAATTTTATAGTGACGCCTAATTTGTTTTTATTGAAGTCGGTGTACTTTTTAACCAATAAATTAAACCGAATTCAAAATCAACACTGTTATTATTTATTGTGGTGCGTTTTAAGTTGGTTAAATATCAGTGAAGTATGTATCTGTTTCGCTTATATATTTATAGCCGTATGTCACTTATAAAATGCAATGGTTCACAATTCCTGGTTTTCTTTTCTATTTACTGCCAGCACTTGTAGCCTGCGCTTTTTATCTACAAAATACAGTATTTTTGCGTTATTTATTTGTGAGATTCCAGCAATCAAAGTGGTTTACAATTAACTTTATGATGCTTTTTCAATGCATTAACATATACGTACGTTGCAAAATAAATTACAAGCAATACTTTTACTAGAGTCAACAAAAGATTTGAACGATAACTACCTTGCCACTACTAGTGTTTACTCTAGTTATTTCTTGTAAACGTTTAAGTAGTGCCTGCAGAAAGTTGCTGTTAAATGTTGATATGTTTTACCTCTAATACAGTTAAAGCGGCTGGTGGGCCGTGTGGTTTTTATTGCTTGATAACAGCTTCGTTAAATAAAAATTTGAGTGGTCTCGATATGCGTTACCAAAGTGCCTTATCGTACAAAGATGAACTGAAAAATATATATAGATACTAGATGTTTTGCCCGCGACTCCGCCCGCGTGGAGGTTATTTTTGGAAGAAAGGGTAAACAATCCATGGAGGCATCTTAATCAATTAGGTACACCTTTCTATTTTGCTATACCATAGGAACTATACATTTTTCCGGGATAAAAGCTTATGTATTATTCCAGACTATAATGTATCTTTGCACCAAATTTCAACCAGATCCGTCCAGCTGTTGTAGCGTGATTGAATAACAAACATCCATCCATCCAAACATTCCCATTTATAATATTAGTAGGATAGTAGGATTTCAAATCATATTTGCACGTCCTACAATGTGTGCGTGATGTATTTGACAGTATAGTAACAATGACTGTGTCTGCCTGTCACAATTTACTTATTTCTATAGAACGCCGAACGGTCGTCACGTCGTGTGGTTTAAAACCATATGATATATTTACCAGCCAGTAAGTAGTATAGTTATGTCTATACAGGGATGGGTTGTATCGACTGGGGGGTACCACATAACACTGTATCCCAGAAAAACATCGTGGAGTGGAAATTCGGTGTTGCATTTCGTATAGTCAGTGAGATACCAATAGTGGTCCACGAGGTAAGAGACGCCAGAAACCCTCAATTTGTCAGACTTTGTAGGAGTTCGCGGTAATGATCACTTTGATAAGTTGACTCACTTACTCGTTGGCTTTCTGTTATAAAATATAAGAGATTTATTAAAAACGTAACATTATGGTTAAAACGTAACGTAACATTTATGATTAAAATAAATATATTGATACAATAGTAAATATATTTGTGTTCATATAAGGATTATTTGCCCGTCTATTATAGATATACATATTATAGGTCGGAAATAAGCTTATCGAACCATGGGAACAAAACACCAACTCATACCAAATCCTTAGTAATTTTAGAATAATTTGGTTTTGCCATTAAGGTTAAATAAGCTTAAATGATTTAAAATCTTTTGATTAATAAATTGGTTTTCTTCCTGGATTCGGCATTTTATTTGATATGCAACCGAAAAAAATACGAAAAAGAAACCTATTTGCGAAAAAAAAAAACAAAGAAATGAGTGCATATTGGAATCATCAAACTATTTCTCTCGCACGACTGCACTGCAATTGACATTCCGGGCGGTGACGTCATGAGTCATATCGTGCATCCTTTTGAATCATTTGACACTCATTTGAATGTCTTTTGAGCTATTTAATTTTCAGCGCATTTTTTGTATGCGGTTGTTGATTGATGTCACAACTAGATTTGAATTGCACAGCTTTGACTAGATTTGAATGATGTAATCTAACTTAGTACTTTTTTAGTACTTTTTTTTTATTTTTGAGCAGTAAACAATTCTTTCGGTAAAAGGTTATGGTAATTTATTGATTTGATTAAATATGTCGTGTCGACAACCCTATTAACAGAGAGTGCAAGTCGTTAAAATCTTGAATACCACATACTTCGTTTAATATAACCCAATAGGTATAGCATTGTAGAAAGTGGGTGACACTAACGGAGACATATTTTTTGCAAACCGCATGTAGAACGTCTGCGAAAGTTCGTATTTATTTTACTTATGAAGTAACTAGATATTGCCCGCGGCTCCGCCCGCGTGGAAGATATTTTTGGAATAAAAGGTATACAATCTACGGAGGCATCTTAAGCGGCGTGCATTTTTCTAGGATAAAAAGGGTCCTATGTCATTTTCTGATCCCCAAAAAAAAACATATCGATCTCTTGCTCTGTGGAAAACTAAACTATCCCTCGGGAGCTGTACATTTTTCCGGAATAACCATTAGCCTTTCTTTTCTAGACTGTAATATATCTCTTTGCCAAATTTCAACGAGATCCGTCCACCCGTTGCAGCGTGATTGAGTAACAAACATTCATCCATCCATCTATCCAAACATTCGAATTTATGATATTAGTAGGATTTAGCTTTTGCCAATACTGTTTTAAAGTTAACGTTTCATTACAAGTCGAAAGTATACTTTACTTTGAAATAGTTGTATTTATGAAAGTAATTAAATTTTCATTTATGTGTAGTTGAAAAGCTTAGTGTTATGTGAAGTTGGGAGGTATAAATTAATTTTAGTTTAGAAAGCTCCTACAAGCATCGTGCCACAAGTATTTTAAGTTTATATGTTATACATTTATTATATTATACTTTTATTCTAGGGAACCGAGAAAAAACACTTGGCTTGATTTCAGAAAATTTTATAGCCAGTAAAACTGGTTAATAAATGAACAGGCTCTCAAAATAAAACCTCAGACCAAATATTTATTGAAATAGTCTTATCCCTCTGTCACTAATGTGACAAATAAATCCACAAGATCGTATGATTAACGTCTCTGTCAAAACGGTAAAATTGACAACAATTTTACATTTACCATACGAATGGTTATTTAATAGGTCAACATACTTTTATTATGCAGCCACGTGGTTTTGACAGTCAAGGAGATGGTGATAATGAATCTTAATCACTAATCAAACAACAAACACTCACGCCTATATTCATCGAAGGGGTAGGCAAAAACGTAACCAGTAAACCCACTTTTCGCCGAATTTCGGTACCATAATATGATAGGGGGTGAGCCTATCGCCATAGCCGGCACAGGTTCCAGTCTCCGGGCTAATACTGAGAATTTCTAGATAGAAAAACCCAATATCACTTTACTCGACCCGGGGATCATACTCTCAATACAGCAGTCGTAACGCATGCGCAGTTACAACTGCGCCACCGAGGCAGTCAAATCAAAGAACTACGGTGCATATAATGCCAAGCGTCAATGAGATTAACAAGTAACTGTATACAGTAACAGAACCAATATGTAAGTCGCGTTATACAAATAAACTGAGTGATGTTTATCATCATAACATTTGCGACGTGGCTGAAAGGGGAACAGTCCCGTTATCCATTATACCTGTAATACGTATTATAAGGTACATAGCTTTTATAGAGACTGTTCCGCACGAGATGGGATGTCCCGTTTGCGAACGTCTATTATGCTCTGTATGAAATGCGAGCTACAAGCCGTTTTTACTATAATATTTATAAATAAATATGCATGTTCAGGATGTAGCTTATATAAGCTATCAGCAGCGATAGCCTAGATGGGAGTGATACGGACTGCTGACAAGAAAGTCGTGGATTTGACACCAGCGCCAATGGCATACACCTCTGACTTTCATAAAGTTACGTATGAATTCATTGTTAACTATCGCTTGCTTTCCTCAAGGAAAACATCTTGAGGAAACCTGAATACCTAAGAATACTCCACGAGAATTTCGAAAGTATGTGAAATTAACCAATCCACATTAGGCCAGCGTGAGGGACTTGGGTCTAATCTCTTTACTTGGTAGACGTATCCGTACCCAGTAATGAGACAGTGTTTAATACAGGGCTCCTATTATTATTAACTTATAAAACCTTATATTTATATGTATGTATTGAAAGTAAGATAATAGTTTTCTTACATAATGAAATTTTACATATTATATTGTTAAAGTAACAAAGTAAGCAATGGAAGACGTACTGTTTAGAATGAAATTAAGTGCCATCTTTTCTACCTAGACAGCCTTGGCGGCGCAGTTGTAATTGCGCATGCGTTACGACTGCTGTGCTGAGGTCTCGGGTTCGATCCCGGGTCGTATAAAATGATATTGGATTTTTCTATCTAGAAATTCTCAGTATTAGCCCGGAGTCTGCCCTGTATGGCGATATTCTCTCCCCCTATCACATTATAGGACCGAAATAAATTAGGTGAAAAATGCGTGTACTGGATACACCTCTGCTTATCCCGTCAGGGTTTACATGTATGGATTTTTCTACCTATGCAAAGTGTATTTTACGAGTATTCTTCATTAGTTATTATATTTTTATTTTACTTTCGTTCTTGCTTGATATATTCAAATAAATTTACTATAATTTTCTACTTTATCTACAGGGTTTCATTAACGAAATGCCAATGGCGTTGAACGTAATAACAATTCATTTTACTTAGTTATTATAATTATGCCACCGAATGGAGTATCGCAGAGATGTCCAAAGATTTTGTGATTTATTTGGGTCAAATTTTACCTATACTAGAAGTTTTTTCAAGGAGTAAATTAGATCAGTATAAATATAAAAAAATACATTAGAAATATATTATTTTGTATACACTAAATATTCGAAAAGCCTTTACTATTTGTTCCCATTTTCATTCCATTACTAAACTAAAAAACAATAATAACAAATGCTTACCGGAAGAAATCGATATTAAAATAAATGTAACAAATACTAATCTGAGTTTAATGAAATAAAATTACGTTTTGAGTTTAAAACGGTTTAATGAAAATCGTGAGGTGATTGTAAATCTATTATTAGAAAAACTATCCTAGCACACGCGTTTTAATGAAACCAAAATGTTTGTATCACGGCTACGGAAATGCAATTTTATAAAATACTAGCTGTTGCTCGCGGCTCCTCCCCCGTGGAGGTTATTTTCGGGAGCAGAAGTATCAATGCAAGGAGTTGTCTTCTGCACTGAGACACCTATAGCGATCGTCTTGAATCTCAGGTGCTGTGACTGTCTAGATGGCTAGACAGGCACAACTCCTAACTTAAACTTCTAGCACTCCTTATAATACCCCGGGATCACTCAGTAAGTGTCGAAGAAGGCCACCGCGGGGTTTTAGCTGGTAGTGTCCGGTTGGTGTACATAAGTAGTAGGGTCTCGGCCCAGCGGCAGCCCGTATAGCAATCATCCGGGCGAGGGGGTGCTGAGTCGTAAGACCGGCTAGTCCAGCATAACCGTTTTATTCTCATTCCGCTTCCCCCCGAAGCGGACGGCAGTAATAAAATGCTTTGCCGCGACAAAAAAAAGCTTGAGATTACATTTAAAGAATACCTCATAAATTAACTCCTCACTTCGCCCTTTAAGGGATGATTTGGTAAAAACGTTGAAACACGTATTTCTTTATTTTTTACCAAAAGCCTAAATATGAATTTTCAGATCCCTAAGTTGAAGTATTACGGATTGCCCATACAAACTTTTAACCTCTATTTCACCCCTTTCAAGATAATTTTTTGAGACAAAAGATATCCTATGTCCTTCCCTAGGATATTATCTATACTTCTACTGAATTTCATTAGGATTCGTTCACCCGTTTAGTCATGAAAAGGTAAGAAACAGACATACAAACAACAATATTAATTTTGCTGCGGAGATATTTTAAAATTGTTATATCTCCTAAGATATTCATTGAAATCAAATGACGTAAAGGGCAACTTTGTTCAAAATTAAATACTTGTGATGAATTTTATATATTTATTTATTTATTTGGATAAGGATTAATACCATGTTTATAAAAACCCTTTTCCAAATAATGCATTGTTTCAGAACAAATTCGAGAACCATTAAAAAGGTTATAGTAAGCCAACCGAAATAGATATGCTATCACGGACTTTTTTTTAGAACTTTTTAAGAGGAACAATTTCGTCGTACATGATTGTTATGTAACTTTAACCGTTAACGCAGCGTACGCAACGGAAGCTCTCAAAAGGAATCAATTTTCCCCGTTTTTGCAACATTTTTCATTGCTGCTCCGCTCCTATTGGTCATAGCGTGATGTTATATAGCCTATAGCGCTCCTCGATAAATGGGCTATCCAATTCCTGATAGGGTTCCTGAATAGGGTTCCTGAGATTAGCCCGTTCAAATAAACAAACAAACAAACTCTTCAGCTTTATATAATAGTATAGATTTATAATTTTTTTACTCATAAAATAATCATCAAGCTGCGGAACAGTTTGCGAGCTACCGTGTTCCCTCCCTCCTATGATCCTAGGTCCTTTAGGAGTAATGTGAAGAAGCTAAACAGCAGGCCGTCATGATTCTGTTGAGTAGCGGGGGATAGACTGTCTCTCGCTACTTGATACTCTATCTTGACGGCACTGCGCTTACCATCAGGTGCAGTGAGGTCATTT
Organism: Laothoe populi; assembly: GCA_905220505.1. Classification (NCBI taxonomy): domain Eukaryota; kingdom Metazoa; phylum Arthropoda; class Insecta; order Lepidoptera; family Sphingidae; genus Laothoe; species Laothoe populi. Next base: position 11,080,248 of record HG992155.1, on the reverse strand, counting down.
TGCCGCGCCAGAATAAAAAAAAAACTAAAACCGAGCATTAAGCTAGCTGCAAAAGTAATATAGAAAAACAGTAAATTTGTTACGAATATGTTCAATTTTATGCACATATATATAAACACTAATTTAATTCTACGTCTGCTCGTTTTTATAAGAGATAACATATGAAATAGAATCTTTACGTTTCGGTTTCTAATGTGTTATGTCTGTAATTTTGTATTTATATTTCCATCCATTAAAAACTTTCCATAAACATAGTTATAAGCTTGATTTTGATAAACAAACTTTCTCTATATAACAAGTAACACAATAAACCTTGAAAGTTATTTATTAAAAATTGACTAATAAATCGATTTTAGCAATATTTAAGATTGGTAACTTTTTCCTATAAATAATTAGAACGCAGTAAATAACGTCCGCGCGTAAAAATACAAAACAGTGAAAACAAAAGAATTTGTTACTTATATTTATATAAATGGATTACCAGTGGGTGTTACATATTATAGTAGAGATAAACACAATTATTGGTCAATGCTACCCAGTTACAGGCAACCACAGTTAACAATATCCAGGTGATAATGATTTTCATTGAAGCAAAAGTAAACGAAATCCCTTATCAAATAAAATGAACTTTATATTGATGGAAATGAAGGTTTCTACAATTCAGTGTCGGTATTACGATTGTCAGTTTCTATTTCAATTTGGGGTGTCTGATACTTGCTGTATACGTCTCGATGATAGTTAATTTATATTATAATATTGTATTTAGAAAGTATGAAAGATCAGAAATATTTGACAACAATTATATTATAATACTAGCTGCCCGCGGCTCCGACCGCGTGTAGATTATTTTTGGCAGAAAGAGTGTACAGTCCAAGGAGTTGTCTCCTGCACTGACGCACCTGTACCGATCGGCCTACCACTCAGGTGTTGTGCCTGAATCATAGAAAGAGGCTAACGTGCAGCCGATCCTCTAAAACAGTGACCGGTCAGACAATATACAATTATCGTCCAATCGCCTTCACGCAGCGCACGCAACGGAAGCTCTCAAAAGGAATATTTTTTCCCCGTTTATGCAACATTTATCATTGATTCTCCGCTCCTATTGGCCATAGCGTGATGTTATTTAGCCTTTCTTGATAAATGGGCTACCCAACATTAAAATAATTTTTCATTTGGAACCAGTAGTTCCTGAGATTAGCGCGTTCAAACAAAAAAACTCTTCAGGTTTATAATATTGGTATAGATGTGCTTAATTATAAAGATTACCATTTAGTTGGTACATTTATGGTACATTAAAACCTCGGTATAGTTATTATGATTTATAATAATGTAAAAAAAATCAACAGAAAAACAAATATACACTTTGTTTAACGCATCAGATCTAGTGCAGTGTTTCTATCTTGTGTATCTTAGTGTGCAATAAAGAGTATAACTAATATAAAGAAATAAAATCTAGCTTTAATTGGTCAATTTGAATTTTCACTATGGAAGTAGGCATGATTTTAATAATGAAGCAATGGTGATATATCCAATATGTAAACTAAAATGTACCAAGCTGGATAAGAAATATAAAATAATGGAAAATTCCGCATTAGTAATACTGTGACATACAAGAGAACCGTGTTGACCGTACTCGGAACTAACGGAGCAAGTTTAATTATGAATCAAGTAACACACCGTGTAGATGCCAATAAGGGACAGGAATGCAAACTCATCGTGAGACATGCACGTGTATATGTAAATGAACTGTGCATACAAACAGAAGCTTCTAACGTTATATCTATTATTTTGCAGCTAGACTATATTCTTCAATGTTATCGTATAATATTATAAAGCACAGGTAAAGACGGCCACCGTTCAGTAGTGAGACACGTACTGTAAAATTGTATGAACGTCCAACGAAACCCGAGCTCTAACTAATAGCATTATTGTAATTTCGTTATCTGTATTTCAATTTGAAATATATATTAATATTTCGTATCAACTTTTCCCAACACTAGTTCCATATGATGTTTTCAATAAAGTTTGTACATATTTATTAATCCACAAAATAAAAAAGCCACTTTTCTTTTCATCGTTAGAAGTGGATTTATGTGTGTCAAATACTGGTTCGTGTATCGAATGCATTAATTAGATGAAAGTGTTTGTTCTAACTCGGGGTCAGTGGCAGAAAGAAGTGCTTATAAATAATAGATATTTTATATTGATTTGTTCAGAGCTGTCGGTAGGTTAGTGTCCTTGTTAAAATTTTAAGTACGAACGGAAATTCGAGACTATTTAATGACAATGGGAATATAGAATGGTTCGATAATTGCCAATAAGTTTATCCAAATAGGAATTTAAATATCTATATATATAGGTATTTTAATAAGTATGTCTATATTATTTAAATTAAGGTGATTTTGTGAATTATCCATAGTAACAGCAAGCGCGATATACGGAAAAACAATATATATATATATATATATATATATATATATATATATATATATATATATATATATATATAAATAGGTATACAACATGTAACATGATTAACGCGCACCTAAGAAAGTAGTTTGTTCAGAATAAGCGACTGAATCGATATCAACATTTTTTTAATAGACGATTTTTTTCCAAATATAATTAACACTCCGGTAAATAATAGTCCCCCTTTAATTTAACGTTCAAGACAAACGAAACTGAAACGTAACTCGATGCGATAAAGTCTTTTAAAAATGCAATAATAAACGAACACTTTAAAAAATCAAATAATTAAAATTACGAACTTTATGTCGAAAATTAGTACAACTAATTTCATAAAAAACAATATTTATATTCATCGCAGTCTAATTTCAATTCATGAATTATGATTGTAATAATATTTTTAAATTGGCGTGCCTGAGGATGTGCGTTATTCCTGTTACACTTAGGCCCACTTGCACGCAAATTAGGGTTAAATAAATAAATTTAGAGTTTATTAACCCAGGTTAGAATGTTAAAATGTTAACTCTCATTTCACCTTGCACCACTAAAAACTGACGCTGGGTTAGCTAACCCGACATTTCTTTTATTTTAGCTTGGAACACTGAAATGTTGATGCACATCTGTTGTAGTCCGTCCAAGTATGAATGAATATACATAAAAACGAAACATTATTTCTGTCTCTTTTACACTACAGCACACTATATAGAGATGCGTATTTGTGTGTCCTTCATTGTATGACGGTTGATAACTTTTTAATTTGTTTGTTTTAAGATTGTCAAATTCGTGTTATTTGATTTTTTGTGGTGTTTTATTTATTTGTTGAATTCAGAAAGTCAGTGTAATGAAGAAGAAACCTCGATTATGTGCTCCCTATTTCACGATAAATGATAATATGCTTTTATGTAAATAGGTGAAAAATTCAAACAATGCCCCTTTATGTGTATTATAATATTCTGACCGTTTTGTAAACCCTTTTGTCATAACAATTTGAGCTTAAATATTCAATGACTTCATCTTCATCGTCAGAGAATAACAATTCATGATCATTGTAGTAAAATTTTAACTAAAAACCACAAAAAAGATTACACAATACCTACCAACAAAAAGACTAACCGCAGGGTTAGCGACTTAACCTTCCCAAATCGGTGGGTTAAATATTTAGAAGTTAAACCCTAGGTTTGCTCGAAAATGTTGATGGCGCAAGACAAATTATTTATTTAACCCTGTGTTAGCTGTTAACACCGAGTTAAATACGTTAACCCATGATCGCGCAAGTGGGCCTTAGTATATAAAATGATTAAGGTTTGTCATTGTTGACGCACCACGCAAAAACTACAAGACCGATCAAAATAAAATTAGGCACACAGATACTTTGATTAAAACATAGACCAATTTTATCTCAGTTGCAGGTTCAATTCTCGCACCGGGGAAAATATTTTTACTTAGGAAAATCTTGGTTGTATATAATGTGTAGGGTAAATTCCCCTACGGTAACTATAAGCTCAATTACGCACGAGAAGCTGAGGGGAAAATAGGTTTTACCTAGTCATATTATTTACTAGCGTTAAATAATCCCATTTGTGTGCATTATGAACGTTTCGTACGAACCATTCGTACAGGCACAATGGCTGTATATAACTGGGTACCCAGTAGGTATAGAGTGTAGACCGATGAGACGGTGCGGTAGAGGCGTCACTACTAGTTGCTACTATCAAAACTATGTATTTACAAGCTCACGCACACATAGCAGCACGTGCACTATTGAATCAGATTATTTATAACTTTTTTTCACATTTATTGAAAATGAAATTCCAAGACAATACAAAATATATATAAATATACATAACACCCAACAGTCACACACATAGCCCTGACCCCACACTAAGATACGAGTCTTGTGTTGTGGGTATCAGGGACTACGAAAGACTTTCGGTCTCACAACACCCAGACTCCGGACACAAATATCTGTCTGTCACACAAACATATGTCGCGGTGTGGGAATCGAACCCACGGCCTCTCGTTTTACAGCCGGTTACTCGCCAAGCACCACGGAGGCTGTCAATATATATATATATATTTTTAATTGCCCTCAAATAATGGTTATAAAATAAATCTGCGTTTATTGTATAGGCTACAGTGCCCTACTCACTATACTTAGATTATATAAACCTAATAATACATACGAAGCTGCGGGCAGCAGCATACCTATATTTGATAAAAATGAAAGCTTCTTCGGTCTGAAAAAAGGAGTACAGCAGGATTTCTACATTAAGAAGTCAAAAGCGATATTGAATTATTGATGATGGTGGTCGTATCGATAAAACCGGGTCACTAGAACTCAAGGGAAGGCAATGTTGTCGTTTTATATTGTAATAATTAATTTATGATATAAAAATCTATTTTTGGTTACATGTTGATTGTGGAATGTTTAACAATTTGCTACAAATCTTTTTTCGGACTTTTATATTTTTATTTTCCTTTAATTGCTCATTTTTAATACGGATATTTTAAATTATATTGAAATCTAAATGTCATTTCTTGTCACCTCCTATTTATTATATGACTTCAATAAACTAATAAATTATAGTAATTTAAAAATTAAGTCTTTGTCGTATAATTCATTACTATAAGCGCCATCTGTGATTCTTGTTGAACAACACCGGGTGATAGTAATGCGTGACGTAGGAACCAAAACGTAAACAATATTACTTACAGTTTTGTGTATTGAATCAGAGATGGCGCTATTCTTCTAAATGGCTTTATTTGCTTTTTTTACATAGTAATAAACGCGTCTGTATCGAACAAAATAATATAATATTTATGTTATCAAGAGTTTTCTCAACCTGGGGATAGTATAAAAATTACCATGACTTGTCTATCTATAAACTTTATAAAACTACCAATATGTTTTTCAAACATATCTAAAACGATAAATAGACATTTTCTTCTGCCTACGAGTAAGGAAAGAGGAACATTCGTCCTCCTTGGTGAGCTGCTACAACTTACACCACATAAGCATATTTTTTAACCGACTTAAAAAAAAGAGTTTTTTTAATGTTTGTTACCTCAGAACTCATTTATTGGCCGATTTGGAAAATTCTTCTTTTATTACAGCCAGCCAAAACATGGAAAAAACAGAATAATCAGGCATACAAAAAAATATAAAATAGATCCATACTTTGTTTTTATGAATCTAAAAGTAAAGAAAACAACACTGGCACCGACTCCAAAAATAATTGATTTAAATTGTAAGTAATTCATTGATGTAAATGTAACCAATTATTTTTTCCTTTTAGTTGTGTCTGAGTTTTTTTGAAGACGGTTTTATTTTTATTTAAAAGTAATAATTTATTTGTTGGTGTGGGGATCGACACTCGCCTGCTACGCGATGAACGCTGTAATATAGGGTTTGTAGTATAAGCTATACTTACTTACCTATGATAATTAGAGTTCATATGATTAGTTTTATTTTTGTTTTATAAGGATATAGATGTGTTTGCTATACTTCCTTACTTATCTATGTATTAGAGTATTTCCTATTATTAGAAATACCGAAGGTATAACGGAGGTATTTAGGAGACTAGTTGGGGGTAGTTAATAATTACAACCAAAGAAGGAGTAGTAAATATTTAATATAAAACGGTGCGGCTTCCGCGCTCCGGTGATCAGTTGAGTTGTTTTGTGAAGTAGACTAGGTGATAGCCAGGATATTCGTGATTCGTTCGCGGGGCAGTAAGTAAATGTAAACAGTTCAAGGGCCGCGTAGTTCAGCTTAGAGGGTAATACTGGTAGATTAATTATAAAGAGAAGCCTTAAGTGAATCCTGACATGCGTGTGTGTTAATATTAAGCACTGAGATGTGTAACAGTGTCTTGTAAATCAATCAATAAATTATAAACATTGTATTTGTGCCTTTTAAATATCCATCTTGCATAGTTTTGTTGATGGTCCTAACATATGAGATTAAAGTTCAAGTGATTTGAGGTTGAGGCGGGAAGAGTGACAGATGAATAAAGACTTCTCAAGAGTTTCTAGGTACTAAACGTAATTTTAATGATCTGCATAATGTTCTAGCTTCAGATCATGTTGGGATAGGGAGGTTGCGGTTTATGTTATAACAGAATAGTTTTATTTATAAGGACATCTTACATTACCAAACCTATATTGTGAGATCCTAAGTTTTTATGCCTTATTAATGTGGTCCATATGATTTTGATGCGTAAAGGTACGTCACTAAATACTGCACAATATATAATACGATTTACGTAGTTATGTTTATTGGTAACGTAGGAGACTGACATCCTAAAGAAAAATTATTCAGGTTTTTTGCGCATTTTTGCCATTTCCCCGGCAATTTTTTAGTCCTTATAAACCTTTTTCTAACTATTATGAACATTTTAAAGAATAAGAAATTCGTCCCAGCCATTCAAGTGATGCGCTTAATAAATAATTAGTGATTAAACGAACTTACCTTAAGTGAAGTTCTATCATAATTATACGAGGGTTTTGTACGAATTAGATTAGCAATATTACTTGTAGTACCACATACGCACTGCCATCCGCACTGACTTGAGAGATAACTTCTTTTTTTTTATTGTCGTTCTGTCCCTTTCTGTCATCATTTAGTTTAGAGCTGCAGGAACTCTGACACGTTGATATTTTTACTAAGGGTGTAAGGAATCTGGAGAGGGTGGGTTGCTAATCTAATTCGTACAAAACCCTCGTATAATTATGATAGAACTTCACTTAAGGTAAGTTCGTTTAATCACTAATTATACTCGTGTTTTGTACTCTTAGATTAGCAATATTACTTGTAGATGTTGAGAGAATCTATCTAGTAAAAATATCCCCTTTCAACAATGGTATGGAAATAAATCAAAACTTTCTATTGCATGGTTATTAATTATATAACTAATCATTTTGCAAAATGCATCTAGCAAATGAATCACCCTGATAATCAGTAATACATATATTATAATTCTATTGAATTTTTCATATGTTTTATAATGATTCCAGCCAACTGTTTCTTATTTTTTTTTTTACTATGTTACTCTAAGAGTATGTGCTTTAGACGTAGAAACGTGCCTAGTACTATGTGCAGTGAACATAGACACATCAATACCACAATCAGCTAAAATGGATTTTATCCACCGGCTTAGACGGTGGTGTGATTGACCTATAGGGCTTTTTTTTTAACTTATAGCAATATTATTATTGATTTGTAATGATTTTGTTAACTCTAGATAGCAACCCAAAGGGACGTCTTTGTAACATCGGAAATTATGGTACTAATTTCGATGGAAAATAGCTCTATGTTATTAACGTTTACCCTGGAACATGTTTGAACCCTGTGAGTTGTTGACAGGGCCAACAAAGTAACTTAATTCTTAAACATTTTTTCTATGTTTCGATTTTCATTGGGAAAACAAGAGTTTAATACGTTATATGTATCCCAAGTATAACTGTATTTGTGCAACGTAGGAAGAAGTCTGAAGATGCCTTTTAAAAAACGCGTTATACATTTATCGTTACCTATGCTAAGAATTAATAACAAGGCTGATCGACATCTATATAAGGTGTCGTACTGAGCGCCTGACTTATACAGTTGAGTTAAAAGGTTATAATAGCTTCATACAATTCGAAATTATTACTCCTGCGGAATAAAAACCATATTTTAAGACAAGTATACTGTTTCAGTAAACTATCAGTAAGTGAAGCTTACAGGTATCGAAGATAGAGGAACATTTCTTTTTAATATAATTCCTGATAATAATCCGGCAACCAGAGTAATTTTCTGATGTGTGTCTCGATTGCTGGAATAAGAGATAATCAGACTCTTAGAAGGCTGATAGAAAATAGGATCGGATATTAAGAGACTCATAAATAATGGGTACCATGGTTGTGTAAGCCATAATGGTACTACTATGATCCCTTGAGTATTGTCATTAATATTTTTTCTTAACCCTTTGAAAATTACATCAAAAGGTGAAAAGCTATAAAAGTAAAAAACAGACCATGAAACCGTGTATGCGTCAATGACATATGGGTCGGGGTTTCTGTGACAGGAAATGTACTAGCTACATTTCTTGTCAATCCTACTAGGAACCCCGAAACGTTTAATGATCTGTATATGACATAGCTGTGGTGTACATCTGTAGTAATAAATAATAAATAACACCCAATAGTCATACACATAGCCCCGACCCCACACTAAGATACGAGTCTTGTGTTGTAGGTATCAGGGACTACTTGAGACGCACGGTCTCACAACACCCAGACCCCGGACACAAATATCTGTCTAACACACAAATATTTGTCCCGGCGTGGGAATCGAACCCACGGCCTTTCGTTTCACAGCCGGCTTTTCACCTAATGCGCCACGGAGGCTGTGAACTAGTACTTGTTACTTGTGACAAGTATTAGCAAAAATCTGTAAGCCAAAAAAGGCAACCAGAATTTCTAATTAAATATATGACGCAGACGTTCTTCGTCCGTCCATAGGCCACTTGCTCGTTCCTCGCCACTGGCAGCAAACCCATCCCATAGTTGAGGCATAATTATATATTTATTTATTGAAATTTAAAACCTTTGAGTTTAATTATAGAAGTAGAATATTAGTTGCGTTAGCCTACCATTTGAGATCGGGTACAACCTATGAGGATACGGTCATATACTTGTCATAATTAACATTGTTTAATAAGTTCAAGTACTTGGATCGCTCCGGTTCTCTAGTGCAAAGCCAGCCATTCTACACGGCTGGACAAGCAGAGGTAAGTAAGCCTGCTGAGCTAGCGACTTTCCCAACTTTACAACTACTTACATTGCGGAATTAGTTAACTTCAGCTTTAATTTATTGATTCATATATGTCTCCATATTAATCATAAATCCTAGAAATTTATAACCGGTGTTCGGTTTGCGATGAAACCTAAGGATTCTGAAAGTCGAATTGTATCAGATAAATTATTTAAACATGACTTAAATGAGTCTGAAATAAGTTAAAAGCATCATCGACATATACCGTTGATAAGGATTCACAAGACTTTAGCAAAACTTATACCATTTTTACAAAAATAAAGGATGCCCTGTTTAAGCCAAAAGGTAACATTTAATTTATATAGCTTTTTGGCAAATTAAAAGTTAAGAAACTTTTTAGTATAAACGTTTAAGCGTATTAAAAAACACTCATACTCATAAAACAGTCCTTGGAAATACGTTTTAAGCTCGTAGGCAAAATCTTCGAGCTTTAACGTAATTTGTGTTTATAAATGTATTCAGTTATTTAAATTGAATACAAGTCTTGATCTTCCATTCGGCGTTGGCACCATACCAATAGAGGAAAGAAACAGATTTTTACAGACAAACATTATGTTATAGTTCTTATCGTTACAAGATTTTAAATAGATTTTTTAAATTCATCTTCAGAAGAGGTATAAATGTTTTCACAAGGTGGAAGGATTGTGTCACCTGTCGTGAAGATGGGATCTTGTAACCCTCAATCCACGATAACATGTTTTTATCGTGTATTACAAGAGATCATTAAATACTAAAGTAAAATAATCTGCCTGCATATTTTACCGTGGCTAGCGGTGCGTGACGCGGCGGCGGGGTGGTGTGGCTGCGGGGCGGCGGGGCGGCGCGGAGGCTGCGAGCGATGGCACTGGACGTGACGAGCCGGTCGCGTGTCGATTCCGGTAGGTAGGCTCCGTGGTCCTCTGATTCACCTTCTGCCTAGATTGACTTAGGGAAGGAACTTACCAGTTTAAATTTGTCTGTGATTTTTGGAATCATTTTTGTAGGTTTTTCGTTGATAATATCCTCATATCCACTTCAGATTTAGATATTGCTCTTGCTCCTTTAAGAGAGTAAAACTTCATTCAAGAGCATTTTATCAACTTTAGTAGCTTGAACCTGATCTTTTAGCTCTCTCTTGAGGTTAAAGAGCACAAAGTTTCTGCAAGTTAGTGATTCTTAGTACTGGAGACATCCAAGTGATCCTGTGACAACAGCGTAACTTACTACTATTCATTAGTAAATGTACCAGTTGTGTATTTCTTGTTGATTCAGAAGTCATTTGTAAGGTAATTTCCTTAATTAACCCGGAAGTATATGCTGAAGCCGAATAGCAATATCTGTTGGTATTTCGTAGAAGCTCGTAACTTAGCTGCGTTGGTTAGTACGGTGTGGTTGTGTGTGCTAGTTGACGACAGGTGCTTGGCTGACGGCAAGGGTACAGTTTGTCTGAATTAGCACGTCTGCAATATCATAATTCCATATTTCACGTATGTACCATTATATAGGATTATAGCATTATAAGAGTAGCGCAAAGTGATATCCCCAAAAGATACCCGCATTGCTATACTCGCAAATTAATTGCTATATATGTTGTGAAGTGACAATCCCAAAGATTGCCCGCAACACAAAAAAATCATTGTTCCTAAGCTGGTACACTCGTTTATAATAAATATCTTTAATATTGTGAAGTGACAACCCAAACGATTGCCCGCATCACAAATTATTGTTTGTCTAATAAATAAAGTGATAACCCCAATGGATATCCGCAATAATATTTTTTAATAAACACTTGTGGGTAGTTTCTCTAACCTTGAATGCATATCGGCGCGGGCAATGAGGGCCCGCGTGCATATATATATATATATATATATAATCTTGGTCGGGATGAAGCCGAACCGAGCTCTTTGAATCCAGTACTGTTGACTCCGATGATGATGGTGAAGAAGAAGTCCGATGTTATTGTCGGGGGCACCTTAACATCCGATTTAATTTCTTCACTTTCACTTCACAATTTTCTATACACTTGTAATAATAGTTCAAATAATACGGACGTTTTACTATATTTTAAAAAATAATATGGGACAGAAATAAAAATACGTGCGAAATGGCGGAGCACTGAAATGTGAATGATGACAGAAAGGGACAGAACGACAATTAAAAAAAAAAAGAAGTTATCTCTCAAGTCAGTGCAGATGGCAGTGCGTATGTGGTACTACAAGTAATATTGCTAATCTAAGAGTACAAAACACGAGTATAATACTATATGCATTGTATTCAACATTTTCCCACTGCTGGGCACGGGCCTACTGTACTAATGAGAGGGGATAGGCCTTAGTCCCCCACGCTAGCCTGATGTGGGATGGTAGACTTCATATACTTTCGAAATGTTGACAATTCTCAGGTATGCAGGTTCCCTTACGATGTTTTCTATCACCGTTAAAGCAAGCGATAACTACCATTAAACATGCACGTAACTTTGGAAACGTCAGAGGTGTATTCTATTTGGGCTGGTTTAGAATCTACGACTTTCATAGTGACAGTCCGTACCGCAACCAACTAGGGTATTGCTGCTATTTTCATTTATATTATAGATTTTGTAACAAAATATGACTATAATTTGGATTACTTACTGTGACCTCGGAAACATTGAAAGACAAAGACTATAAGATAATTGGTAATAGGGCTCGATCTATATTTGTTCGTCTTAATACAATACCTGTTTGTTCCACTTACCGTCTCGTTAAATTATCTAAATGTGTTGTATAACATAACACATGTACGAAGTAATAATGAACTAGTTAGCAGTGGAGAGATTAATTAAAAATGTTATGTGAGCCATTAGAAAGTTGTGGCTTTGATTTAATAAGAAGCTTTTATAACTAGTTAGGTTAGTCGTGTATATAAATTTAATTAATTGAGGAGCATTATGCGAGTTGTTACTGTAAAGTAGAACTTTGGTATAAGTAGTTATAGATACAGAATTAATTAACGTTGTATACGATATAGAAGACTTACAAATGTTGAATATTCTAGTAATATACAAAATGCCCAGCGAAACTGTGATCACAAAATCGACGCCCGTGTTGCAGAAAAAAATGAAGAAAGAAAGAAAGAAAGAAAGAAAGAAAGAAAGAAAGAAAGAAAGAAAGAAAGAAAGAAAGAAAGAAAGAAATATTTTATTTGTTACAAGCATTTACACAGGTACAAACTAAAATGAGAATAAACCACCGTAATTAAACACAACACTTTGTTTTTATTATTCCCATAATTGGATACCAGGCAATGACAGGTTGGATATCATTAAATTTAACTTTCTTTTAATAATGTATTAATAAAGCCGTGTCTTCAACCGTAGTAAAGTTACGATTATCTGATATTTTGCAGAAACAAAATGGCGATCTTATATGAGTGTGTAAATGCATGTTAACAAATCATTTGTTTAGTAAATTAGGCCTTTATGGGCACTTTTTACAGGTCAGAATTATATTAAAATCTACTGGTGCTTCGGAAATGCCCACTGATCTGAGAAGAAGCACCAAGAACTACCACTAACTATAGGTAAAATTAACAACGGTTGAATTTTTTTTTGTAATTTAAATAAACTACGCAAATTTCGATGATCAATATGATATGAAACTTCATTGAAGCTTGTTTATTTAATGTCGATATTCAATAAAAGACACTTTTGGTCGTTCGATCACTGAATAATCTTATAGAAAATCGTTCGAGCGCACACAAAATTTGAAAGCAAAATAGATGAGTGAACGTGCACAATATATCTCTAAGCTTGTTTTCTGAAGTTGAAACTTATACAAACGTCTACGAAGTAATCAAAGTCCTCGACGAAAGGGAGCTTCAGTTAAAGTTTGCCCTTATTTCGTAATTTATACTCTAAAATAACCATTAAGTAACCATTTCGTTCAATATATAATAAACCCTTGTTTTTTATCATAAATACACCCAACAGTGACACACATAGTTCTGACCCCAAACTAGGTCAATCTATATCTTCGGTATCAAGAACTATGATTGTCTCGGTGTGGGAATCGAACCCACGGGCTCCCCCTTTAAAACCGCCTACTCGCCCACTGTGGCTAAAGATTGACCATAAAAAAATAGATTTTAATTATCAATTATGAAATTATCCATAATGTGTTGCTTATTATATTGCTTTGCTTCTTTTCTCCTTCAAGTAAGTATATATTTTTTATACAACAGAGCCAGCGGTTGTTACAATAATTAACACATATATATACATACTTATATTACGCTACGTCCCTATATAATCAAATAAAATATGTATTAAATGTCTACACATAAAATTTTACATGTAGTACCCACAGATGAATACTAACGTATTTTATTGTTACGATCTGTGACAGACTGAAAGCCCCAATGTATACGATATAGCCAACCATGTCACACGCATTAAGCCCTAGTAGGTTTCAAGACACGTGCCGGCCGTACGTGATCAACGAACGGTGCCTTTCGAGTCTTTCTCAGAGCGGAGTGCAATTAGGAACTTATAGCCACATACAGTGTACTTCGCACTCGCTGTCACTGGGCCATTACTGAGCTAGAAACAGATATACGACGATAAAAAAATCCAATTACAGAGTTTCATGAACACAGTTTTTTTGTGAAAACTTGTTCGATATGGCTGGTATATTGACTATGTGTAATTTGTATATGGGGCAAAACGGAATTGAAATATTTGTGAGGTTCATAGGATCATCACTATTTAAGTGCCTGTTGGTGATTTTGTAAAAACTTCGTTTTTTTAAGCACTTGTATATATTTGCACTTGATCCTTGCCTTTATATTAAATTTATTTTATTCTCTACATCTCATTGGTTCGCTAGTCTTTAGAAATATTTTCTACTTTGACAGACTTTCACGCACAGAAAGCCCTGTTCCTTATCACATCAAATCAAATATTTATTGAATCCATGAAATGTTATACATTATTTAGATTCTGTATTTATTTTTTACTCTACCGTTAGTTCGAAATGCAGTTTCGATAGAGAAGAACGCGTAAGAAACTCTAGCGTTGCTCTAGTCTAGTAGATTACTGTCTAGGCTACTCAGAAAATGGTATGTTACTGTGGTGTAGATCTCGACCGTCCTGTTTTGAGGATTAGGGGCTTTAAAGAATTCCTCAACTGTATACGCTGCTTGTAATGACAGTCGCAGCTATGTAGCGTGGTACCTGCAATCCTTGTATATAATCTGTACATATTCATGATGCGACCCTGAAAAAGATTGCATCTGGTTCAAACCTTGACAGCCTCCGTGGCGCAGTTGGCGAGTAGCCGGCTGTGAAACGAGAGGTCGTGGGTTCGATTCCCACACTGGGACAAATGTTTGTGTGACAGACAGATATTTGTGTCCGTGGTCTGGGTGTTGTGAGACCGAAAGTCTCCCGTAGTCCCTGATACCCACAACACAAGACTCGTATCTTAGTGTGGGGTCGGGGCTATATGTGTGACTGTTGGGTGTTATTTATTTATTTATTTAAACCTAGAGTCTACTCTGGATTCCCTAGAAACGTTTCATATGCCCCAAAGAAGGACACTTCAGGGTTTTTAATCAAAGCGGGATAGAAAAATTGGTTAAGGCCACGATGCAGCAGATAGATCATGAACCTCTTGTACTAAATAAATGCCCTTAATATTTATTTGTGTTGACTTCCATTTATCCAATTGTTGAAAAAATTATAATACTCTCATCGTAAAATTAACAAACCTATTAAAGGTACACACGTGACGTGTAAAGATTCAAATAATATTTTTTCAATAAGATACATTACCTTAGGCGTGTACCTATTGTACAATAAATGTAGTTACTTAACTCCCACGCAAAGATTTTAACGAAAGGTTTCCTATATGTAAAACGCTTTTAATAATAAAGATTTTTTTATCAAACAATCACAATTCTATTTAAGGAATGAAAATAAATGGATGCGTTAAATTTAGTGTTTTATTATAACTGTATGAGTTTTCGCTTTATAAAACTAAATTTATATAAATTTGTAGCGAGTAAGTAAATAAAAAGTCATGACACTTATCTCAATTTTTATTTACATATAAATTATATGTTATTTGAAAGTATACTTTTATGGTACATAAATTATTATGGTGTGTAAAATTGTAAAAATACGATCATTCAAATAGCAATGGTATGAATAGAAAACTTTAATATTTAACATTTTATTTACATTGGCGTACGAAATTAGTTACAAAAACTACTTTATAAATAAGACTAGCGTATAAAGTGCGAAAGTGTTACACGAAGGCGTGATTGAATTTTCTGAAACAATTAAAATAAAAAGATTACATTACAAATAAGAAGTAACTCTACTGCCTCGGTGGCGCATTTTCTATACCTATTATTGGAATCCAGCGTAACAGCTCGCATGATAGGACCCATTAAGTAATTTCCGTGGTGCTTTACGTGTGGCTTCTCCAGACTTAAATGTCCTTTATTGGAGGTTAATACCTCTTTAGTTCATTATTTGTCTCCCGCTTTACTATGAAGCGAAGTGGATAATGTATATTTCCAACTCCTCCCTATTAGTATAGTATTTCTATTTGATAAAAAACAGTTAAGCATTCCCAGAGACTCGCCGGGTTTCATTACTCGGTGTCGCAAAATGCGTGCCATTGTTGATCCTGGCTAAACAGGGTTTAAAATGGCGGGTGTGTGGGATAGTCTCGTTGCCTCGGTTGCACAGTTGCAATTATTGCGCATGCGTTACGACTGTTGTGCTGAGGTCTCGGGTTCGATCCTCGGTTCGGATAAATTGGGTTTTTCTATTTAGAAATACTCAGTATCAGCCTGGATTCTGGAATTGAGCCCGGTATGACACTATGTGACCGTCACAAATTCGGTGAAATCTGGGTGTATTGGTTACCGCTATGCCTACCCCCTCGGGGGTTACAGGCATGAGTGATTGTATATTAAAAGTACATCCAACAATCTCTTACTTAATCCAGATCCGACAAATACACTAGCATTACATATATCCCCAATAGTCTCCCCGAAAGAAACATTTATATCCCTAATATTCTTTCAAAAGTTCGTTTGCTACTCTAACCAAAAAGTTTCCAGTCAGTATTTATTATTAATACTCAGTAATAAAACACACAAATAGTTTGTTATCAGAATAAATATAAATCTCTTACTACTATTTTGTCGGTGTTGCGACTTTTCAGTTTCAACAGCTGCAATATGAGCCGTCGGCATTAAACCTGAAACACAGTTTACTTCATTATAGAATAAGTATTATATTATTACTTATTATATTATTACTATTATTACTTAATATTATTAACACGAATGTCGGCAATGAACTCATTACGTCAATTTTCAATAATTGTAAACTCTCAGGGAACGATAAAGATTACTTTATCTGCCGCACTTGGGGAACTTCCTTAAATGAGCTTTAAGTAATAATTAGTTGCTCATTAAATGTTTTAATTAACGATCACACTCAAAGAATTTTTATCCTTACTTTAACACATTTAAGGATGCATAGTGCATCCAAATTGTTAAGTTATATCGGTAACTATTTATATGTTGCCTTCAAAACCTGGTAAAAGTTTGCATTCGAGAGATCTGCCGCGTATTATAAAAGATATTTCAGATAATTGTTAGTTCGTACATAATAATAATTTTATGGTAGCATAAAGGTTTATTGCCATCTGAAATCCTTTTGGTTACAAATCTAAACTGGACTGCCTAACTAAGACAAGGCAATCGTTATTGTGGCGTATAAAGCAATGTCGGAGTTTATTGTTTTGTCATAAATAATAATAGTCATGAATTTAAATTTAAAATTTATACGTGTGTCTGTCACCTAATTACTCGTAAACTGCTGGACCGACTTGGATGAAATTTTGTGTGTATATTTCAATGGATTCCTAAGGTGATTTGAAAACACAATTGGATCCGATAGTTGGCGCTGCTGTCGGTATGACACCAAATTTGATTTGCTGAGATTTGTGGGAGAAATGCCAAAGATTGTGATCCCTAAAATATCATATTTAAAGTGGCTCTGCTAATCCGGGCAGGACGACGTCTGCCGGGCTCGCTAGTAATTGATAAAATAATAAGTTTTATATTTATGTATAATTATTTTTAGACTTAACGGTGAAGGAAAACATCGTGAGAATCGTCATCCTGAGAATTCTTATAAGAATTTCGAAGGTATGTGAAGTCTACCAACCCGCATTAGGCCAGCGTGGTGGACTAAGGCCTTTTTTTTTGTTGTCGCGGGGAAAGCGTTTTATTACTACCGCCCGCTTCGGGGGGAAGCGGAATAAGAATAAAACGGTTATGCTGGACTAGCCGGTCTTACGACCCAGCATCCCCCTCGCCCGGATGATGGCTATCCGGGCAGCCGCTGGGCCGAGTCCCTACCCCCTATGTACACCCCACCCGCTAGAATTGCTGCCGGAACCGCCCCTGCGCGGTGCTGCGTAGCAGCCCATCTCCATGGGAGGGCTTAGGAGCCCCCGCGGACCGAACAACGACAGCGAACGAGGCCTTACCACACACGCTGCCGTCCATCTCGGGGTCGCACGATGCTCCGAAACCGGGAGTGCATCGATTCGGGCTGACAGCCCCCCGCTGCGCACCCGCGACCCCCGATGGCCCCAATTAGTCGCCTCGTACGACAGGCAGGGGTTACCGTGGTGGAATTCAAACGCCCCCGTTCCACAGGGCGGGAGACGCCGGTCAGTCGTCCACCCGGCGCCTCCTACGTCTTCTCTGGCGGCGGGAGGGATCATTTCGTTCCCGATCCCTCTCGGCACTCTCCTTCTGCAAGATGACGTTCTCGCAGAAGTGGGCCACCGCACGCCAGGACCTCCGGCTGGCGACCATGGACGACACCACGGCCGGCAGCGAGAGGTCTCCTCCGACGACTGCTCTGAGAGCGCTGCGCTCTTCGTCCCAGGCTGGGCACTCCTCCAACGTGTGTTGGGCCGTGCCCTCGCGGCAGTTGCCACAATGGTGGCACACGGCAGACACCTCCTTTCCGATCTGACACAGGAACGAACCGAAACACCCGTGGTCCGACAGTACCTGTGTCAGTCGGAACGTAGGCGCCCCATGGCGCCTGTCCAGCCATCTCTTTAGGACAGGACGCACTGCTGCGACAGTCCTCAAGCCCGTAGTTGGGCTCTCCAGCCTGGTATGCCACTCCTCCACGGCGGTTCTGCAAAACCGGGCCGCAATCTCCCTCGGGGCCAGTCTCTCTCGACGGTGGCTGGACGCCTCCTCCCGCCAGAAGAACGTGGACTAAGGCCTAACCCCTCTCACTAGTAGAAGAGGCCCGTGCCCAGCATTGGGACAACGTTTAATACAGGGCTAGTATTATTTTTTTTAGACTTGAAATTTTTTTTTTTTATACTACGATAGAACGGAAGCGTATCAGACATCGTCAATGTTCCAATTCCATATTTTCTATACGGCTGATACGCTTCCGTTCCATTGTAATACAACAGCATTCTTTAAGGAAATCTTCATCTAAATACGTATTACAATTAGAAGGAAAATATACGATCAATATGATGTTGCAATATGTAGTCTTTAAATCATCCTAGCAATACCAACGATACCTTACACACATATATCTATTGTACGGTCTTCACCTGATGGTAAGTCAAAGGGAGAAAAATAATGGCGACCACTGATAGACAACGTGGTGAATTTTGTCGGCTTGTTTAAATGCTTCTTACGAACTCTGTACAGTACTTACTTATTGATTATCTGACTACAAGAGTTAAAAGACACATCCACAAAAATACGTCATATTTGTATTGTTTTTATATTCTTACCTAGTTGATTTTACTGATTTAGTGTGTTAATATTACCAAATGTTCTTTGAGATAAATCCTGATAAATCATTTGCATAAATAGTTTGTAAAAATATTTTTTTAGAATGGCATAATTTTCGGCCAGCTGTTTTTAAACAGGTGATAACGAGCACAGGCATTTAACGTCACTTGACTGTTCTATTAATATTTTATAGTAAAAAGCTCCATAAAACTATTTCACTTACCCGGATGATATATAGTTGTTCTATTTTCCGTATAATTGGCGGGGGGCAAACTGAGCGTACACAAGAACTGTTCCCAGGGGCTGATGACGTCATCGTCATGCACCACTGCTTTTGTTTCCACCGTGTATAAACCCCATGAATTCATGGTCATTTTTGTTACGGCTTGCTTTAAGGGTTTTCTGGAATTAAATAACACCGAGAGGATAGGTAGGTAAACCAGTTCATAGTTTTTTTAATAAATAGCAGTTTTAAGTATTGAAACACAGTCAGTGATGGCAAGGTAACAATTGTTATGAGTAGATATCATGAATGATTTTATTTCATTTATATTTTTTATTATTTAAATAAATTTAATCAACTGTTTTTTATATTTTTTATAATATATTATTTGTTATACTCGGCGATGAGGATGAAGCTGTTATAATTCTATTATCTATTTCAAATTGATATAGAAGAAAAAATAAAGAGTATAAAAGGGTGAAATAGCAAAGAAAAATGTGGCACGCAAAAAAACAAATCAGCTTTATTTTTATTTACTACATAAAACCAGCACTACAACCAAAAATCACATACAACACAGTCAATAAAATTATATCGGCTATTTATATACCAAAGTAAGTACAAAAACAACAAAACGCGACAAAAGAATCGTACATTTATGTTGAGTAAACAAATAAAATATACGGCATGATGCAAATAATAAGATACTGGTAGTTACTCGTAGTACAACTGTTTGCTCGTTTATAACAGAAGTTTTGGCACAGCACTCACCCTTGCACGGATATTATCATCACGGGCTTCGGATACAGATCTTCAGCGACACATATGAGGGTCACTAGGAACACATATTTTTTCTCCTGAATGAAATAAAAGCTTTTTCCTGTGGCTAGGGACGTAAAATAAATTGTTTAAGGTAATGAGGTCATGCAGATTTATTTTAAACTACGTTTCGTTTTCGACTTTTTGCTCGCAAAGAATGGTGCGCTGCCGAAATTTTTCCACATTCTCGGAAAAAATGTTTTTATGCAGCAACATGAGATGTGGATTTCATGTTTATTTTTTATTCGGTATATTTAATATTAATCATTATGTTGAGCTATATTATTTTTTTTTATGTATATTTCATTAAAAATGGTTAATCTAAATTAGTGTTACCGAGAACATTACTTAAACCTACCAAACTATATTTATATTACTATATTTACTCGTGTGTTTTATGTGTATATAAATAAAAACATAAATATCCTCACTGTAAACGAGCATGGACCTTGTTTGCCTGTCTTCCTCCATAAAAGTTGACACGACGCAAGTGTAGTTACCACTTAGGTCCGTAGTGGGTCTTAGTATTTTTATGGCTCTGTACGCTTGTAAAGGTTCATCTGGGAACAAGTTCATTATTTTTAATAACTAAGTAAACTATTTTAGCGATTTAAGTTACAGAATAAATGTAAATAGATATGATGACTTATATAAGTATATTTTTTTCTTTATTTTTATATTATTATAAAAATAATAATGTTAGCCCTGTATTAAACATAGTCACACTGCTGGGCTCAGGCCTCCTTTAGAATTTGGAGGATTGACTTTAGACTGCCACCCTGGCGTAAAGCAGATTGGTAGACTGCAGATACCTTCAAAATTCTTATTTAGATTTCATCACTATGTTTTCTTTGACCGTTTAAGCAAGCGGTAATTGACATTATTATATCCATGTTTTATTTATTTCTGGTTTATACAACATTTAATATTTTATGACATTTCTTTAGTAGCCTTTCTCCAACAGTATCGATATTGCCTGCCGGCAAACGAGAGCTTATACTCTCATAAAAACAAATGCTTGTGTGATTCGCAAGACCAGATACGATAAAGGCCTAATAGATCTTATACTTACGATATGACATCGGAAACCTTCATGTGGGGATCAAGAATTTATACATGAGTATAGTACGAAGTATTTATATGAATATAATCAAATACATTAGTAAATATGTACTTTGTAAAACTTAGATACATAAAAGAAAATCTATATTTATATCAAATCTACGTCAACTAATAACTAGTTAGGTATATTTAAAAATAAATACCACCGTGCTCATTTAAAAACAGCTTTAATTTTATTACTTTTATTTAATTTATTCTGTTTTCAAAACTAACATTATTACGTCATTAATTTCATTCATACATTTTATAATAATTAAAATAATTTTCATCAAGCCACATTTAATTTTTATTTGTATTGTCCCCAAACGTTTGGTATGGCACTTACCTATAAAAATAAGGAATTATAGACTTATTGTGAGTATATGTTATTTAATTCTAGTTTATGATCATAGCATCTTATACGTTGCTTCCTTATATTAGAATCGTAGAACTACTGAAATCAGTTTTCTTGATGTTCAATTTTTTCGGAAAAACTTATCTATACTTATAATAAATCTGTAGAGAGGTCAATTCTGTACATGAAATATATTTCCAAAATAACTATCAGCGGGTGATTAGTGATCGATACTGACGCCAAAAATGCAATCAGTAAAATTTTTGTCTGTCTGTCTGTCTGTCTGTCTGTCTGTATGTTCGTTATAGAAACAAAAACCACTCGACGGATTTCAACAAAACTTGGTACAATTGTTCTTCATACTCCTGGGCAGGTTATAGTATACTTTTCATCACGCTGCGATCAATAGGAGCAGAGCAGTGAAGGGAAATGTTGGGAAAACAGGAGAACTTACTCCATTTTTTAAGCTTCCGTCGCGTGTGCAGCCTTAATAGTTAAAGCTACACAGAAATCATGTATGACGGATATGTTCTCCTTAAAATTATATAAAAAATATTCCACGACAGCAAATGTCTATATTTCATGGTTGACTCACAATAACACCTGTAACTCCCGATAGCTTAGCAGTTCAGAGATTTCTGATTATATTTGTCTACTCTTACGTTTATAACTAAACTACTGGCAGTAGAGAGCTGTAATTTGGCCTGTGTGTTTGTTGGGAGGAATAGGCTACCACTAAGAGAGGATTATTGGAAATTCCCTCCCAACGGGGAGAAAAGTGGGATAAATAGTTTTTTTCCGGAAGTCATTATTCCACGCGGACGAAGTCGCGGGCAAAAGCTAGTCCAAAATAAGTTTATCGCTTCCAGAAAAGTAGGGGGTGACTTTACAATTGTTCATTTTATGGTTTCTTATCTTTATTATAATTTTTTGAAGTCTGTTTTTAAGTTTTAGTTATTGTAATTGTTATCCACAAAAAGGAGTTATTCCAAAAATTAAAAAGAAATAGTTACCTGAAATCCTAAAATGTATGTCGACCTTCCCTTTCAAAAGCCCTATGACTTGCGGCAGCATTGGCGGAATCCACTGGTATACCAGTCCCGAAGAACCGTTGAAGAACCACTTCATAACAAGTCCGGGACCGGATGCCGAACTAGTGTTGTACTCGCAATCCAACACTACGAATTCCGTTCCCGTTTTCACTAGTGATGGTACTTCTATGCGTTTTATGTTTACTGCCACACATTCTGTAATCAAACTTTTATGGTATAGTTTTTGAAACTTATGTATACGTATGTTACGTATGTTTACCTATACATAAGCTTTTGTTTTGTTTGGCTTCAAAAGATTTTGTGGGATCCTTCAGTTTTAAAACGAATATATATAGCACGTCTTTCTTAAATACAATAAATAATGCCAGAGTATCAAAGTCTGTTGTATTTTATCATTATTTATCATGAACATATTTGATTAATGAAAATGACTTTTTCTCGATTGAAAGTTATTTAACATTGAACATATATATATATATATATATATATATATACATACATAGAACATTGTCAAACTTTTGAGAGATACAATGTTGCAATAGAAAGAAAAATAGTTAGACAAATGAATAAAATAATGTCAAATATATAAAATTTAAAAGATGTTCTTGGTAAGCGCGTTACTTGAGAATACTTAAACATGTTTGATATGTAGCGAATTCCGTTTATATAAAATGTTGCCATAGTTGTAAAACCGACATTTATTATAACCGATAAAAAATATTTCACCCCTTAACAAGCCAAATTATACCAATTATCCTCAAAACTCCAAAACACTGAAATATAAAAAAATCTGTAAAGCTAATTGGCAACCGGACAGCGTAAAATGCGACAGAAAAACAGGCCGTACACCGATATGAATTAATGGTCGCACGGAGTCTGACTTAATAACAAAAGAGAATCAGATTCACATTTGTGGAATAATGTTCTTTTTTCATTTCCCTGGAACGAGACAAGACTCTTTGTTTGTGGGCGTCCATTATTTTCCTCTGATACAAATCCCCATTGTCAAGGTGCCATTTCTTCTTTGAGTATGATGAAATTATATGTTTTGTTGTTCATTATTTCTTACTAAATATTATATATGTATTTAAATTATATGGTAGTTTGTTTATCTACCCTATTTTATACACTATTCCACTGCTGTTCTCGGGTCTTCCTAATTATGAAAAGGTTTAGGCCTTAGTCACCACCATGCTGGACTAAGGTGGGTTACTATAGATATTAAATTCATTATTATTACAAGAAGTCTATGGAAAGAATTGTGAGCTGGCGTATTATTTCATGCTCAGAAAAACTATAGATTATAAAAGGTACATAGACATCGCTTTAATGGTGAAGGAAAACATCCTGAGGAAACCTGCATACCTGAGAATTGTCATACGAATTTCAAAGGTATGTGGAGTCTACCAACCCGTATTAGGCCAGCGTGGTGGAGTAAGTCCTAACCCCCTCACAAGTAAAGGAGACCCTTGCCCAATAGTGGGACAATATTTAATACAGAGCTTGTATTATTATTATTATTTAGTGGGAATGATGAGTATGTGTCTAATATTAGTTATATAAAAACTCCGGTTCAGTTTGTTGGGGTAACTAGACTAAACGTGGACCATACTTTTATATTATTCATAAGGATCTAAATATTCAATGTGATAGCCTCCGTGGTGCAGCGGACAAGTAGCCGGTTGTGAAACAAAAGGCCGTGGGTTCGAGTCCCACACCGAGACTTATGTATGTGTGATAGAAAGATATATATATATATACACAGTCAGGTCATAAGTATTGTCACACAGTAAAAACTTTTATTTTAGAATGCTGGCCACAAAAAAGTTTATTGAATTCGAATTTCAAATTGTTCATGAAAATAAAAATGTATACTTTTTAGAATATTACTCATTTTTAAATATGGAGTGGACGCTTAAAGAAGACCGTGTGCAGTAATTGCGTTGCATCGTTGCGGTTACGCGCCAATTCAAATTTTTGACATACTGAAAAATTTGAATACAACCAAAAGATTCGTTTATCGTACCATCAAACTCTAGTGTAGATGACAGGTCAAGAAGTGGTCGCCCTCGGTCTGTTAGGACTCCAGCAGTGATAAAAGCTGTGAAGGCGCGAATTCAAAGAAATCCCAAACGTAAGCAGAAACTGTTGGCCCTTCAGATGGGGTTAAGCAGAACCACGGTGAAAAGGGTGTCAAAATGAAGACTTAGGGCTTCGGGCATATCGAAGAAAAACAGGACATCGTTTGAATGCTCGTCTAATGGACCTGAGACTGAAGATATGCCGCGCTTTCAAAAAAAATATCGGGAAATTCTATTTTCAGATGAAAAAAAATTTACCGTAGAAGAGAGCTACAACAAACAAAATGATAAGGTGTACGCACACAGTAGTGAAGAAGCGAGCAACCATATTCCGCGTGTCGAACGAGGTCATTTACCATCCTCGCTCATGGTATGGTTGGGAGTTTCTTATTGGGGCTTAACATAGGTAATTTTTTTTGAGAAAGGTGTAAAAACGAATGCAGTTGTGTATCAAAATACAGTCCTTGTGGAACCTGTTTCTCATACCATGTTCAATAACAGGCACTGGGTATTCCAACAAGATTTGGCGCCAGCTCATAGAGCGAAGAGCACACAAGACTGGCTGGCGGCGCGTGAAATCGACTTCATCCGGCACGAAGACTGGCCCTCCTCCAGTCCAGATTTGAATCCGTTAGATTACAAGATATGGCAACACTTGGAGGAAAAGGCGTGCTCAAAGCCTCATCCCAATTTGGAGTCACTCAAGACATCCTTGATTAAGGCAGCCGCCGATATTGACATGGACCTCGTTCGTGCTGCGATAGACAACTGGCCGCGCAGATTGAAGGTCTGTATTCAAAATCACGGAGGTCATTTTGAATAAACTTTAATGTCATAAGAATCTATGTTTTGTTAAGTTCATTTTGGTATATAAATGGTTACATAATGAATAAACTTGTTTCAATTATTTTATATTAAACATGTCACAGAATTTATGACCTGACCAGGTATATATATATATATATATTATAGCATAGTCCGACAAACGAGGCAGTGGGTCACCTGATGTTAAGTGATCTCCACCGCCCATGAACATCCACAATACCGAAAGTATCATGTATGCGATGTCGGCCTTGAAGGACAGGAATAGGGATTAGGGAAGGGAAGGGGGAATCTGGGCCTACGGATATCTCACTTATCATGCGAAACGCGACAGTAAACTGTCACTTTACGTTGGTTTTCTGTGAGACAGTGGTTGTACCCCGGTCGAGCCGGCCCATTCATGCTGTAGACAAATATGTCTACAGCGTGGCTCTACCACTATTTGTTTTGGGTCTGGGTGTTGTGGGACCATCCGCTCGTAGCTCTTGATACGTACGATACGCGTCTGACCCCATGTCAAAACTATGTGTGTGACGTGGTCACTGATTGATTGATGATTATGTTTTCAATGCCTATGTATATAGTTCTAGCTACAACCCTTGACGGGAACACAGAAAATCGCGATAAAAGGAAATTCCTACATCTATCTACGCATAATATTATGACAAAAATATTGTTCTAGCAGCGTTTGCAGATTTTTCATGAATAAATGTATCGTTATTTTGATAGATATCGCTGTCGCAGTCAGTAAGCTTTCAAAAAGATTAAAACATCTACATTGTAATATTGTCCCTGCATTATGGGAATAAATACTATTTTTATCTTGTTATCTGTTTAAATCAATTTGCCGAAATATTTTCCCTAACGTGGCAGTACCTGTTATCTACTGTTTATAAATAATACAATGAATACGTATGTCATTTTTAGATAAATGATGGATAATTGACAAATAATAATGAATAAACACACATAAATAATCCAGACCATGCAGTGAGATACAATTAACTTATGTTGTGGTATCAGAACTAGTGTCCGACCGAAACAGGAATTTCTATAGAAACAGAAAACGAAACTTTTTAGACATGTTAAAATCTATTGTTTAGTGAAATTTGGCTTATTTCATAAAAAATATATATTTTTTTGATATTGCCATTATTTTTACCCGACTACGGCGAAGCCGGAGGGTTACGTTTTTGACTGGTATGTGAGTGAACCTTGCCGTAACCGAAACCGAACCCGGTCACTAATCAGATCTACGAAATACTTGCTCTGTTACAACACAAAGAATAGAAATAGACATTTGTAAATCACACAAACATTTTACTCGGAGCGGATATCTAATCTAACACACTTCTTTTAGTTGAAAAGCTGTTCACACCCCTACTGCGGCACGCATGGTTTGAAATACAGTGACTATTACTATTACTATTACTATTGTTAATCAATTATTTCCATTATTCGCTCTATTGGTTTCTAATAATATTAAAATAATACACATATACATGTGTCTCTATTGGGTGTATTATTATTTATAGGACTATTCCTGATCCCACATTAAGTCAACCTGGGTTGTCGGTAACAATAACTACGAGGAACTAAAATCTCATAACATCCCAAACTAATTGATCGAATCCACAGCCATTTGTTTCACAGCCAGCTACTCTCCCACTGCGCCACGGAGGCTGTCAATTAGTATGTAACGTATTACGACTGTGAAACCGGTGAGATGTTAGATTCAAACCTCTGGTTAGGGAAATAATATTTATGTGGATTTTTCTGTTCGCACGCTTAATTTCACTCGAAATTGATTCTAAATCCTATATTGCATTCTTATTTTTTTATTTTGAACCTTTACGATTTAAAGTACAGAATAAAAAGCGATGAACATTTACAAAAAAAATATACAAATATCACAAGCTACTACCGTAAAAAAGCAGTTTTATTTTTAAAATTATACTCACTCAGTGAATAATAATGATTTTTGTATTATACCTAATAATTGCATCTCAAATAATAATAATTCAATATTAAGGTTTAATAATAATAGGCCAATCAATTGTTGAAAGTTTAGTTAATCATATTTGACTAAACTTACACAAAACTAAATTAAACAAATTATTTGGCTCACGACACTAAAGCAAAATAACGTAATCAAACTCTAAGATGACAAGAAAATTACACACGCAAACAATTTTCGACACGCAACTAAAAAAACTTACTACAGTAACTCATTACATAATAAACACTATTACTAACTTGAACACAGTATCAGAAACACGAATTGTATCGAATAACCCATAGTTCAGTACATCATTAAGTTTTCACTTCAAAACCGGAAAAAAGTACGGAAGAAAAATTAAACGTATGGCGCCCCACCGCTTATATCAGTCCTGTAGCACCGACTGAAAACTTTAACATAGAACTGTTTTAGTAAGAAGGGCGCATGC
This sequence comes from Laothoe populi, assembly GCA_905220505.1. Taxonomy (NCBI): domain Eukaryota; kingdom Metazoa; phylum Arthropoda; class Insecta; order Lepidoptera; family Sphingidae; genus Laothoe; species Laothoe populi. The sequence goes on along the minus strand of HG992155.1, from coordinate 11,052,246 downwards.
GTATCAGATTTGCCTGTTGAGTTATTTTATGGTGTTCGTCCTTCAAGTGGATGGTTATTTTAGACGGTTAACTTGGCTTTTAATTATTATTTCTTCGTATTATTTTTCTCTCCCTATATATTGACTATGGTTGATTAAATATTCTAAGTTCAACGCGTACTGGCTATCGGAGCCACAACTTCGTGGTGTCTACTAGCTCGCGCCGGCCCGAACCAAGAGGTTCGCAAATTCATATTTGTGCCGCACCATCACGCTTTGGAACAGTTTGCCAGCTACCATGTCCCTCCTTGCTATGATCCTAGGGTCCTAGGGTAGTGTGAAGAAGCTAAACAACAGGTCGGCATGATTGTGTTGCGGACCAGGGGATAGATTATCTCTCGCTACTTGATACTCTAATTCGACGAAACTGCGCCATACTGGTGCAGTGTGGTCACTTTGCCGTACCAGAATAAAAAAAAATGTTCCTTTATAATAAAGAAATGGAAGAAAATAAAATATTTACTCGAGTTTGATTATACTGTTTAGTGTCGTGGCAAAACCCTCTAACGACTCAATAACAAATTTTTTTACTGATGAATATGAATGATTGAAAAAGTAAGAAAGATAACACTAACTAAAGAAATGCGCTAATCGAATGAATTATGTTAGGACATTTGTAACAGACTAGAGGGAATTGATGGATTAAGGATAAACGTGACACAGCTAAGGTAGTTTTTAGTGAGTAGAGCCACGTTACACGTGAACACGTAGTTCGCTGTAGACAAATATGTCTACAGCATGAATTGGCCGGCTCGACCGGGGTAGTACCACTGTCTCACAGAAAACCAACGTAAAGTTACAGTTTACTGTCGCGTTTCGTATGGTAAGTGAGATATCCGGAGGCCCAGATTCCCCGTTCCCTTCCCTTATCCCTATTCGTGTCCTTTAAGACCGACATCGCATACATGACAGTTTCGGTATTGTGGATGTACATGGGCGGTGGAGATCAGGTGACCCACTGGCTCGTTTGTCGGACTATTAAATAAAAAAAAGTTAAAACATTTTCAATATAAATAAATGTATCTAATTTGTAGTAAGTGTTTAAAAGAATAACTTTATAGTCCAGTTAATAAATCGTATAAACAATAAATGTTTTTAGACTTTCGCAATTTCTATACATATTATAAATTAGAGAATGGGTCTTAATCGCGCAATATTTAATGGTATAAATACTAATTTATTACCTATGAACAATTAAAGTAGTTGTCATGAATTAATAGTACTATAATAACTAATAGCTACTTGATTTATTTTATTTACTAATTTTAAGTTATAAATACTTCATAAATATGTAAAATAATATCATCAAATAAAAACAATATTTGTTTTAAGAAATACTTTAACCTCAAACCCTCAACACCATACAAAAGAAAAGGCTAGAGTTTCTTTATTTAGAAAACGAGTTTCTGAAGTATTTATGCATTTTCCATATTTAAAGTCTTCGTCACATTTATGTTGTTGTGAATATTCGTTCGAAACAAGGCTCAATAACACGCTTTCAGACTTTTCAAAATTACACGTATATTCAATGTTAATCACAGCGCCATTTAACATTAAAGGAAAACATCATGAGAAAATCTGTATACCTGAGAACTCTCCATAAGAATATCATAACTATATAAAATCGCATTTGGACAAGGTCTAACCCGTCTCACTAGTAGAGAAGGCCCGTGTCCAACAGTGGGATAATGTTATAATAAAACTCTGGTATTATTATTACATTAGCCTGCTTTAAATATATACTTTTGTAATCATATGAATGTGTAATGTTCTTTATTACTAAGAAATTAAGGAAAATCATACAAATTTCATATTTAATCAGTACCAAGTTTATATTCTAACAAAAACTTTTAATAAATATTACCCAACAGTCACACACACAGTCCCGACTCCACACTAGGTCAAACCTGTATCGTGGGTTTCATACTAGCTACATAGCTACGGAGGACTACGATCCCTCTAAACCCAGACCCGAAACCAATACTTATGGATTTCGCAATCATTTGTATGGGTGCGGGGATCGAATCTGCGGCCTATCGTTTCACATCCATTCAGGTGCGCCACGGAGGCTGTTAAATGTTAATAGTAGTTTTATAATCTATATAATAGGTGTGTTTACTGAAGTATCGCTTAGCATAAAAGTGAAAACTGCATCGAAATTCGTTTACATGTTTTTACGTGATACGCAAACAAATTAGATTTTATATTACAACATACACTTTACTGTTATATAATACTCACCGATATACAACTTCCTGTTAAAGATTTTTATCAATTTAAAGCATGTAATGTTATAAATATTATTATTTACGGCACATCCAAATTCTTAATAGACGTGCTAGTATTCAGTCTATGAAATCCAGCGAGCCCCATTTTTAGTACCTGATGTAACAGCTCAAGACAATTTTAGTAATCAAGAACACCTTCGAATACTTTTCATAATATTTTTCGGCACAAACTGTGGTAACGTCCAAAGCGGAAATCAGATTAGGCTTGGGAAAGGTAATCTGAAACTCTACTTAGATTCTATGCCTATAAGTAGTTTAGTTCAAAGAAAAATATAATATATGAAAAGGAACTACCATGGCAGCTGTGAATCGAGAGGCCGTGGGTTCGATTCCCCTTCCGGAGACCAATATTTGTGTGACAGACAGATATTTGTTTCGGGTCTGGGTGTTGTGGGACCGTAGTCCCTCGTAGTTATTGATACCCACGATACAGGTTTTACCTAGTGTGGGGTCAGAACTATGTGTAGGACTGTTGGATGTATTTATTTATTTTATTAGACAGTAATTTCATTTAGTTAAGATGTCATTGAAAAATTAATATTGTAATGATGGAACGCGTGGAAATTCCGAGCACGACAACGACATAATTGTAAGGACATAAAGCCATTGTAACAGAAGGAGAGAGAGAGAGAGAGAGAAAAGTAGAGTAGAGAGAGTTAAGAGAGAGAGAGAGAAGAGACTAGAGAGTTTTGTAGAGTATATAGGTAATAATTACGGTGAATAATAATGATACTTACTTTCGTTATATGATTTTGTTATATTGTTTTCCAAGATTACAAAATATTTTTAATGAAGAAGTGTAAAGGTTGTTTTGTTTTCTTCTTAGTCGGGCAGTCTTGGTAGAGTGGTCGTGGTAACGTCGGGTCCTTTATAATCAGTAGTAGCGGCTCTCACGATGTGTCTCCATTGATCCCTGTTATAAGCATTGCGAGAGCATTCCCTCATTGTAGAGTGTGTGATGGATTTAATGAGGTCAGACCATCTTGTCGGAGGGCGACCACAGGATCTCTTGCCCTCCATTCTTCCTTGTTTTGGTTTAGGGCCTATATAAATGATTTTTAAGATATTTCAACGTAACTTATTTCATAAATTAATCTAGCTACAAATATTAATAAGATATTTAGCCAGTTTATCTTATTATTATTATTTATTAATATTATAAATGCGAATGTTTGGTTGGATGTATGTTACTCAGTTATGCTACAACGGCTCAACGGATCTGGTTGAAATTTGGCACAGAGATAGATTATAGTCGGAATACACATAGGCTCCTTTTTATCCTGCAAAAATTATGGTTTTCGTGGGATAGTTTTGTTTTTCACAGAACAAGGGATTACCATGATTTTTTGCATAGCGGCAGTTTAGGGATCAGAAAATGACATAGGCTACTATTTGTCCTAAAAAAATGCAAGCTTCCTATGGGATAACAAAATATAGAAAGGTGTAATAGCTTAAGAAGCCTCCCTTGGATTGTATACCTTTTCTTCCACAAATAACTTCCACACGGGCGGAGCCGCGAGCAACATCTAGTAGTTTTATATATTGAAACCACCTGAAACGACCTTTAGATATATTTGCCAAATATATTACCGATAAAAAACCGGTTTATAAGCAGTACGAGTGAATCAAGCAAGAATTGTGATGAAAATATGTAGCATTTTCTCCTACCAAATATTCAAAGCGTAAAAAATATACATATACATATACACTCACGCCTGTAATCCCGAAGGGGTAGGCAGAGGTGTAACCAGTACACCCACTTTTCGCCGAATTTCAGTCCCATAATGTGATAGGGGGCGAGCCTATCGCCACACCGGACACCATTCCAGACTTCGGGTTAATACTGAGTATTTCTAGGTAGGAAAACCCAATATCACTTTACCCGACTCGGGGATCGAAACCGAGACCTCAGCACAGCAGTCGTAACGCATGCGCAATTACAACTGCGCCACCAAGGCAGTCGTTAAAAATATACGAATGAGAATATGCGTTGAAACCAAACACAGTGGTTTCTATATAATATTGCTTGCTTATTTATGGCGAAGGATCTGTAATAAGTTCTCAAACACTTGGCCGCTGGATTATATTACAATAAAAGAAAAAACAACTTGTATATTAGTCTATATGAATTTTAACTAAGAAATTTCATTTTTTTCTTTAAATTAACTTAGGTCACGATATTGCTAATGGGTATAGAAATAATTAAGATCACTACACATATTTAGCGTCGGTTTTTACAAAGTATTGCCTTACAAAATCAAATTTTTGATTTTATCCCAATATGATTATCGAAAACTTCTGCTAAATTCGTTGAGGAACAAAAATCTTATACACGGAAAATCGACAACCGGACATACTACAATGTTGGAGTTTTAATAATATAGTCAAAGATAGACACATATATATACTTACCACTTTACATACCACATTGCAAGGGAACCACACAAGTACTAAAAATGATTACAATGCCATTTTCTTTTCCTATCATGAAATCGACTATTTTTCTTGCGGACAGGGTAAACAAGCGGCACATCCAGTGTTACAAGATGCCGGCTTAACTCTCGTTCAGATGTACGTTGGTAACATGCCAATTCTAATAAAGCCTATTACGGCTGAAATAGATTGCAAAAAATTTGCTGACCAAACAGAGTAAGCAATAGTAAGGCCACTTTAATCTCCGGCGATTTGTTAACCAGCGTATCCTTAAATTCTGTTCTTCGAGTTATTAACTTATCAGGTACGTGTTACTCATATCAAATTTGTTTTTGTACGAGAATAAATTGTTATATTTATGTCCATAATGATTTTATGACAGCGTATGGAGACTGCGAACCGTAAACTTAGGAGTTGGATTGCCAAAACAGGAATGAATACATTACCGAAATGGTGATAGACTTGTTTTCTGTCACATGGCACGTAAATTCCCTCAGTAGAATACATGATACTTTTATTATATTAGTGCAAACTGTTAATGTTGTTAAGTTTTTTACATTGATAAATAATTACAATAGGACAGTGTGATCAAAAATACATTGGAAAGTTTAGATACCTCAAAATCGACCACCATATTCCCAAGTCACTTGTTGGTATAAAAAATACGAACTTTAAGATTAAAACAACATCTATTACGGTTTGCCGCGCTTGAGGCTTTGAAGGTTTGAGAGCTGAGCTGTTCGCTCATATAAAAATCTTCCATGTTTAAGTACCGTACCGTCATGGTA